>CM062636.1:33673364-34018364 GCA_025617555.3 Puccinia polysora | reverse complement strand
AACTATCTCGGGAATCAAGCGCTTGAAGGGTACCAGATAGCTGTGGGTGCATGTAAAAAGCAAAGAAATTAGTTTTATGAGGATCTAGAAGCAAGAACTAATTCAAACAAGAATATTCCAAAACTTCTCAAGGGACTCAATAGTAGCATTGAGAAATGAAACTTCAAAGAGATAAATGGAGGTTTAAAACTCCAGGTTTTAAGATTAATGAAACCTAATACTCAAAAATGACTGATTGCAGCAAGAAAATGAAATAATTATCAAGACCAGTAATGTGGAAAAACGGGATCAAGGAGTGTTATAAAAAACTCAAGAATTCAACCAAATGAATTCTTCTTCAACCAGCAAGGCTATTGGTTGGTGATAACAGATAAGGCCACAGAAGGTGAAGAGTTGAAGAAAGGCTATGATGCCATGGAGAGATGAACGGATGGTTGTAGGCTATTGAGGATTCTAATGAGGAGTAATAATGAGGCTACAAGAGCCAGGGAAAAGGGAAAACACTTGTATAGTCAAGTGTAACTGATCTGAAAAGGAGGAAGGGACACTCCGGTTTAGTTGTCTGGTAATTAGATGTTTTTCGTTCCTGGTCCAAGGGAAGGACCAGTATTTATGGAAAACTGGAGAACCCAAAAGGGGCCTAAGGTAGCAGGGTTAAGACAACTAGAGAGCCCCCAGAGGGGGCCTGAGGTAGCAGGGTTAAGACAAATAGAGAGCCCCCAGAGGGGGCCTGAGACAGGAATAATATCTTAGTCAAAGCAGTATAATAGAAATAAAGCTGAATAAATTTTTCAGTTACAAAATATGAACAGAAAAAGACAACACACCACCTTAACTGACAAATTTAGGAACCAATTTGAGACCAATCAACATTTCAGAGGAGAATATGAGAAGAGAATATGAGAATGAGAGATATGAGATTTGAGAAAGGATGACAAGACACCACCTTGTCAGCATATGAGATGGGGAATGAAAGCCTATTTTAAGAGGAGCAACAAGGACCTCAGGCATAGTTGCCTAGCTTAATATGGGAGGAATGATAGCCTATTTTAAGAGGAGCAACAAGGACCTCAGGCATAGTTGCCTAGCTTAATGGGAGAATGATATGATGATGATGATGATGATGATGATGATGAGAGTAATGGTAATGGTGATGGGTATGGGATGATGATGGTGATGGTGATGGTAATGGTGATGGTGATGGTGATGGTGATGGTGAAGGTGATGGAGTTGGTGATGGTGATGGTGATGGAGTTGAAATGGATTGGTGAAAGTTATAGGATAATGGTGGGTGATGACAGTATTGGATAATAATGAATGTGTTTATTGTAATGAATGAGGGTGGAAAATAGGAAGATATAAACAGATGGTATTGAACAAAAGGAGGAGAGGATTCCAACACACCAGCCTGTTCAATACTAGATGGGAAGGAACATTGATTTGTTGTTGAAGTTGATTGTTAATGTTGTTGATGGATGATATTGATGGTGTAGATGAAGCGAGTGGTGATGTAGCGGGTGGAGCAGTTGAGATGGAGGAGATGTAGCAATGGGTGATGTAGTAGCAGGTGGAGCGAATGAGATGGAGAAGAGAAGCGATGATTGATTTGGCTGGATGGTGGAGATTGAGCAGTTAGGGGTGATGGATGTATCGGTGGAGAAGGAGTGAGTAGAGATGTAGTTGATGGAGCGATGGGAGAATTGAGGTGGCGTGAGCGAGCGCGCAAAGGTGGAGGAGAAGTTGCAGGAGCAGGGTTGGAAAGTGGGAAGCTGGGAGGCAATCGATGGCGCAAGCGAGGTGGGAATCAGTGGTGGTTGGAATCGCGAGTGATAGTGTGAGAAGATGCGACTGAGGTCGCTAGTTGTTGGAGAGGCAAGCAAGAGAAGGAGTGGACGAGCGAGGAGGAAGAAAGATGAGAAGCAGCGACAGCGTCGCGAGTGAGGTGGAGAGAAAGGTGACTGAGGTTGCAAGCGGGATATTGAGGGATGGTGGTGCATGTGAAGAGGAGGGTGAAGAGGATTGGTGGCATGACGAGTCTCAATCGATCCATGGGTAGGTAATGGTGAACACCATGGAGTAGGAAGTGTAGGAGGAGGAAGAAGGGTCTGTCGGGTAGGAAGCCGTCAATATGAAAGAGGAATCGATGGAGGAAGTATTCGAGTAAGGTCCAGACCAAGTTACCAAACAAGAAACAGCCGATAGAAATCGACCAGGCGGAGGAGAGGGATAGGAGATGATTGAGTTGGAGTTGTTGGAGGGATCGATGAAAGAGGGCAAAGGCAATTGGCAACCAGATCATCGGGACGACGTACCAGGACGTCCTTGTAAACATTTCCAAGTACCAAGCGCCGAACAACCTAGCCGGTTTGGAGAGATGCCTGGGTTGATGAACCTGTTGGAGGTAGAAGGCTTTCGAGAATCAACAGTTCCACATCTGAACAATCAACGGTTTTGAGAGATCCAAGAATTGATTCCTCACATAATCCTTAATGAGGTCAGTCTTGGTGGGTTGGAAGTTATCATCAATGAGGAGGTTGGGATCAAGGATGGTCTCGGGGGATCCGATGATACAAATTTGAAAGTCTGCCAAGATCTCGTAGGCAGCCTTGGAGTGAGAGTGTTGGGTTGGGTCATCCATGAGCTGGCCTAGGTCCTTGCCGGCATGACGGAGTAGGAGTTCGTCACCACCAGGATGGTCGGATAAGAAGGACAAGATGTCGTAGACCTTGCCATCGAAGCAGACCCAACAATTGGAGGAAGAGGTATGGTCGAGTAAGTCTTCAGCCAGGATCCGAAGGATTGGGGATGATGGATGGATGAGCATGATATGGATGACCAATTGAGTGATTCAGGTTTGGGTGCCTGATGACGAGGAGGGTCAAAGGAACAAGAGATGGAACAAGAACTGAGTTTGATTCGACTGTTGATGGACCTTAGGGATCTGAAGGGGAGATGGCGGAGCGCACTCGACAATCAGAGGTCGACAAATGCAAATTGGACAATGGTGAGGGGAAGGTTAGGGAGGATAGAGGATGGGATGAATGGATCTGAGAGAGGAGGCAAGATAGTTGAGACAGGAGTTTGTCGAGCCTCTGGGATTGGATGGAGATCAGTTGGACGAGTTGGAGCTTTGGATTGGGGAGGTGGGTGAGGTAGTGAATGAGACGATCGGTGGGATGCTTGAGGTTGAGGGTATTGGATGAGGGGAAGGGATGATGATGACGAAGAAGAAGAAGCTCAGGCTGGTGGTCTATCTGGATGGGATCGAGGGAGAAGAGGTCAGGGTTGAGGATTGAGAGATTGAGATTGATGATGGGAGATGATTGGAGGAGTGAGTGTGGGAAGCGCATGGGATAGAGATGAAGGTTGAAGACAAATATTGGAGATAGTGTAGAGGGTCAAATGAGAAGAAGAGAGAAGACATTGAGACAAGATGGAAATGTGGGATGGATGAGATTTGCGGTGACACAACCAGTTGGAACAATGAAGTTGACCAGAAGGCTTGGCGGGATGAGATTTGGCTTTTAACCGTGAAGAGTTGAAGAAAGGCTATGATGCCATGGAGAGATGAACGGATGGTTGTAGGCTATTGAGGAGTCTAATGAGGAGTAATAATGAGGCTACAAGAGCCAGGGAAAAGGGAAAACACTTGTATAGTCAAGTGTAACTGATCTGAAAAGGAGGAAGGGACACTCCGGTTTAGTTGTCTGGTAATCAGATGTTTTTCATTCCTGGTCCAAGGGAAGGACCAGTATTTATGGACAACTGGAGAACCCCAAAGGGGCCTAAGGTAGCAGGGTTAAGACAACTAGAGAGCCCCCAGAGGGGGCCTGAGGTAGCAGGGTTAAGACAACTAGAGAGCCCCCAGAGGGGGCCTGAGACAGGAATAATATCTTAGTGAAAGCAGTAAGATAGAAATAAAGCTGACTAAATTTTTCAGTTACAAAATATGAACAGAAAAAGACAACAGAAGGGTGGATCAGGGATTTGAGTTTGGAGGCTCAAGGATCAGAGGGCAATAAAGATGATGAATTACTCAGATAAGGGTGGAGTATATAGAATAACTCCACATGGATCAATTGATTGATTGTATACTACAATGGATCCTTGAAAAACATCTGGGGAGATGCCCTCCTTTTATTGGAAAGAGACCCTGTACACCTGTAGACTATTCAAAATCAGATGACACAGCCAAATTTTTTTTGCCAATGTTAAATTTGCAACCTTGTGACCCCTGTTCACCACCCAAAACGGGTTACATGGCCCAATTGTTAACCCATCTAGGATTGCAAATGGCCATTTGCAACCCATTTGAGTCACAAACAGCCATTTTCGACTCAGGTGGGTTTTGAATGGCAGCTTGCAACCCATTCTGTGTTGCAAACCACGCCACGCAACCCATTTTTGGTAGTGAATTTTAAAAAGAATTGTGGATTTTATTTAGGGTATTAGGTTTTTCACGCCCCCAAACCTGGAAAACAAACAGTTTGGACGTCCCCACAATGTTCTGCAATGTCCCCCACCCATGCAGTAAACCTGGAAAAAACACATTTTTGGGGGGTTTTCAAAAAAAAAAGAAAAAAATAAGGGGTGATAGGGGGGCATCTCAAACCCCTGTAGAGTAAATCCTTAGAATTTTGGCCCTTTCAAAGGCCTTCAAAATTGCCCCCAAAAAACTGAAAAAAAAGCTCCACATCTAAAATATTTTCACATATTTAATTGTTTTTTGTAAATCATTTTGAAAAATGTAAAGAGACAGAAAGTTTTCAAATATAGGAGGCCATTCAATTATAATTTTTTCATAATTTTGGTAATTAACTTTCTTCCCATAAAATGGGATTCCCATAAAAAATGAGAGATTATTTTCAATTCTTTTTTTTGTTATTTTTCGATGATATTTTCCAAATTTTCAGTTTGGAGCATTTTAGTGGGTATTGTAAATGCCCAAATAACAATTTGTGGATTTTTAATATTCAACCAAAAAAAATTGATGCATCTAAAACAATAATTGGAAGTGTCTGTCTTGGGGTGTGTTTTGAAGAAATCTGTGATACTATTTTGATTCTTTTAATGAACAAATTCAGTTTAAACTTTTAAAATTTACTTCAAAGGAAAAATTAATAAATTTTTTTCATATTTTTTGCACCTTGCGTTGGCCCTCAAATGTCTAACCTCAAAATACCATTTATAAAGCCCTTTTTGGGGTAGGTCCGCATTTTTGGGCTCTTCAACATGAATAATCTGATATTCAATATCATTTTGAATGATTTCCAGCATCCTTCTAACATCTTGGGGAGGTCCAATCATCTCCTCAACGACAAAATCACCTGTCAAAATCCAGAATCCACTCCACACCACACCATCATCAACACCATCACAAATCATCACAAATCAACACCAATAAAACCAATCACACATCACTACTCAAAACAAATCAACCAATAAAATTCAACACTCCACTCCACTAAATAGACCCCCAGAATGCAAAAACCCAATCAAAAATCACAAAAGCAAAATCCCAAACAAAAAATGTCTGAACAACACATGAACCCCCTTTTACTATCTGTCTCTTCTCCTTCTTCTTTGTCTCCACTATCTACCTCTGGTTCTTCTCCTTCTACTGCTTCAACTGCTTTATATTACCCCCATTATTCCACTCCCTTTGGATCCTCCAACTTAATTACAATAGCATTCAAAGGGGGACCTTGTGGATGCTTCTGAAGAGTGGGCTAATGCCAGGGATATGCAATTTCCACCAAATTCTTGAATATTATAGAGAAAAGATATAATTGCCAATGTGAGAAATCTGGGGAATATAAACCCAATTTGGATAGAAAAAGACTTTCATCAACTAGAAAAACAAACTGGTCCTTCAAATTCTCTGGAAGCTTTGACAAAAAATCTGGTCTTTGGGAAATAAAAATCCAATGCCCTGATAACAATAATCCACCATCAACTGATCCATCCACTCATCCAGTTCATAGAAGGATTCTGGTTGATCAAGAGGATATGTTCAATGTAAAAATAAAAAGAGCTTAAGCTCAAATGAAGTAAAAGATCAAAAAGAAATGAGTGAATGAGGCTTGTAACGTCAAGCGTAACGGACCTGAGATCAGGAGGAAAAGGACACTCCGGTTAATGTGTTGGCTTAACAGATACTTGAATTCCACTTGAGAGCACCATGGTTTAAATAGACTAAATACATGATTGGCCAACAAGTGGTTGAGAACAAAATGAATAAGGCAAAATTAACATAAGCAGTTTAAGTGACATGGTAAGTGAAATGTTATCCTTGGACAGTCTGACAATCACTACTAAGAACACAGCCTAGTTATATTTTAACCATTATTTTAATACTTCAATAACAACAATAATATAAATCAAATCAATCCAATCAATAGTACTTTAAACTCCAGTGAAAGTCACATAAATGAAAACTCAAACTCTAACATTCAATTCTTCAACCAAAGCTGGGTTTCCTTCCCTGGAAATTCTTCATTCATTCATGGAGTCCTCCAATTCTCCTTTTCCAAAAACCCTTAGTATAATCTATGACAAAAGATCAAAAATTAAAAAAAAAAAACTTGAAGGAAAATCACCCATAGAATCTTTGATAATGGGATTAAGAAACTCTTCTTTTAAATATGAAATCAATAATCAATATTTTTTTATTAGTTCTTTATTCATTTCTCACATCAATTCTATCCAATCAATAAAAATATTTCCATCAGTATTAATTCTGGGCTGTACCTATAAAACTAAAAAAATCTACATGCCTCTTCTTCAAAATGTTGCGTTCAATCATTGTGGTAGAATATTATTTGTTGTTTTCTTTTTCCTCTCACAAGAAACAAATGAAGACTATAAATGGGATCTCCAACAACTTCGTAAATTATTAGAACATGAAAAACCCAAAGTCATTGTGTCTGAAAAAGAGCAAGACCTGATTCATTTCATTTAAACTGTATTTCCCAACTCTCATTATTTACTCTGTGTCTGGAATATCTTCAAAAACATCAAAAAACATTGTAGAAAACACTTTAAATCTGAAGAAGAATGGATGATATTGAGAAAACACTGGAATATGCTGGTCAAATCCAAATCTGGAAATTCTTATCAAGATGATTTTACCAAACTGAACGTAGTCTGGAATCCCACTAATTCGGGATACCTTCTTGAGAACTGTCTTCCTAAAAAAGAAAATTTGTTTCATATTCTGCAAACAAGCACTGCATTTTGGAAATACCAGCACATCTAGAATGGGTGGCTTGACTCTTATGTCAAACAATTTATTACAACTTCTTCTGGTTCCCTATCTGATGTATTTCACCAAATATATCATTCAGTTTAAATTCAAATCCATGAAACTGCCATTGAAACTTCTCAGTAATACTTCAAGCACTTGATTGGTCTCCCAAATTGTTTTCAACACCGCTCAGGAAAAACAAGCCACTATGATCTCAAGATTGGGAATTCCTTTCACATTTCAGCAGAAAAATCAACCACATATTTTTATTGTGATTATTCTTCTTTCATGGGAATTGCTTGTGTAAACAAATTGAGGAAGGCAAATATCCAGAAGCAAAAATTTTTTCTTGGTGATTTTCATCTCCAGTGGCATTTCAAACCCCCAATTGCGGTATGTTTTATTTTCTTTGAGAGACAAATAATTATAAAATTGATTTCTGAAGTTTTTTATTTTATTTTAGAATTATTAATAGCTTGCTGACAAGGGGTCATTCCAACCTTCTCAATCATGTCATCAATCACCTTCCCAATCAACCAACATACACCTGTTTCAGAAGGAACTCCCTTAAATTGTGCCCAGGAGAACAACATTTTTACCTTGTAGAAATGGGGAAGCTGTTAAAAGGGAAGTATCAACTTACTCCCATTCAAGAACCCCTATCAAAGGAAGAAAGTAAAAATTTGGGGAAGACCCAAAGGAGCCCCCAACAAAAGCAAAAGATTTTCTCAGCTTTCATCTAAGAGGCATCCATATGGGTTTGAATATGTTTAATGATAGAATGATCATATATTTCTAGATGATTCAAAACCAGAATATTCTGTGAAGGAAATGAAAGAATATGAGAAACACACAATCAAGAGAGAGAAAAGTTTGAGGAAAGAAACAAGATGGAAAGAAATCCTACAGCTTGAGCCTAAAGAGTACTGAGATAGGTTGTGTTGTTAGGATAGAAAAGAAGATGGATAGCAGAGGTTGGGTGAAGAGGACACAAGAGATGGTCTTGGAGTTACGGACAGAATGAATGAGAAGAGCATGTTAGAGGTGATCCTATTGAGAGACTTTGAAGGATCTGAGTCTTACCAGTCAGGGACTCGTAGGCGGGGAAATCGCTGAGGTGAGAATGGATTGGCCGTCATTTTGGTGTAAATTGAGGAGTAGGTTGGTTGAGGAGAGAGAGAAGAAGGAAAAAAGAAAGGAGAAAATATAAGAGAGAAAGCACAAGAGAAAAGATAAGGTAGGATGCAACACCATCATCCCAAAGGAAACCAGAGAGGAAGAGGAAAGGAAAGAGAAGAGTCTCCAAGATTGTATCCGGGGATACCCGTTCCGGGTAAAGGAGGAGGCGCGCAGAAGGCGAGAGCGTGCAGAGTGTGAGAGAATTTTGAGAGAATCTTAACACCCCTGGTGACTGGTAAGGGGAGGGGAGGATTGCCTATGGAAATATTCAGGAGAAGACTTTTTGTTGGAGGAGCTTGACAGAGAGGAGAGAGGATTATTTTGTGAGGGGATCCGCAATCATGGTGTTGGTTGGAATGAGAATCAGATTGTATTTAGAGAGAGAGAATTCTTCGCATAGGCCTTTTATTTTGATATCAATGTGTCATGACTTAGAGTGGGACCCAAATTTCTTTATTTTTTCTTCCAGCCCCTTATTTTCAATGTATATTGTTGGTTTGCATTTGGGAGAGAGGTAGATTTCTCCGATGGGGTGAGTAACCCATTTGAGTTTGAGATAGCAGTTCAGGAGGGCATTGAGTTTGGACTTGGTTGAGGAATAAGTGACGTTTCTCTGCCTTGATGAATTGCAGACAATTGGGCTGCCATAATGGCAAATAATATAACCCGTTTGTGACTTACAGAATGTAGGGTTGTCGCCCCAAGTAGCATTTCTGTATCCTGAGAGAAATTCTTGCGTGGGGTTGAATTTGAGGGTGAATTTGAAGTCTCTAGTGGTCTTCAAGTATTTCCAGATTTTGCGCACTTCTCTCCAATGATTCATCCCAGGTTTTGTGTTGAACCTAGCCAGGCTTGAGACAGCAAAGGAAATTTATGGCCAAGTGTATTGAGAGAGATGATTTAGAAGCCCAATTGCGGATCAGTAATTTATATTTAGTAGAGCAAACTAAGCATGATCTTCATCCAACGCGGGCTCAAGGTGAAAGTTCTGAGTTAGAGGTGTGTTTGTGTCTTTGCAGTTGTACAGACCAAGCTCTTTTAATCCTCAATCAATATGGTTTGGTTGACTGAGAAAAATATTATCTCCATCAATTTCCATCAACATGCCAAGTATTTTGTTGGTGGAGTGACAGGAGGAGTTTGGAAACTTGTTTAGGAAGTTGTTGGCAAATTAATTGGACTACCCAACTAGGATGAGGTTGTCAACGTGGAAATAGATGACCTCCATCAATTCTGAGTTGAAGTTTAAGCATGGGTTGCTAGTGGATTTGTGAAATCCTTGAGATTTGATCCTGGTGGTGAGGGTTTTGTACCAGTTCTTAGGGGACTGGCAGAGACCATAGAGAGATTTCTTCAATTTGAGATAGGTAGATTTTCTTTGCGATCCTTTGGGCGTTCTAATGATGACTGTTTTTCTCAGAGGCGCTTGAAGGAAAGCCCCTTTGACATCAAATTGGGTGAAATTCAGTTTATTCTTGAGACCATAGAGAAGTGCAAGGGGGAGAGACCCTATTTTTCCAGTTGAGGCCCAGGTTTCATCAAAATCTACACCCTGAATCTGGTCAAATCCTTGTACGCATAAACGTGCCTTATATTTCATTGGCTCCCCATGACAGTTTTCTTTCACCTTCAATACCCAGATGTTGTTCAAGACGTTATTTGGTATATTGTAATACTCTTCCCAAACATTTTGGGATTCAGTGGATCTCAACTCATCTTCCAACGCTTTCTTCCACTTGGGCCATTTGGGGCATTTTAGAGCAACTTTATAGGATGGAGGCTTGTAATAGTGATGAAAGCCATATTGTTGCGGCTTTTTAATTTTTCTTTGTGATCTTAGATTAGATCTTTGAGTGCTAGATTCCGGAACTAGATGAGGCGGAGATTTGGGAGAATAAGGAGGAGAAAGATTTGGAGAGTGTTCCAGGGAACTGGCATCCTCCAAATCATATTCAGATTCCAGACATTCAGAAGCAGGTTTTTGGATTTAGTACTGTTTGTTATTTGTGGAGAAATCCATTTCATAGATGTCCAGAGCGGGTTGTGAAAACAAGTCAATACCAGGGGATTCAAGAAGGGGGAATGTATTTGATTGAGTTTTGAGGAATCTCACGTGTTTGGTTTCAACAACTGCACCAAGTGAGTTGAGGATGAGGTACAAGTGGAAATTGGGGTTGAACCCAATCAAAATACCTTTGAGTCCTTTTTCATCAAGATTTTGACCTTTTTGAGTGCAATTTGCAAGTTTTACAACAGAGATACCTACAGGTTTCAAGAAATTAGTGGGGAGACTCTTACCAAACATGAGTTCCCAGGGAGATAGGTGATTCACTTCTTGGGGAATCTGATTGAGCATGAAGCAGCAGCTCTGCATTACTATATGCCAGAAATATTTGGGCAGCCAAGTGGATGAGAATGTGGCGTGAGCGTATTCAACAATTTTTCTGTTGCCTCTCTCAGCTCAACCATTATGTTGGGAATGATAGGGTTCCGACGTTTGTAGTTTGATGTAGTTGGTTTTTGCAAATTCCTTGAGGGTGGAGTTGATGAATTTTGTACCTTTATTGGAGAAGATTTCAGACGGATAGTAGTTCAGTCTTTTGTATTCAATCTTGAGTGTGTTTATAATTTTTTCAGCAGTCTCATCTTTGGAGATTAGAGGAAAAGGTGCTAAGTAACCTGAGTAGTTATCCACCAGGGTGAGGATGTAGTGATGACCAGCTTTGGATTGGGGTGAAATTGGTCCAACAAGGTCAAGGTGAATTTGGTCCAGAGGTTTACTGGAGGGAGTGGATACGCAGGAGAATGGAGATTGAGTAATCTTACTCTTCAAGCAGCTGTCACATTGGAATCTTAGGAGTTCTTCATTGGTTAAAAGGTCCTTAATGATTGGTTTGAGGGTGGAGACGGAGGCATGTCCATACATCTTATGGATGTTGAGTAGCAAAGGATGGTTGGAGGAGGATTGCTTTGAGGGAATATTTGAGAGATGCACAGATTGGTTTTGTCCAGTTGATCGTGGTTTTTCAATGACAAATAACTTGTTGCACATTAAACCTTTAAGTACTGGTCAACCTACAGGAGTGATGGAAAATTTGTCCCAAGTTTGGTTGAGGCAACAGCCTTTCTGGGCAAGAAGACTGGGACTCATGATATTAACAAAAATGTCAGGCATGTAGACGCAGTCCTGAAGAGTAATTTTGAGTCTTTTCACTTTAATTTGACCGTTCCAGTACCACATATTTTGAGGTTTGCATCCAGTTTGCCTGTTTTGATCTCCTTGGATTCTTCTTGTAGATTGATGGATGTAAAATATTCAGGATTGTTGAAGATGTGGACATTTGCTCCTGAGTCCAGAAGAAGGTTGGGATTGTTGTCTGCATTGATTCAGAGGGTTAGTAGGGCGTGATAATTTATAGTAGGAGTCTTCTCTGTCTTATTTTTCCACTTTTTTTGTTGTTCAATCCACCATTCCGGTGCAATTTGAGGATGGAGATTGAAACAAGATGATTCCAAGTGAGAGGATTTAGGGTTTTGATAGCCTTCTCAACATCTCATCATTGACTTCTTTTCTTCCCTATGGATCTTTGTCTTGGTTGACACAAGAGAGATGTCCGCTGCTGGTTTGACTGGATTTGATTGAGCCTTCCTTTTGTTATTAAATTGACTGAGATGATCAAATACTACATCCACTGTAAGTTTCTTTTTGACATGCATGATCTGCTGCTTGAGATTTTTGAGAATGGGTGGAAACTTGAAAAGTAGAAGGTACGCAATTACGTCTTTGGGTAATTTAATTCCTACGTCTGTCATCCTTGTGATTGATTTTTGCATTTTGGTGATGAATCCCTCAATGGCATGCTCGTGGAAAGTTGAGTGTAGGAAATGGTTAAACACCCTTGCCCTGTTTTCTGTCTCAGAAGATGCAAATATTTGCGTGATTTTGGCCCATAGGAGTTTTGACAAGGATATGTTGGAGGAGTTGAACACGTTTACATGAGTTGTACTGTCAAGTTTTGATAGGATTATAGCTTGTATTTCTCAGTCCTGTTTGGAGGATAGAGGTCCAGAATTTCGAGTTATAGCTTCCTTAATTTCCTTCAGATCAAACAGCATTAACATCTTGTCTTGCCATATTGAGTAGTTCTCTTTGTGCAAAGGAGGGATTTCATCAACCAAGGATTTCAAAGCCACCTGATGAAATTAATTGGCCGCTCCAGCTGGTTTGGTCATAGTTGATTTGGTTAGTTTTGATTGTAGAGTTTTTGGCTTTTAACCGTGATAGAATGATCCTATATTTCTAGATGACTCAAAACCAGCATATGCTGTGAAGGAAATAAAAGAATATGAGAAACAAACAATCTAGAGAGATTAGTTTGAGAAAAGAAACAAGACTGAAAGAAATCCTACAGCTTGAGCCTAAAGAGTACTGAGATAGGCGGCATTGTTGAGATAGAAAAGAAGATGGATAGCAGAGGTTGGGTGAAGAGGACACAAGAAATGGTTATGGAGTGATGGACAGAATGAATGAGAAGAGCAGATCAGAGGTGATCCTATTGAGAGAATTCAAAGGATCTGAGTCTTACCAGTCAGGGACTTGTAGGCTGGGTGATTGCTGAGGTGAGAATGGATTGGCGGTTGTTTTGGTGTAAATTGAGGAGTAGGTTGGTTGAGGAGAGAGACAAGAAGGAAAAAAGAAAGGAGAAAAGGTAAGAGAGTAAGAAAAAGAGAAAAAGAGAAAAGATAAGGTAGGATGCAACACCATCATTCCAAAGGAAACCAGAGAGGAAGAGGAAAGGAAAGAGAAGAGTCTCCAAGATTGTATCCGGGGATACCCGTTCCGGGTAAAGGAGGAGGCGCGCGGAAGGCAAGAGCGCGCAGAGAGTGAGAGAATTTTGATAGAATCTTAACATTTAAGTACCTAACTGGAGAAGATGAAAGCCAAGGAAGCACCAAGTGGTTAATTCAGTGGTAAGTTTTTTCTTTTTTTGTTTTTTATACGTTTCTGTTCAATTGATTTAAACAGCATATGTTTGGAAATTGGTTTTCTCTGTTTTACTAAAAAAATTCAAACTGAAAATTTGGAAAATCTTGTGGAAAAATAAAAAAAAACAGAATTGAAAATAATGTCTGATTTTTTGTGCAAATCACATTTTATGGCAGGAACATGAAGTACTAAAATTGTGAAAAAATATAATTAAATGGCCTTCCATATTTGGAAACTTTCTTTCCCTTCAGAATTTTCAAAATGATCAACCAAAAAAGATTCAAAATTTGAAAATATTTGAGATGTAGAGCATTTTTTTTCAGTTCTTTGGGGGAAATTTTGAAGGCCTTAAAATTGGCCAAAATTCTTAGGATTGATTCTACAGGGCTTTGAGATGCACCCCTATCCCCCAGTATTTTTCTTTTGAAAACCCCCAAAAGCCATGTTTTTTCCAGGTTTAACGTGTGGGTGGGGGAAGTTGCATGATGTTGTGGAAACATACAAACGACTTGTTTTCTAGGTTTGGACATCCCCACAACGTCCCCCAACGTCCCTGGTGCACTTTGTAAACCTGGAGAAAACATAGTTTTTTGGGTTTGTCAAAAAAAAGAAAAATATACTGGGGGATAGGAGGGAATCTCAAACCCCTGGAGAAAAAATCTCAAGAATTTCTTCCATTTTGAAGGCCTTCAAAATTTCCCTCAAAAAACTGAAAAAAAAATGCTCCATATGTCAAATCTTTTCACATTTTTGGATTGTTTTGAGAAACTGAAGAGAAAAAAAGTTTCCAAATATGGAAGGCCATTCAATTATAATTTTTTCATAACTTTAGTACTTCACTTTCCCCCAAGACAATGGGATTCACATAAAAAATGAGACATTATTTTCAATTCTTTTTCCTGATATTTTTCCATGAAATTTTCCAAATTTTTGGTTTGCATTATTTTAGTGAGAATTCCAAAGGGCCCAAAAAAATTATCCAGGGATTTTTTGTAGCTAATTGTTTCCCAAATAATTCATAATTGAAAACAAAAAGGTGGTGGTTTTTGCTCTAAATCAATAGGGCGTATCAAAGTTAGAAAAACCACCATTAGAACCCCAAAATTTTTTATGATCAAAACTGCCATTTTTAATGGCTTGTTTCTGAAATACACATTCCCCCTAACTGGTGTATTTCAAAATGGCAGGCTTCATGAAAGTTCTGGGTTTCAAGAAAATGGTAGATTTCAAACACCAAACCTGCCGTTATGCACCTTCATCCACCCACCATCCATCCCATGCAAAACATCCATCCGCACCTCCACCTCAGAAAATCCATACCAATCCCATCTCCATCGAATCAAAAACATCTCATCTCCATCGCTCCAAATCTCAATTGCTTCACATCTCCATTGCTTAACAAAAATATTATCATCATCTCATCACCCCACATCACATCACCATCCTTCTCATCATGTCCAATCAAACTTCTGGGCAGCAAGTTGAAAACACAAAAAAGCCAACTGAACTTTCAACCACTGGTCCACTCCTTTTTCATGCTTACCAAACGTTGTCACCCACCACCTCCCCTCCTCCTTTGGTTGGAACCCCTGGTAAGCCCCCCCTCCTCCTCATCTTCCTCCTCTTCCTGCCCCTCATTGGTTGCTGATCCTTTAATCATTCAACCTCTAGGTCCCCCCACACCTCCTTTCTCAATCTGCCATGTAAGCTCCCCCCATTGTCCTCTGCCCCCCCCAGTGGCCTCCTCCTCCTCCTCCCTCCCTTCTGCCGCCAGCAATCAATCAATTGATTTCCGGCTGCCTCCTATATTGATGAATTGATTGCCGGCAAAACCAGAACCCTATCCTAATCCTAACCATTTCCCATACCACAACCCACATTAAGCCTGCCTACTGTTACTTACACCCGTTTAGTCCTTCTCATGAAGCTTCCCCCCGCTGTGCTCTACTTGGATCCCCCCGTGTTGTTTGTATTAGCCTGGTGGGCCACGTGATTTCCTGCCCCACAAGTCAACCTGTGCTTGTGCGCGCCCACCCTGCTCCTATAGCCCCAATTGACGCACTCTATCCTCCAAAACTAGCTGCCTGAAAACTTTTCTGGGCTGGCTCCATTCTTGGGTCTCCAAATTCAAAGCCAGCCACAATGAGTGCTCCAACCGCGGCACAGTTCCCAATCCAAGACTATTTCACAACACCACATCCCCCCCAACTTGAGTTCTGTCCCAAGAGATCTTCCCACCTTTACCTTGACCATATCCGCCTGTAAAGAAGAAGACAGATCATAAAGAGAAGCCAACCAAGACCACAGGAGGAAAGAGAGAGAATTTTTTTTTATTTTGGGTTTTTTTGGTTTTTTTTTTGCAGCGCTCTGCTCCTTGTCGTGCATTGTATTCCGCCATTTTTCCCAGGGGCTTTTCCGCGCGTATACAGACCAGGAATTGCGCAAAACCTGAATTCCTGCAATAATATCCCTCCTTTTTGTCCCCCCACGCCTAGCCGCTGCCCTCAGTGGTTTGCAACCTTCCACTCCGTGGAAAGAGAGATTTGCACGGCCTCATCCAATCTCACAGGGGTAGTTTCCACAGGCCATTTTCCTAAACTTCCTTCCAGGCGTGCCATCTGTTGCCAAAGCCCTTGCAACCCCAACCTCCTTCTCACCAGCCATGCCGTTGCCGCCCAATCCCTTCCCGTTGTCATACTGACACCAAACTCAGTCAAACCTCAGTCTAACCCTCAGGCCTGATCTACTTTCTCAGGAACTTCAACCTCAGGGCTCAGGAGACTTACATCAATATGTCTCCAGTAACTATATACCTCAGTATCTTCATGCAGTACATACCTACATATAGTCTAACCTCATACTATACACAGATAGACTCCATAGGCTTGCACATACTCAATCTCCCAGGCTCTACTCTACCTCTCTGTCTAACCCATACCTCTTTGGGTTATCTCTCTGTCTAACCCATACCTCCTCTGTGTGGTTTATCCTTTGGGAATCTTTATGTAAATCCTCTTGCAGATTGTATTACATACTCTCTCTACTTAGTACATAGTGTCATGACTCCCATTTACACTGTACATCCTTCAATTTTACTTTCCCAACTTAGACGGCTCAGACCTGGAGCCTTACCCCAATGTAGAAGCAGCCTAACCTAATGTAGTAGCATACCTGATCAGCCCTCTCTGTTACTTAGACTGTTCCCATGAAATCATGTGTATAGTCTGAGCCCCAATCACTTGTACCTCTGTTGTAGTTCCAACCTCTTGTCTATTTTACAGGCCTCCTCTTCCCTCTTCCTGATGTTCCCCAAGAAATCAGTTTACTACTTCTTACTAGGAGATCTTTCCCAGCAAGTGTCATTCAGCACCCTTCAACCCAATCCTCCTCTGCTCCTTGTAGCCTCCTTCAGTAACCTTTCCCCTAAGCCTACTGTGGGTAGAGACCCCTCTGTGCCAAGCCCTGCTTGCATGTCAGCGGCCCTTGTGACATTAAACTGATTTCTTCCCCAATAACCCTTTCTTCACCAACCACACTCCCTATCCCTTTTAGACAGCATCAAATCTTGCTATTGAGCTGTGGCAATTTTTGTTTGCTTTATTTCTGTACCAACCTTGAACTTGGCTCTTTGATTTGTGGCCATTTTCATTGCTTCCCTTACCTTACTGTCAAACCTACTCAGAGATCCAGCTCTCCATCCTCTAAGTATCACTTTGACGCTTTGACGCTTCAATGCTTCAACGCTTTGACGCTTCGACACTTTGACGCTTCGACACTTTGACGCTTTGAAGCTTTGGCACTTAGACAAGGTATAGTAACCAGTATTTGACTGTCCCATAAAGGTAATCAGAGGAAGAAAAAATTCCTTTTAATCATTTTATTCTTGCTCCAAGGTGAAGAAAAACTTTTGGGTAACTAATTATTCTTAGAAGTAAGAATGCCCCCACCATGTGCTCTTTTTTCTCACTTTCTAGCCCAGCAGTCACCCGCAGCTCTAGGGGGAGAGATACCACTGAACCTACTGACCATTCTACGTCTAGATCTCGTGGAATAGGTAGGACCTTTTCTAACCTGGCTGCACCAGTGGTTACCACTTCCACTCCTATGGATACAGGTTTATTGGAACCTATTCCCCAAGTATCCCTTTCTACTATTCCTTCTTCTGACAATTCTAGCCTCCACAGGGTCACAGGTCAGTTTCCAAGACCAGGTTACCATGGTTTGGACTCTCCTGCCTATGATGCAAGCATGGTCCCAATCCCAGGAGAAGGTGAGGATGATGAAGAAGATCAGGACTCAGGATTTGATTCTATAATCTTGAGTGGCCTGGGTTCACCATCCCCAGAGGGTAATCCTAGTCAAATTTCTAATGCAACAGCAGTTCCTTCACCTTCCCCACACACCAACCTTCCTTCCACCACTCAGGTTCCTTCAACTGACCCTGCCCTGCTGGCCATTCTTCAGCAAATGACCACTGCAATGACTCATCTTTCTAAAACTGCTGACCAAGGACCCTCTGCTAACTTTAAATCTCCATCTATCAATGCCCCAGATAAATTTGATGGAACTAACCCAACCAAGCTTAGACCCTTCCTTCAAGCTTGTGAACTCATTTTTGCAAATGATGAGAGATTTTTTGCTAATGACAGAAAGAAAGTATTTTTTACAGTCTCTTACCTTTCAGGAAATGCCAGTCAATGGATCCCACCCTATCTTGCTCACATTGGTAATCATGAGCCAGACTTCATACTTAACTCCTGGCTTCTATTCACTCAAAAGCTTCATACACTTTTTGGAGATTGTCTAGAAATCCAGCGTGCTGAGAAGGATTTCACCCTCCTTAAGATGAAAGACAGTGGTTATGGTACTAACTATATTGCTGAATTCAGGACACTTATGACCAAGGTCTCTGGGTGGGGTGATAAAGCCTTTTTCTTTCATTTTAGACAGGGTATCCCATCCAGATTACTGGACCAACTAGCTGGTTATGATGGACCTCAAGAAACCTTGCAAGACCTAATGGATATTGTTCTTAAGTATGACACTTGTTACCATGAAAGGATCCAGGAGAAGTCCTTCACTCTCCCTCAGACCTCAAGACCTGGACCCAGTCTTCCAAATCTTCAGAAATCTCAACAGACCAGCCAACCAGGTAGGTTTAAGGGGAAGGCCAAGACAACCCCTACTAATTCTACTCCAACCTCTTTCCCCAATCCCAACGTGGGAGAGGATGGACACCTCAAGGCTGAAGAAAAAACTAGGAGAGAAAGAGAGGGT
Source organism: Puccinia polysora (assembly GCA_025617555.3). NCBI lineage: Eukaryota > Fungi > Basidiomycota > Pucciniomycetes > Pucciniales > Pucciniaceae > Puccinia > Puccinia polysora. The sequence continues at coordinate 33,999,675 of CM062636.1, read as the reverse complement.
TTGAGTAACTACTGTGGAGGAACTCACAAAATTAGCCTCTGCAGGAAACGTCCAGATTTTAAGCCTGGCCAGAAGCCCAATCCTATGAAACCCAAACAGGGAAAAGACTAGGTGATGGGAATGTGGTACTCCTTGACCATCACCCTCCCAATATTCAAGTAAAAAATTTGGAAAGAAAAGACTCTAACCCTCCTTCTAAAGACTTATGTTTTGTTTGCTTGTCCAATAACCAGGCTTACAGTGTACTTTTTGACTCTGGAGCAACTCAATCTGTTATTTCAAAATCTATGGTTTCAAAGTTTTCTCTGTCACTCAAACCTCTGACCACTCCTATCCTCTTATTTGCCTTCAGTCCTTCTGACTCACCTTCCCAGGAAATCACCCATAAGGTTTCCTTCAATTTCTCTTTTCCCTCTTTTCCCAACTTAGAATGGGATTTCTTGGTTGTTGATACTCCGCCCAGCAAAGACATTATTCTAGGTATTGACTTCCTCCATTTCTGGAACTCAGAGGTAAATTGGCAACTGGGATTGATCACCCCAAGACACCAACCAACTTTGGATCATTCCTCTTCCGTTGAACTCTCCTTGGCCACTACTTCCTTTCCGCCAGTGAACCTGCAGGTCGCTGCTCCTGTTCCCTTTTCAGAATCTACGCACTCACAACACTTTCCTTTGAGTTCAAAAACTACTTTTTTGAACAGGATATTCTTTGGACATTCTGTGAAATTCTTGGAGGATATGGAGAATGATCTATCCGTTCAATTTTTGCGTATGATTATTTCCACTTCTGACTCTTACCCAAAGCAGGCTACTGCAGAAGGTTTGGATGAATATGATGAAACTGATGAAATTGAAACTGTGATGGAGGGAGTTCCTGATGCTTATCATACCTTTTTAGATGTTTTTTCCAAGTTCAAAGCTGATAAACTCCCTCCTCATTGCCCTTACGACCATCATATTGAACTGGAAGGCCATATGACTCCAGTTGGGCCTATCTACTCCCTTGATCACCATGAGAAGGAGGCCCTACAAGCCTATATAGCGGAAAATATAGAAAAAGGTTTCATTTGCCCCAGCACTTCCAGCACTGGAGCACCTGTCCTCTTTGTAAGAAAGAAGGATGGTGGTTTCAAATTGTGTGTTGACTATTGCAAACTCAACGCTGTGACTCGAAAGAACCGGTATCCCATTCCTCCCATGACTCACTTATTAACAGGTTTTTTTGGTTCTATCATTTTTTACAAAGTTGACCTCAGGCGTGCTTATAATCTCCTTTGAATTAAGGAAGGGGATGAACATCTTACAGCATTCAGAAATCAGTTTGGGAGTTTTGAATATTTGGTAATGCCTTTTGGACTCACCAATGCTCCTGCCTCTTTTCAATGTCTTGTTAATGACATTTTTGCAGACCTTCTGACCATCTGTGTGGTGGTATACATCGATGACATTCTTATTTTTTCCAAAAACTTAACAGAACATACAGCACATGTGTGTGAAGTATTGAACAGAATTTGGAAGAACATCTTATATGCAAAAGCTTCTAAGTGTGAATTTCATGCCTCCTAAGTGGACTATCTAGGATGTCATTTCCAGAAGTGGCATTGAAATGGACAAATCCAAGGTCCAGAAGATCTTGGACTGGCCACCACCAACAAAAAAAAAGGCCTTGCAACAGTTTTTGGGTTTTTCTAATTTTTATTGCAGATTTTTCATTAACTATTCCAGGAAGGTGCACCTCCTCACTGCTCTAACTGAAGCAGATCCCATTTTTCCTTTATCCCCAGGGGCTTTGCAGAAGTTTGAGGACCTCAAAGTAGCCTTTAATAAAGCTCCTGTGCTCAGACATTTTGATTTTTCCTTACAAACCTTTTTGGAGACTGATGCCAGTGACTATGCCCTAGGGGCTGTCCTCACCCAAGTCTCCCTTGATGGATCCAAACACCCAATTGCTTTTGACAGCAGGAAATTGGGTAGTGCTGAACTGAACTATGAAATCCACAATAAGGAACTCCTGGCCATTGTATGGGCCATCAAGATCTGGAGAGCTTACCTCCTCAGTCTTTCTTCTCCCTTTGAAGTTCTCACTGCTCACTTATCTCTTGAATATTTCATGACCTCCAAAGTCTTGACTTGTCGCCAAGCCCATTGGGCTGAGTTTCTGTCTGAATTTGACTTCACTATAGTCTATAGACCTGGAAGGCAATCAATAGGGCCTGATTTCTTGTCACCTCAAGACAATGTTTGTCCCAAGGGGGGGATGCCCTATGCAGAAAAGAATCCAGCAAATGTCAAACAACTCTTGAAACAGACTGACTTTGAACCTTCTAGAATTTTCTTTATCTCTGCAAAACAGGTTGAAAAACAATTGGAAACCTTAATTCAGTCCCAGATCTCCAACAAATCAAGCCAGCAGATTTTTCAGAAGCTACATAAAAAGGAACAAGTAAAGAGTTACCTTATAGACCCAGACACTGGACTCCTTATTTTCCAAAAACAGAATAGGAATCTCCAAGGAGGATGAACAACTCCAACTTGAAATACTTCAACAAAGACATGACTCTCCCCTCTCTGGCAACCCTGGACAAGACAAAACAGCTGATCTAGTCAAAAGAGATTTCCATTGGGAAAATATGACTTCCTTTATCAAAGATTATGTTTCTTCTTGTTACCTTTGCAGCAGAAACAAAGCCAGTCACCACAAAAAGTTTGGACTCCTCCAACCCTTACCAATTCCAGATTTTCCCTGGACTTCACTCTCCATGAACTTCATCTCACAACTGCCACTATCCAATGGGTTTGAATCAATCCTTGTGGTAGTCAATTGTTTTTCAAAAATGTCACTCTTTATTAAAACCATAACTGATATCTCCTCTGTTGAGTTGGCTAACCTACTAATTTCTCATGTTTTTACTAAACATGGCCTCCCAACTGACATTGTCAGTGACACGGGATCTTTATTTGTTTCTTCCTTCTGGAAAATTGTATGTGAAAAATTACAGATAAAAAGAAATCTTTCCACGGCTTATCACTCTGAAACAGATGGACAGTCGGGACAAGTAAATCAGATCCTAGAACAATTTCTTAGGATGTATGTCAGTTATCACCAAGACAACTGGGATACCTGGATCTCCCTTGCTGAATTTGCTTACAATAATTCCACTCACACTTCTACTAAGCAATCTCCTTTTTTCACCATCTATGGACAACATCCCAACTTTGACAGTCTCCATGAGGTTGATGATCAACCTGCCAGCCACTACATAACCCAGATTCACCAGAATCAAAAGTTATTGGGTATTGAACTAGAAAAGGCAATTAAAACCTACAAAAGATATGCTGACCTAAAAAGAAGTGACTTTCCTGCCTCATTTGCTGTTGGAAACAAAGTTTGGCTCTCTTCTAAAGATATCAAAACTAATCATCCAACTAATAAGCTCTCAGAGAAATGGTTAGGTCCTTTTTTGATTACAGAACAGATTGGAAAAAGTTCATTCAAGCTTTAACTCCCTCAACAATGGTCCACCATTCACCCTGTATTCCACTCCTCCTTACTCAAGCCATATCAGGACAACTCAATATCCTCTAGGCACCAACCACCAACTGAGTCAGTCAAAATTGATGGTGAAGAAGAATGGGAAGTGTCTCAGATATTGGATTCCAAACTTAAGAGGGGGAAATTATTTTACTTAGTTGAATGGAAAGGCTTCCAGAATGACAAGGAAAGCACTAATTTGGAACCTCACTCTCATCTTACCAACTGCCCTACTTTACTTCAAGACTTCCATACACTCTATCCCTCAAAACCAAAGTCATCCTTAAAATAAAACAATATAAACCATATTCTCCTTTTCAAAAAAAAAAAAAGAAAAAATAATAATAATAAATAAATAAAAATTCTTTCTCCTTTTCCCTTTTTCAACCTTAGCAAAAAAAATCAATTACTACATTCCAAAGAAAATATAAATTAATAAGTAATAAAATAAAAAAAAAATAAAAAGTTCATATAAACAACTTTTAGATAGCTTCACACATCAATTCTTCCAACTCTTTTACTCTAGACATCCAATTATTTACTTATTTTAACTTGGCAACTTGATAAGAATTTGTACCCCTTATATTAGGCCCTACTTCAAAAGTATGTCCAGCTAAAGCCAAAATATCAGCTAGTCTTTTCTTTATCTCTAAAACTTTTTTCTTTCTAGCTTCTAAAAAACCATACTTCTCTTTTCTTATCTCACTACCCCAACCCTTCTTTAAACCTTCCTGAAAATTTGAATTTAAAGTCCTAGAATTCCTACTATAAATCTCCAAAGAATGATTAACTTGATCTTCATATAAAACAGAATCTTCTCTGAATCTTCTTCCTTCCATCATCTCCAATAACCTTTCCCCATTTTCCAATTCCTCCAACCAGACCTCATTTTCACCTCTTTTTTCAATTCCTTTCCTTCTATTCCTCCTGTCTTCCACCACCTTCATTTTCACCTCCAAATCCTTCATCTTGTTCCTCAAATCTTCTAACTCCAAAGAGCCATCTGATCTGCCTCCTTCTTTGATGATGATCTCTCTTCCTTTTCCTTTACCTATCTCTTTAGTGGTTCCTCTATCATCATCCATATCACTCAATTCCATCTCCAAACTCCCTTCAGCGTCTTCATCGTTGCCTCCACTTTGACAATCTGCTTTGACGCTTTGACGATTTGCTTCAACGCTTCAATGGTGGGCTTTGACGCTTTGACGGTTTACTTCGACGCTTCAACGGTTTGCTTTGAAGCTTTGACGTTTGATGCTTTGATGCTTTGATGGTTTGCTTCGACGCTTCGACGTTTGACGCTTCAACGGTTTGATAAACCTCTTTGACGCTTTGACAAATCCCTTTGACGCTTTGACAATTTCCTTTGAAGGGTTTGAAGGACTCCAAAATACCCTTGTTTTGTACCCTTTGCGGGGGAACCTTGACCACCTCCTCGTCCAAATCAACGTGAGGGGTTCCCCATCCTATAAATGCCTCACCGCAATCCTCCTGCCGACGCCTCAACATACCATCTATGGCCAAATTGCCAGTTCAACGCAGTGCCTCCCTCTTTTCTTGCGTTTTCTTCAACCTCTCCTGCATCAAACGGAGTATTGCAAAACTTGTATTAGCACTCCAGCAACTCCAATACTAAATTCCAAAGCACTTACCTGAAGATTCATTGAGTCTGGATGAGTAACCCAGGGTCATGGCATCATCATCTGGAGCCTCTTTCACTTCAAAAGGTTAACTCTTCTCCAGGACCCATAAGGTTGGCCCCAAGGCCTTTCTTCCTTTCTTATCCATATCACACATTCTTCAATACTGCCTACAACTTTCACATTTGGAAGAATTGTGCTTGATACTGGTGGTTCAGATTCTTCCAAGCTTGACGCACCTATCACAACTTGGGTAGTATTGCTGGACTGGGTAATAATTGTTGGTCTTCTCCATGGGATAGGTTGGTGTAGGTGATCTGATGTAAGGAGATAAAGGTGGTAATGGGGTGGATGGTGGTGATGGTTGTGGGTAAGGGGAAGGAAAACTCAAGTTAGACATGGCTGAAGAACAACCTGGATGGCCTCTTCAACCTCCCCTTTTATGGTCATCAGGAGATGCCCTCTTCTTCACCAGGGGGTACTGTCATACTGACACCAAACTCAGTCTAACCTCATTCTAACCCTCAGGCCTGATCTACTTTCTCAGGAACTTCAACCTCAGGGCTCAGGAGACTTACATCAATATGTCTCCAGTAACTATATACCTCAGGATCTTCATGCAGTACATACCTACATATAGTCTAACCTCATACTATACACAGATAGACTCCATAGGCTTGCAAATACTCAATCTTCCAGGCTCTACTCTACTTCTCTGTCTAATCCATACCTCTTTGGTTATCTCTCTGTCTAACCCATACCTCCTCTGTGTGGTTTATCTTTTGGGAATCTTTATGTACATCCTCTTGCAGATTGTATTACATACTCTCTCTACTTAGCACATAGTGTCATGACTCCCATGTACACTGTACATCCTTCAATTGTACTTTCCCAAATTAGAAAGCTCAGTTTTATTATGTCTTTTCAAACTTTAAAATAAGAATTGGTAAATACTACTAACAGCTCCATTCTGTCCCTTGGTGAGAAATTAGATGTGCTTAGTAATAAAGTGGAAATGCAACTTAATATGATCAATAATGATCTTAGAGACTTAAAAGTCTGTCTGATCAACCCCTTGGGGAGTATCACAGAGGAACCAAAACCTCCCAGACAAACAACTAAACCTTATGCACCACCCTTACTAGGAATGCATAGTAGTGACACCTTCAGGCCTAGTCCTACTCCTGAAATGGAACAAGCCCTCAAAAGTTTACCCCCGATTTCTGAATGGCCTAAGTTCTCCAGTGAAGGAGAATATAATCATATAAATTTAATTGAATTTATTGACTACACCATTGACTATTATGAACTACCTGAAGCTATAGCTGTAGTAAGGCTGCCCAGAAAATTTTAAGGAGTAGCTTTAGTCTGGTTTATTAGTAAAAGAGAGGAAGTGGCATCCTTACCATGGAATTCTTGGAGACTTCTAATTAAAGAAAAATTTGGTTCTAGAATGTGGAAAAGAAAAATGATGAAAAATTTTGAAAAATCCTCATTTGATCCCTCCAAGGATAAGCCTCACAAATGGTGCTTGAAACTAAAGAGAAGACTAGATTAATTCCATCCAGATGCTGATAAAGAGGAAGTAAATGAAAGAATCCTCAGCTTGTGTCCTAGAAATCTTAACCATAGTGTAAGATGCAGGGTGAGTATGGATGCTGACTTACCAACTCTAATCAATGTGTTAGCAGAAGTCATAGACATCAATGGGTTAGACAAGAAGTTTCCTCCTACACCAAAAGAGAACTTCAACATTAGAAAAACCAGAGAACAACCCCCTTTGATAAATACCTCTGATAATAAGAAACCTAATTAGAATAGGGACAAAGAGAGAATGCCTGGAACTTGTTGGAATTGTGACCAGATAGGGAATATGAGACAAGACTTCCAATTACCAAAAAGAAAGATAGAAGTCTTGGAAGGAGAGCAGGAGGTTGAGGGGAATTGGAACTATGAAGATATAGCTGATACTGAAGGATCCCTTTCTGAATGCAAATTGATCCCAACCAACCCTGTTAATTTTATAGAAGGAGATGTAGGCACTTGTATAGAAATCCATAACATCCATGGGTACTCTAGTTTTCCCCAACAATGGGATCCTACCATAATTCCTAGGCATATTATGGATATCAAACCATTAAAAGTTAAACCTATGGGTGGTAAGAGTTATAATACTGGTCAAACTTGCTATGCAACAGGATTGTATAAAGACAGACCTATAAGGTTGTTACTGGATAGTGGAGCTTTCTTCTCATGTGTCTATACTGAATTCTTAAACAAATGGGATCCCAATGTTAAAATATTTATGCACTTACGCGTGTGCTACATATAAGTGTAATCCAAATGGGATGCACATGTGGGCCTCTCTGGCCCATTGGACACTCACACGGACCATACGGGCCTGTGTGGATGTCATGGATTTGGGGAAACAGCCCTATTGGTACACGGGCCCTAACGGTCCTGGTGGGGCATATGGGCAAATACAGCCGGATGGGCTTGTATGGGCATAATTGGGCCCAAGGTTTATTTTGGACATACTTGGCCAGATGGGCTGGCCCGCCAAAGTATGATTTGCTTAGTTTTTGGGCTTGGGGCGGCCGGCTGTTGTAGCCGCAGGGCTGAGGCCGACGGCCCCATCTCCTCCCCCTCCCCTCGCTTGCCATTGCGAGGGGGAGGGGGAAGACTGGCTGGGTTGAAACAGCCAGGAACTGGCTGCAAGGTGCAACCAGTCATGGTGGCGGGGATTTCATCACCCTCACACCCAGGAGGATGACAATGTGGCTGGCTGCAACAAAGCAACCAGCAGTGGGGGGGACCTGACCACCCCTCCACCATTGAAGCAAAGGGGCGCTCTACCCCCCTTTACCAAGGGGGAGGAGCAACAGGCTGGAGGGGATTTGACCACCCCCCAGCCCACCTTACCTTGACAACGCCCTGGGGGTATTGACCCTCAGGGCCCCTGGTAGGGAGATTTGAACGCCCTCCACGGATCTGTGAGAAGGAGGGGGGGGGACAGCATGTCCGCTGGTCACACCCCCCCCCATGTGAGTATGAGACCAGACCCAGGTGTGTCCTGGGTCCCACCTGGCCACTTGTATGGTCAGGGGCTTGTTGCATGAGGAAACCAGCCAGCCTGTGAGGTGACAACCAACCAGGAATTGAACAGAAAAGGGGCTGGTTCAGCCCCATAACAGTGGAAACACCTGAAAGGACCGGAATAGGCTGGTTTTAAGGGTACAGGGACTGACACCATGCGTGCTGATGTAGTCCAAACCAAGTAACAAGGCCTGCAGAGCCTGTAGAGCTCTTTTGGAGCGGAAAATTTGCCTTTTGGCTTGTTGTATCATGGGCTCACAAGAGGCCAATCTTTTGTACTTAAGGAGCTCTTCTCCCAGCTGTTTTCCATCATCCAATCATCATCCAATTGAATTAATCACCAATATCATCCAACATATTGCCCCATTGTGAGAGCCCATCAGCACTTATTGACACAAGGTGTCCAGAATTTCTTTTGCTCTAAATACTGCTCATTTGCCTAAGCTAATTTCTGGCAATAATTATAACACCCAATTAGAAAGAATACCTTCTTCCCGTCCCAAAAGCCAAGTTTAGCTCTTCAAACTCAACCATGAATGCTATTGGAGTATGGACTGCTCCTATAATATTACCCCATAATAAAGGATATTTGAGAATAAAGTGGAATTTGTGGTATTGCTCAATGGATTATGTGACTACGTTATAATAGGTAATGATGCTTTATTTCTATATGGTATAGATGTGTTCCAAAGTAAAGGGAGATAATTTACAGTGGGTGGTAATTGGGACAAGAAGTTTAAGCATGTACCATCCAATCTAACTTCCCCTCTTCCACTTATCAAAAAAATTTAAAAGAATTTAATCAAGAATTCTTCTCTCAAGAAGCTCTAAATATTAAACTTTCTGAGTAACACAAGAAATATATATTGACAGTCTGCTTTGAGAATCAAAATGGTTTTTGTACTAAAGATCATCCCATTGGTGATATCAAAGGACATGAAATCGTATTAACATTGACCATTAAACCTTCTTATCCTCCAAACTTAAGAAGACCAGATTATCCTTCTAGTACTTAATCTAGAATAGCTCTTGAGGAACATCTCCAGGAACTGATAGACTTACAAGTATTAAGGAAAGTAGGGCACAATGAGCAGGTAGATGTGACCACACCTGTAATGATAGCTTGGCATAATGACAATTCAAGAATGGTAGGAGACTTCAAAATGCTCTATAATTATACTCAGGCAGAGTATTATCCTATACCCCGGATTGATCATGCCCTACATAACTTGTCCAAGGCTAAATATATCACTACTATGGATATGCTTAAAGTTTTCTACCAGATACCTATAAGCCCTGAAAGCAGATTTTTTATGAGAATAATCTGTCATTTTGGAGTATATGAATATCTTAGGATGCCCTTTAGTATAAAGAATGCCCCATCACACTTTCAGAGAACAATGGATACAGTTCTAGGTACTTAAATCAGACAAAGATGGATGATGGTATATATAGATGATGATATCATATATTCTAATGATTGGGATACTCATATAAACCATATAAGGTTAGTACTCCAAACTATCTCCAAAGCAGGATTAAAAGTATCCATGATGAAATGCAACTTTGGATATGGAGAATTGAAAGCTCTAGGGCATATAGTCTGTGTTCTAACTCTGGCTGCTTATCAAAATAAGATAGCTGCTGTCATGAACAGACCCATGCCTCAAAATAAAATAGAGTTACTGTCTTTCATTAGGTTTTGCAGTTACTACAGACTATACATACCAAAGTTTGCTATGCTAACTAAAAGTCTGTATAAAATATGCAACAATAATACTCTCTTTGAAATGAAACATGATAGATTGAAATACTATGAGGACCTAAAACAGCTATGACCTCTAATCCTTTACTCATTCAACCAGATTACTACAAACCCTTTAAGCTTTACATTGACGCCTGTATGGAAGGTTTAGGAGCTGCTCTACATCAAAAAAGAATAGAAAAAGACAAACCAGTGGAGAAACCAGTACTCTTCATATCTAGAAAGATCAAAGATACAGAAAAAAGATATGAAGCCAGTCAGATGGAATGCTTGGCTTTGGTATGGGCTTTAGAAAAGCTACACTATTAATTAGAAGGCAACACTTTCAAAGTGATCAAAGACTGTAATGCTGTAAGAACTATCATGAACATGAAGACCCCAGGCAGACATATGCTCAGGTGGCCAATTGCTATACAACAGTATAGAGGTCAGACGACTATAGTGCATAAAGCTGGAGCTAAACACCAGAATGCTGATAGTCTAAGTAGGAATGCTTTGCCTAATGAATCCAGAAATCCAGCATATGACCCTGAGGATTAAAATATCTTTCCTATCTTAAACATCAATCTTTTTGCATTAGATGTTCCAATCATGGGGATCCACTTATGTCAATTAGATACTTCTTTCTTCAATCTAGTGAGGGAAAAATACTACCCTGACATCAAGCTGCTGATTACCATTATGGAAGTGAATCCCCAGAAGCAGCTCTGATGAATAGTTTCCCTGCTTCATTACTTAAACCCTATAAATTAGGAAGGTTTACCTTTTGGGATGGTCACCTTTACTACAGAGATCAAAATTCCAGTGTATCAGTACTAAGAAACAAAGAACATCTAAAGCACATACTCCAGGAATTCCATGAAAACTGTTCATCAGGGCATCTATCCACTGAAAGTACCTTGGAGAAAGTAAAACAAACTGCTTGGTGGACAGACTGGAAAGAAATGACTATGAAGTATGTTACTAGCTGTGAGACTTGCCAAAAATCTAATGAAGCTACTGGAAAAAGGTTTGCACTCCTACAGAAGATCACTGAACCCAAAAATAGATGGGAAATCATTTATATGGATTTTTCAGCTTGCTACTATTTCAGAGCAAGCTGAAAAAGTAACAGAAACAACATAAAAATGATAATAATAAAATGAAACCAAGAAGGATTAAGCAAACCGTAAATATTATTTCAAAATTTGATTCTACACCCAGAATTAGGTAGGGTCACACACTGACCCCACCCTTGAAATCCAACTCCTTATATTTTTAGATAATTAAGGAAAGAAAGACCAACATACCACAGCACCACTATTGAAATTTTTTTCCAATTGAATATTTCACATTTATTTTCACAAATAGGTTTCACACCTAAAATTCAGTCAGAATTGAGGTGTTGTGTATATTTTAGGAGTTACAGACATAAATGTGTTCTTTCACAATTCCTGTACGCAGCCACAGCAGCCAATGCACCCGCGCGCGGCTGAGCTACAGCTCTGTGACTCCTTCAAATTTGTGTATGCAGCCCAAGGCCTCTGACAATAACGCAGCCGCGGGAATATGGGTTTACAAAGTGACAGGAAGCCTGAGAAACCTAAGTACCATGTAAACATGCTACAACCTACACAAGAAAATTCAAAATATGTAATAAATGTTCCTGTGGATATTATATTGTCTAAAAATACATAAAATTATGTAAAAACACTTAAATAACATTTATAAATATTTTTTATTAAATATAATTCAAAGTACCAAAAATGTCAAAAAGAAGATAATGACTACTTCTAAAAATATATTAAAATACTTTAATATACTATTATGAAAATCTGTACAAATCAATATTTTGGTAACATACTAAGATAACCTATGATGTAAAAATACTACATGAATACCCATGATTAACATTTTTAAGTCATTATTTTAGTAAATCAACTGAATTTTTAAAATAAGGAGTAAAGTCAATATCATGACTTTACTCCAATTGTTTAATACATAATGATAACTCACCTGAAATCAGAATATCCGTGGGAACGTCTATTAAAATAATTATTAAGCTTCTAGGAACATTTACTAAGGATAATTCATTAAATAGTAAATAAAAAGGACAGATTAGTGTTATTCACGCATCCAAACATCAATTATAAAGGAGAATAATGCCCATACCCTGTGTAATTAGGGACTAACCATGCTACAGAACCAAGAAAAATGTGAAAGGATACCACTGTTACCCTGCTATCCTGAGTGCCCCTCCCTTTGAGCCCCTGTAACCCTCAGAAGGACATGATTGGGACTCCAAAAGCCATAAATAAAGAGCTCTTTAGAGGATATTGATACCAAGAGACCCAGTTCTATTTATATCCAGACAGCATGCCAAGGTAATCAAATACTTCTAAGAGATAATCCAGTGATTTTTGGCCTTATTCTGATTAATAATATCCATCCCCAACCCTTTTGTATCAATTTAAACTGCTGAACAACCTTATAACCCCAGTATACAGGTTTAACCCATCAGTGCACGTCCCAAACAGGTACCCAAAGTATTTAATACTACAACAGTGAGTCTTATTATCCTTTCTCTGTCGTGGCAGCTTGGTTACAAAGCACTGCCACTCCACTGTGTATTTAATATACATATTATCTTTGGGCAATATATCCTTTAAGAATATAAATTAAAGGTTCCAAAGTAACCAGGCCTAAGTGTTTTCATACTGAATTCCCTGAAGAGAGCTGATAAAGACCCCCAATGTAATTGTGGCCCCTCTATAAAAATATTGAATAATCAACTTATTTATATTGATTTATAACAATAAACCATATCCAAACCAATTAACATTGCAATAAGCTTTATCCAAATATTTCACAGATTTTTGCTGCATTTATTGAATAATATATTTATTATTTATTTTATCACCTCTGTTGGCTAAAGGATAGCAAGCTTCTTGGCATCCAGGAGGCTTACAATGGATGATGATGATGGATGATGATGGTCAAGGTATGTGATACTGGTTGTTGATGGATGATGACTAAATTCCTTTTACAGTGGTTTATTATCCTTTTGAAGGGTTGAATACCATTTTTTTGAGGGTTTGCTATCTTGTATAAGGGTCCAATATCTTTTATAAGTGTCCAATTTTACTTTATAAGGGTCCACAATCTTTATAAGGGGTGACCTCCCCAGGCTGGGTGCCTGGGGGATGCTGGGATCTGCCTGGTGTCAGCTCTCTGATACCAGGAACCTTGAAGTCCTTTAGCTACAGAGAGTGATAAAAATGCTGGAATAATAATAATTATTATTATTGCAATGATAAACACTTAGAAGCTCAAATAAATGATATAATAAGAGCAGTTGCAAGGTTTAATTGGTTTTTTAATAAATGGTTTTCAATATGATATAAAATTGGGGGCACAGTATTATACTACTGGGGATCTTTACAGACCAGCAACCTCTCTTCAAGGGGCCTCCTTAGGCAGTTTAAGAACCTTGGAATAAAGATGGGTGCCTTAGAAAGGACTTATTCCACTAATGGCCGGGCGTAACAGCACAAATGGCCAAGAAAGGAAGGGTAACACTCACTCTGAGCAATTTACAATGAGAATCCTGGAATAATTGGAAGGGTTTCAGAGCAGATGGGGTGGATTGCTTGACTAAACTTCAAGGGTTGATTGGTTAATAAGAATAAATAATACTACTACAGACTAAGTCATAAATCACTTGCTTATCTTCATATAAGCACTTGATCAACAATGAAACAGTGTCTGATTGATAATAACAATTCCTGGTAAACTGATGATTGATTAATGGATCCAAAGAGGTCTGTATGAATACCTTTTTGGGTGATTTTGAGCTTCTCAGGGCATGTAGAGAGGGTTCTGCTCGTGAACTCAGGCTGGCAAGCCAGTCAGGGAAAGATTGGCACGTCCACTTGATGCTGTCAATCAGCTATCCTTAGATCTGCTGGAGTTCTGTACTATTTTAGCCACAGGATCTGTTAATCTGTTATGGCATAAATTTGATCATTCTGTGCTCATCCTTCATTTGTACTATTGAAATTTCTTTAAAGGGGCAGATGTGGATGTTTACTTCTTGTCCATCATCTGTTGATCACTTAGATAATTTGTAATAATTTTTATTAACACTCCTTGTAGTGTTTTGTGGTCTTCAAAGATCGGAGTCAGTGATTTACATGGTAATCCTTGATCTTTGATTTATAATAAAAAAATGTTCTAAACTTAATTTTTATTAATTTTATTTAAGTTTTGATCTTTTTAGAAAATTACTAATGCATATTTCAACTTGTTACATATGCTAGGCTACTCTAACTAGGTTGCAGCTCTTCTGAGCAGTACCTGGTTGTCAGAATAGTCACAACAGATCCAGAAGCGGGGATCAGTTAGTACAGATGCGGGCAGGGTAGGATCTGCTGCGTGCGTGGCAGAATCAGCTGCGCGCGGGTCTCTTGTACGCAGGAATCTGCTACTACAAGTACCTAGGGATATGTAATGATGCGGGGCTGCGCGTGGGAATTGTGACATAACACATTTCCGCGTGTAACTCCTAAAATATACACAACACCTCAATTCTGAGTTAATTTTAGGTGTAAACCCTATACGTGACAACATGTGTGAAATATTAGAATGGCCAAAAAGTGCCATACTGGTGTTGTAATTTTTAGTACTTTTCTATTTAATTATTTTAAAAATGTAAGGACTTGAAATTCAAGGGTGGGGTCAGTGAGTGACCCTACCTAATTTTGGCTGAGGAATCAATTTCTGTAATAATATTTATAGATTTCTCACTACTTATTTTATTAATTAAGATATTCTTATTTTTCATAGTTTTGTGTTGCTATTGACAGGTTGCTCTGTACATAGTAGCAAGCTGACATTCCCCCACTCCAAGATATGTCTATATCTGAAAAAATGTTGGTTAAATGCCTCCTGCTGGCTCTTTAGTTACTCAGGTGTATAGGTCCATCAGGGATATTATGTTCAGGCAACCATTTGTCTTTATCAGCTGATTCTCCCTTGTATCTAACTAGGTAGAGTCTGATGTCTTTTCCATTGATCCTATCTTTTTTATCTTTAAGGATCTTGCTAATTTTTACTTTGTCTTTTTCAGGTTCTTCTGTAACAGGTATTGCAAGTGAAGGAGTATGTTCTCCATTCCTTGGGTGGTAGTGTTTGATGAGACTTACTGGGAAAACTGGATGTTTTCTAGAAAGCTCATCACTGAGGATTACTTCCCCAGTATTTTTACCCTGAATTTTATTAATGGTGAAAGGTCCAACAAAAGCTGGTCTAAGCTCTCTATTTCCAGCTAAGTTGGTAAAGTTGGTGGTAGAGATCAAGACTTGATCACCAATATTGAAATCAGGTTCTTTATGGGTTTTATCCCACCTTTGCTGGACATACTCCACAGCATCCTGGACACACTTGACAGCATTTTTTTAGCTACATCTATCATGTTTTTGAAATCAAGTGATGTAGGGTGAATATTTGTTAGCTGGTGGTTAAGGTTATCCTTGGGTAATCTAGAAATCCATCCTCTTTCCAGTATTTAGGGTGCTTCCTTAGTAGTAGAGTTCTTGCTACTGTTGTAGGCCATCTACAGTGCAGGTAAAAGGCTAACCCAATCGTAGCAATAAACTTCAGAATTCTTGTATTCTAGTCCAAATCCACAGAATCTCCTGAGAATTTCTTCCAGGGTCTGAATCATTCTTTCAGCTAAGCCATCTGTCTGAGGGTGATAAGCTGTAGAGAAAGTTAAGGTTGTTCCAAGAATATCATGAAGATTTCTCCAGAACTCAGAGGTGAATTTAGGATCTCTGTCACCAATAATAATCTTGGGAACTCCAACATCAGCAATGAGTCTGTTCCAAAATAATAGGGCAACTTCCATAGCAGTGTCTTCCTTGTGATTAGGTAGAAAATTTGCTTTCTTGGAGAACCTATCCACAATTACTAAGACTGAGTTGTAGGAATAGGCTCCTCCTGGTGGTAGTCCAGTTGCAAAGTCCATGTTGATGATATCTTATCATTTCTGGGTTCAGCAATCTTTTGCAGCATACCAAACCGTTTCCCAGTGGTCCTGTTGGACTTCTGACAAGTTTCACAACTGGTAACATACTGTATAGTGGAGTCTCTCCAATTAACCCACCAAGCAGTTTTTTTAACCTTATATAAGGTTCTATCAGCAGATAAATGACCAGATGAGCAGTTATCATGGCACTCAGCCAGAACACGTTTGATATGGTCATCCTTAGTTAAGACTATAACAGTTGAATGTTGATGCCTATAGTATACTAGACCATCCCATATGGTGAACCTTCCGGCTTTTTATGGTTTCAAAAGAGGTTCAGGTAGGCTATTGATCAATTCAGATGGTGGAGAAGTACTTTCCATAATAGTGATCAGAGTTTTCATGCCAGAACTGTAAGATTCTTTGATTGAGTTGAACAATGATTCATTCAGTTCACATATGTGGATTCCCATTATAGGAGCTTCAATGTTCAACCTGTTTATGTTAAGGATAGGGAAGATATCATTATCCTCTGTATCATTAGCAGGGTTACTTGGGTCATTGGGTAACACATTCCTGCTCAAACTATCAGCATTCTGGTGTTTAGTCCCAGCTTGATGAACTATGGTCATCTGACCTCTGTACTGTTGTATGGCTATCTGCCATCTTAACATGTGCCTTCTATGTAGAGTTTTAAAGGTTTAGAATAATCTGACTGGATCAGTACTGGAGCTGAAGTCATTGGAATTTTGAGTTCCTCATAGTTCTTGACTCTGTCATGAGTCATTTCAAACACAGTGGTGTTGTTGCAGATCTAATACAGACATTTGGTTGGAAGAGCAAACTTTGGTAAGTACTTCCTATAGTAGCTCCAGAAGCTGATAAACGATAGGAGTTCAGATTTATTCTGAGGCATAGGCCTCTTCATTACTGCTGCTATCTTGTTTTGGTCAGCAGCCAAGGTTAGTCCAGAGACAATGTGTCCTAAGGCCTTGAGTTCCCTGTAGCCAAAGTTACACTTTTTCAATGATAATTTTAATCCCATGGCAGAGATGGTTTTGAGGACTAGCCTTAATTTCTCCATGAGAGTATCCCAATGATCAGAGCAAATGATAACATCATCAATGTATAGCATCATCCATCCCTTTCTGATGAATAATCCTAGGACAATATCCATCATCCTTTGAAAATGAGAAGGAGCATTTTTTATACCAAAAGGCATCCTAAGATACTCATAAATTCCCAAATGAGAGATAATTATCATGAATTTCCGGCTATCAGGGCTCATAGTTATTTGGTGAAAACCTTTCAGAATGTCCATGGTAGTGATGTACTTAGCTTTGGACAGGTTTTTCAGAGCATGGTAAATCCTTGGAATTGGATAATAATCAGCTTGGGTGTAGTTGTTCAGCATTCTGAAAGCTCCAACTATTCTTGACTTATCATTGTGCCAAGCTATAATTACTGGGGTAGTGATATCCACTTGTTCATTGTGTCCTACTTTCCTTAAGACTTGTAAGTCAACCAACTCTTGAATATGGGTTTCCAGAGCACCTCTAGATTTTGGACTAGAAGGGTAAGCAGGTCTCATGAGGTTAGGTGGGTAAGGAGGCTTAATGGTAAGATTTAGGATCATATCATGTCCTTTGATGTTACCAATGGGGTGATCCTTGGTACAGAAAGCATTCTGATTTTCAAAGCATACTTGTTATATCCCGTTTTTGTTCTTCATTGAGCAGGGAATTCAAAGAAGCTTGAGAGAAGTATTCCTGATTGAAACTTTCTAACTGTTTTTCATAAGTTGAATCAGAAGTTTGAGCATTAACATGGCATATTTGGAACTTCTCATTCCAGTCTCCACCTTTAGTGAAGTATCTACCCTTGCTTTGGAATACATCTATACCACATAAGCAAAGAGAATCATTTCAAAGGATAAAGTAATCACATACTCCGTTTTGGAGCACTACAAATTCAATGTTCAGTTTGAGTGATCCTTTAGAGTGAGGGAGTATGATATAAGAAGACCATAATCCAACAGCATTGAGAGCAGAATTACGACTACAGAATTTAGCCTGAGGTACTGGTAGTAAGTTCAGTTTACAGTTTGGGTCTTGTTTCTCCAGATAAGTTGAACAAACACAATGGCAAAAGGATCCACTGTCTAGAAGTAAATTAACAGGGGAACCTTGGATTAAACCAGTAGCATAGCATGTTTTGCCTGAAGTGTAACTTTTACCCGCAGAAGGTTTTAGAGTCAAGGCCTTAGCCTCAGAGATCTGGTGAATCTTCATGTTGGGATTCCATTTTTGAGGTAATTTAGAATTTTCATTGACAGAATTTATGTCCAGAGAAGACTCAATACTACATTCAATAACATTGATGGGGTTAGTGATCATTAAATCACAATCAGAGAGTGATCCATAAGTATCATCAAGGTGAGGGTCAGGATTGTCATACTCTTCTCCTTCAATAAGATTAATCCTTTTTCTAGGTAGAGGAGAATCAGGTTTTACGCGTCCTGTTTGGTTACAGTTCCAACATACTTTTTCCTTTGATTCTGGAGTCTTCTTGACTTACAAGGTATATGGATTAGTAGCAGGGGATTCTTTAGTTTTTGAAGTATATTCTTCTCTGTTCCTAGTATTCTGTTCCCTGGGGATTCTATTGATTCTTTCATCAAGACCATTCATATCAATAGTCTCTTCCAATAAACCTATTAAGGTGGAAAGATCTGAATCCATAGGCATCCTGCACCTTACACTGTGGTTGATTTTTTTCCGGGAAATAAGTTGAGGAGTGTTTCATTGACTTCTTCTTTATCATCATCCGGATAGAAAAAGTATAACCTCTTTTTCTGGTCTAAGCACCAGTTATGAGGTTTGTCCTTGGATGGATCAAACTGGGAGGTGTCAAAAGTTTTCATCATCTTTCTTTTCCAAATCCTGGTACCAAATTGTACTTTGATCAATTATTTCCAAGAACTCCAGGATAAAGATCCAACTTCTTCTCTCTTATTGATAACCAATCAAGAGGTACTCCTTTGAATAGTCTGGGTAATCTTACCACAGCTATTGCATCATGGATCTCATAAGAAGAAAGAGTATATTCAAGGAATTTAATGAAACTGACATGGTTATATTCCCCTTCTCCAGAGAATTTAGGCCATTCAGTAAGGGGATGGGGGTAACTTCAAAGCCTGTTCCATTTCAGGAGTAGGACTGGGTCTGAAAGACTCATTCCTAGTTATGCTGGTTCTGGGAGATACACTTGGAGTACTGGTGAACCTGGAAGGTCTAGTCTCTTCTAGGTCAATGACCGGAGAGTAAGTAAAATTGACCTTAAGATCTCTGATATCATTCTTAATCATACCTAACTCCAAATCAAGTTTATTGCTTAATAAGTCAATTTTGTTAATCAGATGAGCTGAAGGAGTAGGACTACTTTTCTTAACTTCTTGCTTGAGCTGGTCTATGGTTGCAAGAATATATTCCTGAAGAATTGATTGGTTATCATCAATATGTTTCATTAGGTCCAACTAACTAGTTTTTATACTATCCTTGATTTTTTGTATTTCCAACTCATCAATTCTCATAATCTGAGACTGGGTGTCAATCACTCTGAAAATACTTGAACTCAATTTGTCCAATTGTTGATAAACTTTTTCAAAGCATTGGCTAATAATAGTAAAATTGTGAGACACATTTACAGAAAAGCTATTAAGAGCTTCTACATCTAATTGTGGTACACCTTTTTCCACTTCTGTCCTAGGGATATTATGCTGTCCCAATTGTTTGGGTTCCTTAACTTCTGATGGGCTGAGGACTCCTTCTTTTTGGGGTCCTTTCCCTTTAAGGAAGATAACTGATACCAAGGATTCCAGTTCTGCACGTAGCCTTCTACTTCTTTCTTTGGGATCAACCTTTGCAGAGAAATCTGAGATTTCTTTGCCAGAGAAATAGCTTTTCTCATACCTGGTTGGTTCTCCTGGGTCTGAGCCAACATGAATTCTTCCCAATAGCTCACGTGCTCTTTTACTAACACTTTGACTCTTTCCTCCTTGGTTGAGTCCAGATGGGGTGGCGTAGGAGGACCTGTACCTTCCTGGGATTAGTTGTTTGGCAAGGGGAGTTTCTCCAAAAGATTGTTGGTTGAGTTGGTGGCCGCGGTCGCTGCCATTTTTGTCACCCATGAAGCTATGGTCATGGGTTTGAGTCCCCTCATCGAGCTTGTGACTGGAGTCCTTGTGGGCATGGGTTCCTCCGGGCAGAGATCCCAATGACGGGGCTCTACAGGTTGCGCGGGTGTTGCGCCTATTTTGATACATAGAAACAAAAAAATGAGTAAGTTTTTGTCAAAACTTTTGAAAAAGACTTAAAAATATTAAAATTATATTTTTTGTGTGTTTTAAATTTTTGATAATTTTTTTATATATATTTCAACTTAATTCAAGTTAAATTCAAGGGTACCAACACTTGGTTGGGATCACAACTGTCCTTGGGGGGGTAGTCCAACGGGGTCTGAGTGAGTTCCAATCAGATCCTGGGATAAATCCAAGGGCAAGTCCAAGGGTACACTGTATGGGACGTCCTCTAGGAGGTCCTGGTCAATGAGATCACCAAAAAAAAATCCACTTACATGGATTAAAAACAAAAAATATAAGTTTAATATTTTTTTTGTATTTTTACGTATTAAAATAATATTTTTAGGAAAAATAATCACTTTTATTAATTTTGGATTTTTCTTTATCTTCAGGGTTATTTAGTTTCTAAATATAACGCTTCCTTTGGCAAATCTTGCACTACTTATGTTGCTTAATAAAGAATTGAAATTGATAATTCTTTCAAGCTCAAGTTCTTTGTCCTTTAAAACCTGCTGTTTATAATCAAGCAATTTCTCCTGTTGTTGCTCAGGAGTTATAATAACAGGGACAAATTTACGGAGTTTTTCTTCTTTTTTCTTTTTGAGAAGGTTTAAATAATAATTGATTAATTCTCCATTGGTCTTAAGATCCACTAGAGAAACAAATGATCAAATATACACGTCATAAGTATGTTAACTTATTTTTAAAAAATAAATAGACTGGTCCAAGGAATAAATAATTGAAAATTAATTATTTAAGGATATTTCCCACCCAGACCCCCAGTTGTCAGCTCTCTAATACCAGGAACCTTGCAGTCCTTTAGCTACAGAGAGTGTTAAAAATTCTGGAATAATAATAGTAATTATTATTCCAATGATAAACACTTAGAAGCTCAAATAAATGATATAATAAGAGCAGTTGCAAGGTTTAATTGGTTTGGTAATAAATGCTTTTCAATATGATATAAAACAGGAGCCACAGTATTATACTACTGGGGATCTTTACAGACCAGCAACCTCTCTTCAAGGGGCCTCCTTAGGCAGTTTAAGAACCTTGGAATAAAGATGGGTGCCTTAGAAAGGAATTATTCCACTAATGGTCAGGCTTAACAGCAAAAATGGCCAAGAAAGGAAGGGTAACACTCACTCTGAGCACTTTAAAATGAGAATCCTGGAATAATTGAAAGGGTTTCAGAGCAGATGGGGTGGATTTCTTGACTAAACTTCAAGGGTTGATTGGTTAATAAGAATAAATAATACTACTACAGACTCAGTCATAAATCACTTGCTTATCTTCATATAAGCACTTGATCAACAATGACACGGTGTCTGATTGATAATAATAATTCCTGGTAAACTGATGATGGATTAATGGATCCAAAGAGGTCTGTATAAATACCTTTTTGGGTGATTTTGAGCTTCTCAGGGCACTTAGAGAGGGTTCTGCTCGTGGGCTCAGGCTGGCAAGCCAGTCAGGGAAAGATTGGCACATCCACTTTGTGCTGTCAATCAGCTATCCTTAGATCTTCTGGAGTTCTGTACTATTTTAGCCACAGGATCTGTTAATCTGTTATGGCATAAATTTGATCATTATGTACTCATCCTTCATTTGTACTATTGATGTTGCTTTAAAGGGGAAGATGTGGATGTTTAATTATTTTCAATCATTTGTTTATCATGTAGATAATTTGTAATAATTTTTATGAACACTACTTGTAGTGTTTTGTGGTCTTCAAAGATCAGAGTCAGTGATTTACATGGTAATCCTTGATCTTTGATTTATTATTAAAAAATGTTCTAAGCTTACTTTTTATGAATTTTATTTAAGTTTTGATCTTTTTAGACTGTTACTAATGCATATTTCAACTTGTTACATATGCTAGGCTACTCCAAATAGGTTGTAGCTCTTCTGAGCGGTACCTGGTTGTCAGATTAGTCACAGCGGATCCAGACGCGGGGATCAGTTAGTAAAGATGTTCGCAGGGTAGGATCCGCTGCGTGCGTGGCAGAATCAGCTGCGCGCGGGTCTCTAGTACGCAGGAATCTGCTACTAAGAGTTTTTAGGGATATGTAATGATGCGGGGCTGCGCGCGGGAATTGTGACATAACACATTTCCGCGTTGTAAGACTCCAAACAGTGCTAAGCCGTGGCAGTTCTATGTAGGGGAAAGGTGCTGTTTAGGCTGCCCTCCTAGGAGTTACAATAATATTTCAATGTAACCGGAATCAAGGCCCAGAACCTTATGGATGAGAAATCAAAGTAAGGGAAGAGGATAAGAGTTGTAGGTAGCAATGGAAACACCACTATCTGAGGCAAGATGGTGCAGGTAAAGACTTGAACAAATAAGTCAAGGTTTGTTCAGAGTTCAATAGAACAAGGCAGTTTTAAGTAACAACGCCCACAAGCTAATAACTCTGGTCGTCAGCAGCTGATTAGGAAAGATCAACTCAATCCCAACCAACCTCCAGGTTCTCAATGAACCTGCCCAACTCTTCGCAATCAAGCGCTTGAAGGGTACCAGATAACTGTGGGAGGCTGAACAAAACAAAAGCAATTTGTTTATGAAGCTCTAGAAGCAAATCAATAATGAATTTGAGCAAAATATCCCAACACTTCTCAAGGGACTCAAGAATAGCGTAGCAAAATTCAACATTAAAGAAGAAGGGAGGTCTAACACTCCAGGTTTTAAGCTTAATAAAACCTCTTCAATCAAACGTGATTGGCTCCAGAAAGATGATAAAGGAGAGATCAAGACCAGTATGGTCGGAAAAAGGGATCAGAGTGGTATAACACACTCAAGAAGTCAGACAGACAGGAATTCTTCTTCAACCAGAAAGGCTATTGGTTGGTGATAAGGATCAAGGTCTCAAGGGACAGAGTTTGAGTATGGAGGCTCAAAGGATCAGGGGGCAATCATGGATATACCCGGATAATTTGCTCAGATAAGTGGGAAAGGAGCCCACGGATAAATTTTTTTCTGATGATGAGGGGATATGATGATTGATTCCTCCCTCCTGGGCCAAAAGGCAGGGGAGAGCCCCTCCTTTTATAGACATGAGGCCCTGTATACTATGTACAAGTGATACTACAAATAGGTGCGGAAAATGAAAACATAAAAAAATAAAAATAAAAAAAAAAAAAAAAGAAATGTCACCCGTGTCAAGAATGACCGCGGAAACCAGATGGACACCCGCGACCGCTGTCGCGGGTGTTGACAACGGCTGTCGTCGCCTGATCGGCGGCGACAACAGAGTGAAGGTTCCGGCGGCCGCGTGCAGTCGCTCGCGGTCGTCGGTCGGATTGGATGATGGGCGAGGAGGAGGTAGAGGAGGATTGAAGGATGAGTGGGAACCACCCTGGCAACCAAAGAGAGTCTTCGGACTTGGCTCCGCCCGGTGGTACCCGCGCGACCGCGTCTCCGATCCGGACCGGATGGTCGGTGATCATGGTTGTATGGATCGAGAGGAAGGAGGGGTATCAAAGGAAGATGGGAGTGGCTTGGGTAACCTAAATTCGAATCTGAGACCACCGGAACAAGCAATTGTATCAAGATAGATGGCGAACTTTGAATTGGTAAGGGATAGACAACCGGATGCCGATAATCTACGAGCCCATAGGGTACGATGAGTGGTAGTGGTGGATGATATCATGGAATGAAATTGGAATCAGAATTGGATGGTAGTTAAGGGTAGAGAATCAAGTTGATGGAGCTCGATGGACAAGGGATTGGGACTCCGACTGAAGTTTAGTTGTACTCCACTCCACTCAAGCCCAAGCTGACCATTGGAGTGGAGTGAGACTGGAGAGAGGGTGGTGGTGGTGGTGATGGAGATGGTGATGATGATGGTGATGCGGATGGATGATCATTGGTGGTGAGATCAATGATGACGTGATGATGAGGAGGATCCGATCAAAGGGATTGTCGCAGATGGTTCGACGATTGCTTGCGTTGCCAAAAGTCAGGGCCGCAAGCGCGACAAGTGGGAGTTGAACATAGGAAGACAGGATCGAAACGGAGAGACAGGTAAAAGGCCTGTCCTAGACCGCTAGGAAAGGGAGAAGTTGAGAGATGGGGGAAATGAAGGTACCCATAGGGTTACAACCAAAAATAATTTTTTTTTTTTTTTTGCCTGGTGTCCCAGATTGGTCACCACATATCTCCCCAACTTACAGACTGTCCCTAGCCTGCATCTAAAATTTGAAGGGATTAAAAAAGAAAAGCAGGGAACAAAGAAATTGAAGCAAAGATTGGCCATTTCTTGATCTTGAGAGCAATTGAAGAGTTGAGTAAAATATCTTGATTCTTCCAAATGAGCCCTAGAAGCGGCAGGAATAGAACAAGGAGGGCGTCCCAGGTGCTCACATATGTGGCATACAGTAGAGTTTTACAACAAAAACGCAGCAAATGACCCTGGTGGTGCATAATTGGGAGGACTTACTTCTAGGATAAGTTGCCCCCACGACAATGAAACTTCTTGACTTGATCAGCAGAGAACCTTCTGGCCAACTGAGTACCATCCAGCTACTCCAAAACATAAGATCCACCTCTAACTTGATGAATCACTTGATAAGGGCCATTCCAACGATTAGAGAAAAGCTTGCCCCACTGGGTATCCAAAGATTGATTATAAGCTAAAACTAGGTCACCAGGGTTCAAGGGCTCCCTGATTCAATTAGAGTGCTTGTCCTCCCAATACTGGACAGATTTTGCTCTGGACTCCATCATTGTTTGATAAGCTTCATCACGAACGTCTTCACTTTGCTCCAGTTGCTTGGATCTAGCAACTAACAGATCAGTGGTTGAGGACACCTCCTCCCAAGAGATACCCAAGAAAGATTCCATTTACAGATCCAAAGGAAGGACTGCTCTTTGACCAAAGATGATTTCATAAGGTGAGTAGCCAGTAGTCCTTTTGGTTGAGATTTGATCAGAGAAGAGAACAAGAGGAAGGAATTTGCGGCAATTCTTGCCACTTTCACCAGCCAGTTTAACAAGTGCAGCCTTCAAAGGGGCATGGCCTTGTTCACCATGCCTTGGCCTTCAGGATAATAAGGAGTAGTAACTTTATGTTGTCCAGGAAGAGATCGAATCATTTCAGCAAGCTTGCCCCCAAATTCAGAGCCACCATCAGTAGAGTAAGATTGAGCCAGGCCATAACGCATTGTCCAGGTCTCGTGGAGGAAAGCTGCCACTGATTCAGAGCTAAGGTTCTTAAGAAATTTTGCTTCAACCCATCCGGAAAAATCATCTCTAGCCACAATGAGGTACTTAGCACCACCTGCCTTAATATGAACCACATCCATAGCAATCCTTCCAAAGACAGTGGACTCCCCAGTAGGATAACGAATTTCGGCTGGGCGCCTAAGATCACGTTTTTGACAAACTTCACAACTCTTGCACCATTGGGAGACGGATTTCTTCAGAGATGGCCACCAGAATCGTTCGGATAATCATTGATAAGTTTTGGTTTCCCCACGATGACCAAGGCCTTCATGGAGACTTTCAAGGATAGAATCTTGTTTAGAGGGAATAGTAACAACAATAAGAGCACAAGGATTGCCCCTCTTCATAATTCTAGAGCCTTGAACAAAAAAATTAGAAGAATTTTGTTTAAGAGATTGAAATTCCTTAGCAGAGAGATCAGGAGGTTTTTGAAGAGTTGAAAGGTACTGCTCTAATTTAAACCAGAAGCCTTGTTGAAAGCCAGAATAATTTTGAGAAGAAAAAGAGAAAATAGGTTGAATTAAAGGTTCCTCTTCATTGAAATCGGTTCCAACATCAGATTTGTTGTCCCCAAGAGGTTGTCGAGATAAACCATCAGGCATGGTGAAAGATTTCCCCGGCCTGTGAACAATATCAAAAGAGAAAAGCTGGATAAAGGCCACCCAACAAGTCATAGGAGCATTGGGAAGACTGGGAGCGTTGATCATTTCAATGATGGATCAAGCATCAACTTGCAATTCGAAATGTTGGCCCCAGAGAACGGTTTGAAGTTTCTTCATCATTTGAGCCACACCGCAGAGTTCCAATTTGGGCTGGGAGTATCTAGATTCTACATCTGAAAACAACAAAGATTCATAAAGAGCAGGACGGTCCTAACCATTTTCATCTTCCTGAGTAAGGATGGCCCCAACAGATTGATAACTAGAATCAACAGCCAGCTTGATCTTGCCAGCTCCAGGTCCATAAGAGATCTTTTTCAAAACTATGTCTTTACCAACTATCCTTTTGAGTAGCTGGAAAGCACATTTGCAATCTTGGGTCCAAATCCATTCAGCATCTTTTCTGGTGAGATGACGCAAGGGTGCACAGATTTTGAATAAAGATGGGATAAAGATTCTAACATAAGTGACAACACCTAGAAAGCCCCTAACTTCAGTTGGATTGATTGGGGTAGGCAAAGAGATGATCTTGTTGAATTTGGCTGGTGCCATCCTTCTTCCCTCCTTGCAGACCACATGACCAACAATTTCCAGAGCAGGGACACAAGCCGCCAGTTTGGATCCAGAGACAGTAAGGCCAGATTCCTCAATTTGAAACAGAATCCTCTCCAAGGTAGTAGCATATTCCCAGATAAAACAATGAAATCCTGAATGCCAAGGTAAGAGCTCATTATCATAGTCAGATACTGGACCTTTAATTCCTCCATTATCAATAAAGATACCAGCATGATCAGGGATTTCATCCTGGAGGATCCACATCATCTGAGCCTGATAGACTGTAACCGAGTTGGTGGCTCCTTGAGGCAATTGAGTAAGTTGAAATCAACCAAGAGGAGTATTGAAAGTAGTGAGAGGACGAGAAATAGGATGTAAGGATCGTTTGTCATAGCCACCCATAATATCCCCTAGACCATAGCAAGCTCTTCCTGCAAAGGATTCAACAAATTCTTCAGTAGCAGGAGGGATACCAGAGTCTTTAATAGTAACTTTATTAAGAGGTTGAAGATCATGAACTATTCTAAGTTTACCTTTACTCTTGAGGACACAGAAGACGGGGCTGGAGTAACTAGAAGTTGACTGTTCATACAGGCCAGTTTGAAATTGTTCCCGGACCAACTTGATGAATTCGTCAACTTTAGCAGCAGGGATAGGGATCTTTTTCTTTTGCCAAGGATCATGTTCAACTACAGGGATGATACAAGGGAGGCCATAGGATTCCCGCAAGAGACCTCTCTCTTCTTCACAGAAAGCAATAGATTTTTCCCTTAGAGATAAGACATTTTTGATTAAATTTAACTCATCAGGAAGAAGCCATCCATCTGGACCAAAGTTGACCACCTTCAGACGTTCTTCAGTGACCCGTCCATTAGGCACAAAGGGACCAGTAAGAGATTGAGGAAGACCACAGTAAGGATCGCGAGATAGAGGAGAAAGCATAAGGGGAGGATTGAGTTTGAGAGGCATAGGCTGGTTGACTGGTTGGATCTTCTTAGCAACTGGTTTATACTTAGTGGCAAAAGAGAGAAGTTCTTGTTTCCTCCAAGAGTTGACCAGAGAGACTTGATTACGTAAGCTGAGTCCAAGTTCCAACATCTTCCAAGTCCAATGTTCTGCAATATCCTTGAAGGGTGCCTTTTCCATAAAAGGAGAACCAGGAGATAATACGTTGCTCACATGTGTGGCACAAGGTAGGGTTTTGAAAATGACGGTAAAAGATTGCCCTGGCAGTGCACAATTGGGAGGACTTACTTGTACCCCAAATTGCCTCCACTGAATCCCATATTCCTTCATACCAAAACCACCAAAAACGGAATTGCAATTAGGATCTAGTTTAGACTCATTGCGGAGATTCAAACCGGAACTGAGAGAAGATTGATCAGACTCAAAAGTAGAAGGAAAAGAAGACACAACAGATCCAGAGAGAGAAGGAGATGGAGAAGAAGTATTTTTGGATTTTTCTATTTTGATATGTTTTTGTTTTTTAATATTCTTGAGCTCAGACAAGAATGATTAAAGGAATGAAAAATAAGCCTGAGGGATGGAAGTTGACCCTTGAGTTGCAGTCTTAGGCTGAAAAGAACTACAACCATTAGTAGGATCAACTATTCCCCTAAAAAATGAGAGGAACTAGAGTTATCCTTCTGCTTCCCCATAAAAGATGATTTGGGAGAATGACCAGGAAAATCTCTTTCCCAACGACCAGAATCCACAGAGCAAAGAGGAACTTCAATTTTCCTGCCATCAGCATCAGGGAGAAGAATTCTTTCCCCAACTTGATCAGAAAACATCAGGGTTGCACCAAAGTCCATTAAGAAGGGCCGTCCCAAGATCATAGGACTGTCCAAACGAGTGATCCAAAAGTGGCAGGTTCCAACAATATTTTGACCAATCCTGACCGGTACAGCTTCAGCAATACCAACCAGTTCACAAGCTTGATTTCCTATCCCATACACTGCAGATTTCAAGCTGACCCTAGGACTAAGTTTGAGCTTGCAGGCCATAGCATCCAAGATTAAGTTAAGCTGAGATCCAGAATCCACAAGAGGAGAAACAGTTTTAGCTGAGTCACCAAGATAACAAGGAAGAAAGCCAAGGGGACAGGAATAAAGGTTGGAGTCTAAAGAAGGACTGGTTCCACCGGAGTCCTCCATTAAAGTGCCAGAGGAGACTTTGAGTTCTTCAGGGCCAATTTCCACACGTCGACGAGAGACCCATTTCTTCATTCCTTCAGCAACAGATGGAGAGATCGATAGGAGTTCAGCCACAGATAGATCAGGAATTTTGAGATCAGAAATTTTCTTTAATACTCCCTCCACAGCATTGGGGTGATCCTTGGAAATGCCCCTTTCAAATTGAACTTTGGGCTGGGTGGAGGGAGGAAGTTCAGGTGACGCAGAATCTAAGATAGGATTAGAAGGTTGAGGTGAGGGAGAAGGATCAGGGTGATCTGGGAACCTTTCCATGAGTGGTTCCTTTTCCACCTCCATGTCTTCTACATCAGAGGAAGAAGGCTCAAGTGATGATCGACGTTTAACGGGTTTTTGAAGGATTGAAGTTGGCAAGGAAGGAGCCTTATCAGGTTTAGGTTCCTCATCTCGTTTCCTGGCTGGATCAGATTGATAAGTAGTACCAGCAAGACTAGAGGAAGAAATGGCTGGAGGATACCAAGGTTGGAGGGTACCACAGGATGATCAAAATTCAAAGGAAGCAAGAGATGCTTTCACAGGAGGGGATGGCTGGTAAGAGGCTACCACATGTCGGATAGGGCGAGACGAGTCAAAAGGGATTAGGGCACCATTAGGGAGGAAGTAATTTTTCCCCCTCTGCTCTACCAACTTTTCTTTTAGGTCCTTCTGAAGTTCTTGGCATCGTCCGGTTCCATGGCCTTCCCTATGACAGTAGTAACAGACCAGAGTTGATTTGGGGACAGAAGGAGTTTTAGGCGTAGCTAGAGAGGAAATCTTTTGATCTATTTTGTTCTCAAAGGCTCTAAGTAACATGGTGATTTCATCTATAGTAGTAGTTTCTCGATTGGAATTAGGATCTGCTTTAGGCCTCTGATCTGTCTCCATTTTAATCATAATATTGTTTGACTCTTTAAAAGAAGGAGCATGGACTGGTTCAGTAGTTCTAGGCTTTTCAAAGGTAAGAGCAGTTTGACCTTTCATGACTTTATCCACAGTACTCCTAAGGGTGAGAAAAACAGGGAGCTTGAATCGATTATCCCTGGTGGTAATCATGGATCCAGATTTGACCATTTCTTATTTAATCCTTTCCTGCACAGCCAACGAAAAAGATTGGAAGAACTTTGCTCAAATTTTGTCCACTGTGTCAATGTGATCGTTTTGGGTAAGATAGTTTTGAATGGGATCCCAAGACTTCCTAAAAATCTGATAGTCAGAGGCTGAAGAAATACCACCATTGGAGATCCACTGAGAAACCAGAGCATCCAAATCCTGCAGAGTAAACCTAGCCACATCTATTTTACCACAGTATGCCAACATAGCCTCCCTGAGAACCGTCCAGTTGTGGGATTCAAATCCCTCAAAAGACTCGATTACCTCCATAACTTCATCAGAGGAGATAAAGAATTGTAACTGATAAGCCATATCGAATTCACTAGCTCCATCCACTTCAGCAGCCATTTTGTAGGAGTGCAAGAATCGCTCGACATTTTTACCGTTGAAGCCTAGGTTCTTGTTCTGAGGTTTGATCTTTACCCTCTTAGGTCGGACAGGGGTGGTTGGAGTAGCGGAAGATGCCATATCGAATAACAGAGTTCCTAGGGGATCCAAAAAGCAGATTTCCAAAGTGGCTCACGAGTGTGGCAAGAGTAGGGTTTCGCCAAAAACAACAAGTATCTTGCCCAAGCTGTGCACAAATTGGGAGGACTTACTTCTAGGATAAGTTGCCTCCACGGATCAGATTTGAGAAGAGAAAAAAGATTGGATTTCGAGTTTGATTTTTAAATGTCTTGGGACTGTAAATCCCAAGGTTGCTGGTTCGATCCCAGCCCGGGGGACCAAATGTAAGACTCCAAACAGTGCTAAGCCGTGGCAGTTCTGTGGAGGGGAAAGGTGCTGTTTAGGCTGCCCTCCTAGGAGTTACAATAATATTTAAATGTAACCGGAATCAAGGTCCAGAACCTTATGGATGAGAAATCAAAGTAAGGGAAGAGGATAAGAGTTGTCAGTAGCGATGGAAACAACACTATCTGAGGCAAGATGATGCAGGTAAAGACTTGAAAAAATAAGTCAAGGTTTGTTCAGAGTTCAATAGAACAAGGCAGTTGTAAGTAACAACACCCACAAGCTAATAACTCTGGTCGTCAGCAGCTGATTAGGAAAGATCAACTCAATCCCAACCAACCTCCAGGTTCTCAATGAACCTGCCCAACTCTCCGCAATCAAGCGCTTGAAGGGTACCAGATAACTGTGGGAGGCTGAACAAAACAAAAGCAATTTGTTTATGAAGCTCTAGAAGCAAATCAATAACAAATTTGAGCAAGAATATCCCAACACTTCTCAAGGGACTCAAGAATAGCGTGGCAAAATTCAACCTTAAAGAAGAAGGGAGGTCTAACACTCCAGGTTTTAAGCTTAATAAAACCTCTTCAATCAAACGTGATTGGCTCCAGAAAGATGATCAAGGAGAGATCAAGACCAGTATGGTCGGAAAAAAGGATCAAAGTGGTATAACACACTCAAGAATTCAGACAGACAGGAATTCTTCTTCAACCAGCAAGGCTATTGGTTGGTGATAAGGATCAAGGTCTCAAGGGACAGAGTTTGAGTATTGAGGCTCAAAGGATCAGGGGGCAATCATGGATATACCCGGATAATTAGCTCAGATAAGTGGGAAGGGAGCCCACGGATAAATTTGATTTCTGATGTTGAGGGGATATGATGATTGATTCCTCCCTCCTGGGCCAAAAGGCAGGGGAGAGCCCCTCCTTTTATAGACATGAGGCCCTGTATACTATGTACAAGTGATACTACAAATAGGTGCGGAAAATGAAAACATAAAAAAATAAAAATAAAAAAAAATAATAAAGAAATGTCACCCACGTCGAGAATGACCGCGGCAACCAGATGGACACCCGCGACAGCGGTCGCGGGTGTCGACAACGGCTGTTGTTTCCTGATCGGCGGCAACAACAGAGTGAAGGTTCTGGCGGCCGCGTGCAGTCGCTCGCGGTCGTCGGTCGGATTGGATGATGGGCAAGGAGGAGGTAGAGGAGGATTGAAGGATGAGTGGGAACCACCCTGGAAACCAAAGAGAGTCTTCAGACTTGGCTCCGCCCGGTGGTACCCGCGCAACCGCATCTCCAATCCGGACTGGATGGTCGGTGATCATGGTTGTATGGATCGAGAGGAAGGAGGGGTATCAAAGGAAGATGGGAGTGGCTTGGGTAACCTAAATTTGAATCTGAGACCACCGGAACAAGCAATCGTATCAAGATAGATGGAAAACTTTGAATTGGTCAGGGATAGACAACCGGATGCTGATAATCTACAAGCCCATAGGGTACAATGAGTGGTAGTGGTGGATGATATCATGGAATGAAATCGGAATCAGAATTGGATGGTAGTTAAGGGTAGAGAATCAAGTTGATGGAGCTTGATGGACGAGGGATTGGGACTCCGACTGAAGTTTAGTTGTACTCCACTCCACTCAAGCCCAAGCTGACCATCGGAGTGGAGTGAGACTGGAGAGAGGGTGGTGGTGGTGGTGATGGAGATGGTGATGATGATGGTGATGCGGATGGATGATCATCGGTGGTGAGATCGATGATGACGTGATGATGAGGAGGATCCAATCAAAGGGATTGTCGCAGAGTGTTTGACAA
Organism: Puccinia polysora; assembly: GCA_025617555.3. Classification (NCBI taxonomy): domain Eukaryota; kingdom Fungi; phylum Basidiomycota; class Pucciniomycetes; order Pucciniales; family Pucciniaceae; genus Puccinia; species Puccinia polysora. The sequence goes on along the minus strand of CM062636.1, from coordinate 33,966,981 downwards.
TTGCTCCCGTCGCCAAAAGTCAGGGCCGCAAGCGCAACAAGTGGGAGTTGAACATAGGAAGAGGATTGAAATGGAGAGACAGGTAAAAGGCCTGTCCTAGACCGCTAGGACAGGGAGAAGTTGAGAGATGGGGGAAATGAAGGTACCCATAGGGGCACAACCGAAAAGAATTTTTTTTTTTTTTTTTTTTTTTTTTTTTTTTTTTTTTTTTTTTTTTGCCTGGTGTCCCAGATTGGTCACCACAGCGTGTAACTCCTAAAATATGCACAACACCTCAATTCTGAGTGAATTTTAGGTCTAAACCCTATACGTGACAACATGTGTGAAATATTAGAATGGCCAAAAAGTGCCATACTGGTGTTGTAATTTTTAGTACTTTTCTATTTAATTATTTTAAAAATGTAAGGACTTGAAATTCAAGTGTGGGGTCAGTGAGTGACCCTACCTAATTTTGGTTGAGGAATCAATTTCTGTAATAATGTTTATGGATTTCTCACTCCTTATTTTATTAATTAAGATATTCTTATTTTTCATAGTTTTGTTTTGCTATTGACAGGTTGCTCTGTACATAGTAGCAAGCTGACACCTGGGGGAGAGGGGCCCTCTATTTATAGACAATCCTGCCCTCAGGGACTGCCCCTGAGGGTCTCCCTGGTAAAGTGGGTACAGTTCATGAGGAATTTTAGATGGTCAGAGGAGGAGGATGTGCAGGATCCACATGCATGTACACCCTTGCATGCCTTGTTGTGCTGCATTGCTACAGGTGTCCCCTGCATAGATTTCTTCTGTATAGTGGTGGTTGGTTATTTTTTTGGTTATTCATGCATTTCCTTGAATATATTTTTGTGTGGTGATTTGTTTGGTGCTTTATTAATTGCTTCTGTACTGCATGTGCCTGCTTGTATATATTGCTGTGTGGTGATTTTCCTGGTGCTGTATTAATCTCTCTTTACTGCATGTTCCTCCTTGCATATATTGCTATGTACAGATGAGGTTATTTTTTTGGTGCTGTATTAATTGCTTCTGTATAGGCTGGTGATTAAGTTGGGTGTTTTATGTTTTTAATTTATGTGTTATGTACTTGAAGTCTTCCAGAGTATGTCCATATTTCCCTTCATGAGCTGTGACACCTGATATGGGTATTGGTAGGCCAGGGTTGGTTTGAGCTTGTATCTTCTAAACCATGAGGGATAGAAGGGTACTTTGGCTGGGTAAATATAGGTTATTTTTGATTTAAAATCCATTTTTGAGGTCTTTTCAATGATTGAGGCTGTCCTTATATGAGAAAAGCAAGTCTGATGTCTATAGGTTAGGTTTGGGAGCACCACATTCTCCTCAAATTAAATCTGTCCGCAGCATTCCTGCCTATAGACATCAGACTTTGCATGCTTTCCTTCTTCATTCCTCTTTTACCCTTGATCCAAAGTTCAATAATTATATGTAAAATAATAAGAAACCCAAAGGTGAAAGGAATCTTTGCAATCCAGTTGGCCCTGTTGACTATCTTGATGATTTATCTTCAAATCTTCCCTTCTTCATTCATTCTTGGTTTATCCATGTAGAAATTCAAAGAATAATTGCTCCTTTCCATTCTTCTAGATTGTTGATTTATTTTTTGGTTCTCCTTGGAAAAACAAATGTTCTCCATCCTCCTTGAAACTTCCTTTCCCTTCTCCATATCCATCTATGATATGATACCTCCTGGACAAGGAAAAATACCCCAAGGAGTTCTTTTCAAACTTGAACTTTATTCCTAATTTTTACCAATTTTAAACCTTGATGCCCTGTTTGCATCTATTCAAAATTGATAGATTCCTCTTCCTTGGTATACCCACTATAAAATCTTCATTCTGAATTTTTTGGTTAAAGATGAATTGACCCTTTTTACATGTTACCTTGACATATCTTCAAATCACAATTTTGGTCCAATTTGGAGGTTAAACCAATCTTGATGTCTTCAGGCCTTGCCTTCTTCCCAGAATTCCATTCTTGATGATTTTTTTAGTATCATTTTTTTCTTTTGTGTGGGAAGTTTAAGGTCTTACCAAGGACCACAATGAGTTCTTTTATTTTCTTTTTGATGATGCCTGCTTTCTTTATGTGTTTTTTTGTACTATTTTTTTTCTTATGTGGTTTATTCTTTTTCTGATGTGGTTTATTTTTTTTCTCATATGTTTTTTTTTCTTATATGTTTTATTTTTTTTCTTATGTGGTTTATTTTTTTTCTTATGTGGTTTATTTTTTTTCTTATGTGGTTTATTTTTTTCTTATTTTGTTTTTTTTTCTTATGTGGTTTATTTTTTTGTTTTTCATATATATAAAGATTTTTTTTATTATTATTTTACTATTCAAGAGAGAGAAGTAGTTGTGTTCTGCAGTTTAAGGTCTTGCAGGGGACGGTTGGGGTGTGTTATTGGATGCCGCCTTTGGTGCGGTGTGCGCAATACTGTCGCAGGAGGAATAGATGCAAGGTGTCGAGGGGCGCGCGAGGTGAGCGTTATTGTTGTATGTAGATGGGGAGGGCGCTAGTTTCTGAGTGCCAGGTTTGATAACCAACTGCTGTGGCTTCTTTTGATGTAAATCTTCATTGCCATCACTTGGTGTTGGTTTGCAATGGATACAGCAACTGGCCGCTCAGTTACTTGGTAAGCCACAATTTTTTTTCTTCTGTTCCTGTATTTTTTATTTCTATTCTTTTCTGAATTTTTATTAATATTATTCTTCTTTATTTTTCCGGGGTTCAGCCGGGTTTTTTTGAGTTGAGGAACCTGAAGTTCAATTTCCCGGAGCTGCCAAATTCTTAGATGACCAGGGTTGTTTTGGTTGGTGCACCAATCCTGAACTCTGGTGAGATATATCCATAATCTGAGTCCCAGTCACCATTCTTGAGGAAAGCAAGAGAACCAATGCCTGTAACTATGTCCATGAATTCTAAGTTGGTAAGTCCCTCAGCGAGTTAAGTTGTTCATTGGTGTTTTTTTTGCTGGGTTTTCTTCTTGAGTGAACCATTCTGAGTAAACCCTTTGGAAAAAGCTCCCTGGTTGGTCATGTGCTGTCCATTCCTCCCTGGGGATTTCTGTGTTATCATCCATATCTTCTTTCTGCTCCAGGCTCTTTCCCCACTCCATTTCTTGACACTGAGTTAGCAACTGGTCCAGTTCCATCTTGGCTTCACCATTGGGCTCCTTGAAGTCTTCCTTGATTTCTCCTTCTTCCATTTCCTCATCTGTTCCAATCAGGTCCTCCCACTGAGCCTTTCTGAGGGCCATTCCAGCCCTGTTTAGTCTTCTTGGTGGTTCCATTTCCCACCCTGCTTGACCTGGTTTGCAACTTGGTAAACATAACCTCTCCCCTCCAGGTAGTTCATATCTGAGGATTTCTCCCCTCTTTTGAGACAGCTCCAACCTGACCTTCTAGTCAGCCAAGAAGGGTCTCCCAAGAACAGTATGAAAACTCCCTCTTGCTACAAAAAACTTTTCCAATCTTGGTTCCCCTGGGTACATTTCAAATGGAATCCTTTCTGCTAGTCCAATCACAGGTGTTGAGTTTCCTCCAATTCCAGTTATGTTCATTAGAATTTCTTTGGTTACCAGTCCTACTTGGTTGGCCCGGTGTTCAGGGATGACATTGAGTTCAGCTCCACTATCCACCAAGGCTCTAACCTTTCTATTCTTGATTCAAATGTCTATTAATCCAAGAGGACAGGCATAGGTAAGGTTTTCCCTGAGCCCATACCATTCTTCTTCATCATCTGGATCCAAATGATGTTGAAAGGCTTTGACCTTCCTGCTTTATCTTACAGGTATTTTTGAAGTAATCCCCTCCTCCATGTTGGTATCCTGAAGTAGCTGGAGAAATTTAGGTGAGATGGCCAAGAGTTCCTCCATGTTAAGTGTGAAATTATTCTTGAGTATCTTCTTCTTCAAATTTGTCCCAATTCTGAAATCATCCATATTGTTTGGTGCTTCCAGGTCTCTTGAGGCTCTCTCACCTTCTGGTCCCACATTCTCATTGATGTCCCTTGCCCTGCTGGTGAATTTTTCTCGGTTGGGCTGGATATCCTCTTCCTCTGAAGTTGGATCTTCATGGTCATCCTCTTTCCAGGCTCCAGGGTAACTTGGTTTCCTCTCTCTTGGGGCTTTGCCTTCATTCTTTTTCTTTGGAAAATCTGCTTCATCCTTTGGTCCTGTCTGGTTGTTTTTGAAGGGGTTAATTCTAGGTGATTGCCTGATACCAAACTGGATCTGCTGTAAGTGTTCTGGAATGTTGACTTCTAGTGGTTGCCAGGATCCCCATTCTCCAAATTGAAGGACTGAAGTTACTGGAACTGTGGCCTCCTCTGGTTTTGGTTGGTTCGTGGTTTCTTCTTTTGGTTGATTTGAGACATGAAACTTTTTAACCAATTCCTTCAATGTTTCAGGTGTGTTATTTGGGATAGGTTGTTGGTTTGGGTAGTAGTAATTTGGGCCTAGATTGATAACCTTTTTTGATTTTATGTCCTCACTAAGGTCTGTACAAGTATAGGGAGTGTGAGTTTCTTCTCTGCAATAGTAACATTTTGGAGGCCATCTTGGAGCAAGGGTGGGGACTCCTGGTTCCCTGTAGGGTGATTGCCCCATTACCCTGTCAAAATGAGGTGGGGCTGGTTTTTGGTTGTTGAGAGCAGTGGTGAGTTTGTTGAATTTTTCCTTGAGTTGTTTGATTTCTTCCTTGTTGTCCACAGTTTGCTGAAATTTCATGTCTTTCTTAACTTCTTTCTTTTCTTGGGTTGGTTCATTCCCTTCAGAAATATCCCACAGGGCCAGAGCTTTTTCCACATGTTCCTTCAATATTTCCAATTCTGGAGCCAAATAGCATCCATCAAGAGATTTCCTAATTTTCCTTGCATGAACCAGTACTCTAGTGACTTCCCTCTTGATTTCTAATGATAAAGCCTTCTAAAGTATGTCACCCTTTTCCCAGTTTGTATTATCATAACCCATCCTAATGAAGTAGACAAACATTTCTTCATAGTTCCCAATAAACTTTCTGTATTCTTCTTTGGTGCTGATGCCTCCTTTCTCCTGGGTGTGTTAGAGTAGGTTTGGTATGGATTGTTCATTAAATCTTCTATGGGGTGTGGCCCTTCCCCACTTCCTCTTCATTTCCTTGTTGAGGATCTCTCAGTCACTGGTTTCATGCCACTCCATGTTTTTCCACAGACTCCCTGAGTTTAATGTCCTTGATGATGAAAGGTAACTGCAAGGCCAAGTCCTTCCCTCCAGAACCATGAAGTTCTGCCAATTTTTCAATCCTGTTAATAACAAGTTCCACTTCAGTTCCATGGAAATCAATCTGGGCTTTCCAATTATCTAAAACTACCCCATTCTGGAAATCCTTGATCCTAGAGGTTGTTAAAGAGGGTAGGTTCATGGTAGTGTTCCTTTGGTGGTGATCCATAGGAATGAACTGAGAGTGCTGATGGTTTCTTTCTTCTTCAGTATGACCTTGGAATATGGTAACCTCTGGACTATCTTCTGGTGGGTCTGATTCTGATAATATTCTGACTGGGCCTTGTCTGATTCCATTCCTGGGGGTAGAGGTGTACCTGACTGATTGGGTATATGGGGTTTCTGGTATTCCTTGAATGGTCTTTTCCTGGGTATTTTCCAAGAAGGTTTTGAACATTTGTGACATGTTATCCAGTGAGTCTTGCATTGATTTCATTTGATTCATAGCCTCCTGGAGTTCCTTGGACTGATCCATAATCTTTTGTTCTTGCTCCTTGTACTTGTCTATGGTGATAACTTCTGTGGTGGGTTCTTCTGAGACCATGTTTTCTTGATCCAATAAGGGGCTTTCTTTTATTTTACTTAATATATTCTTGATTCTTTCCCTAATAGGTGCTTCAAATCCTTGGTATTGAATGGTTCCTTTTGAATTTTTCCAAATTGATGAGCTTGAGATTATTTGATACAAAATGAAGATTATCAGGCCAATGTTGGGACACCAGATGTGGAGACTCCTTTGGGATTGGGTAAATTTTAGCCAATAGCTTTCTGGCAGTCACTTGAGGGGGAATTTAGTACTACAACTACTAATAAGATATAGGAATACTAAGAGCGGTTGGGAATCTCCGGCCCCTTTAAGTACTATAGTAGCCTCACAACAATAAAAGAAAAGGTATTGGTGGCTGATTTTTCAGATAGAGTTTCTACTATAGCAGTCTGTATCAGACCTAGGATCAATGTATTCAAGCTTGATAAGTATGAAATGGTGGAACAGATAGTTGACTGAGGCTATAGAAGCTGAGTAAGGGAAGAATATTTTATCTTGTCTTATTATTTATTCTTGTTTGATTGGTTACTGATGAATACTTCTTTGATGTTAGAGGTGATGATTGATAAAGTTGAAATGGTTGAGCCTTTAATTGATACTGATGATGGTTGATGATGATGATGATGGTTGAGGTAGGTAATGATGGATGTAGAGTGCTGATGATGGATGATTAGTGTTGATGATGATGGATGATGATGATGGTTGAGGTAGGTGATGATTATTGTTGATGATGATGGATGATGATGATGATGGATGGTGATGATGATGGATGATGATGATTATGGCTGGTGATGATGATGATGGATGATGATGGTCAAGGTATGTGATAATGGTTGGTGATGGATGATGACTAAATTCCTTTTACAGTGGTTTATTATCCTTTTTAAGGGTTGAATACCTTTTTTTGAGGGTTTACTATCTTGTATAAGGGTCCAATATCTTGTATAAGGGTCCAATTTTCCTTTATAAGGGTCCAAAATCTTTATAATGGATGACCTCCTCAGGCTGGGTACCTGGGGGATGCTGGGATTGGCCTGGGGGAGAGAGGCCCTCTATTTATAGACAATCCTGCCCTTGGGGCTGCCCCTGAGGGTCTCCCTGTTACAGTGAGTAAATTTCATGAGGCATTTTGGCTGTTCAGAGGAGGAGGCTGTGCAGGATCCACATGCATGTACACCCTTGTATGCCTTGCTGTGCTGCATTGTTACAGGTGTCCCCTGCATAGATTTCTTCTTTATAGTGGTGGTTGGTTATTTTTTTGGTTCTTCATGCAGTCCCTTTCATATATTGCTGTGTGGTGATTTGTTTGGTGATGTATTAATCTCTTTTGTACTGCTTGTGCCTGCTTGCATATATTGCTGTATACAGATAAGGTGATTTGTTTGGTGCTGTATTAATTGTTTCTGTATAGGCTGGTGATGGTGTTGGGTGGTTTATGGGTTTAATTTATGTGGTATGTACTTGAAGTCTTTGAGAGTATCTCCATATGTCCTTTCCTGAGCTGTGACACCTGATAGGGGTATTGGTAGGCGAGGGTTGGTTTGAGCTTGTATCTTCTAAACCATGAGAGATAGAGGGGTACTTTTGCTGGGTGAATATAGGTTATTTCTGATGTAGAATCCATTTTTGAGGTCATTTTGATTATTGGGGCTGTCCTTGTATGAGAAAGGTGAGTCTGATGGCTATAGGTTAGGTTTTGGAGCACCACAGCGGGCGGTGGCCTTTGAGGGACACATTTGACTGCCTGGGTATGAGTGCCCAAGGGTTATATGAACATCAAAGGTAAACTTGTTTGGACAGGTAAATTGGCCCATCTGGAAATGCCACACTTAGCTTAGTGGTTAAAGCATCACTCATTGATGTTGAGGTCATGGGTTCAAATCCCATGGTGTGCAAAATTTTGAATTAGAGATCTGCCACTAACCTCAAAAATTTATACAAAAATTGAATTCCTTGTTGATACTCACCCCAATCAAAGTATACAGTTGGGAGCAAACAAGATGGGAGGAGATTATTTGAAAACATACAGAGACTTTCAATTTACAATCCATTGGCAATTGATCTCTAATCAATCTCCAATCAATCTCTCAATAAATCATGAATTGATTGAGCAATTGATTGGAATTGATTTATGGATCAAAAAACATTAACCTTAGAGGAGGGAGGTTGGCAAAATTGTGTTTCATTGTCAGATCCAAAGCAAGAATTGTATTTGCATGGAATTTTGAGCCAGTATACCAGGACGGTAGAATAAGCTCTCATGAGCTGACTTGAGCCTTTGGAAGCTGATGGGGGAGTATTGTTGGATTTTGAGCTTCTGGAGGATGTTTTCTTTGGTCCATTGGATCATTTAGTGAAATTTTGGGGGAGGTTTGCTGAGGGGCCATTCAAATGGAGTAAGAGGGATGAAGGGATGAAGGTATATGAGAGAATTTAAGTGGTGAGAGTAATGAAGTGATGAGGGGATGAGAGGGATAAAGAAATGAGAGTGATGAGGTAGTGAGAGTGATGAAGCAATGAGAGTGATGAAGTGATTAGGATACCAATGAAGCAATGGAAAAAATGAGAGTGATGAAGCAATGAGGATAGCAATGAAGCAATGGAAGCAATGAGAGTGATGAAGTTATGAATATAGCAATGAAGCAATGGGAGCAATGAGAATGATGAAGCAATGATAGTGATGAAGTGATGAGGATAGCAATGAAGCAATGGAAGCAGTGGGAGTGATGAAGTGATGAGAATAGTGATGAAGAAATTGAAGCAATGAGAGTGGTGAAGCAATGAGTGTGATACAGCAATGAGAGTTATGAACCAATGAGAGTGATGAAGTGATTAGAATAGCAATTAAGCAATGGAAGCAATGAGAATGGTGAAGTGATGAGGATAGCCATGAATCAATGAGAGTGATGAAGTGTTCCAATGAGGTTGGAGGATGAAAGCGGGGTTGATGATGTAGAATGACATCTGGTTGAGCTGGTGAGAGCCTTTTTATCCTTTACTTGAAAAAACCCACTTAAATCCATGTTAACTTTGACTCTTTTGATCTGAAATAAGTGGTTTTTTTATTTTTAATGGTGGGTTTGAAATGGTGGATTTGGTTTGAAAACTGCCATTAAAAAATGGCGGGTTTACTGAACTTTGATACACCCTAATGAGTAAAAAAAATATGAAAAATTGATAAAAAAACAGGAAAAAAATTAAATAAAGATCAACTTGTTCTACTTCATTATTTTTACTACCATGAAAAAAAATGTTGAAACCAAGTTCCCAGTTATTATGAATTTAATCTTCCCATTTTTGTGATTCCTTGCTAGCAAAAGCATTCCAAAGGGGATCTAATTTGGGAGCTGGCCACAGTTCAGAATTATTTTGGAAAGAAACTATGTTCTCAAAATCTTCCAAAATAATTAAACATATGGGAGATGTTTGAGAATTGGCAGTTGGAGATGAATTGAGGGGAAAATAAGTTGATGGCATCAACTTAGATAAAAGTACCACTGGCCTATTGTATAAATCTGCAAGTAGGAAAAAATGGCAAGGGAATTCCATCCAGTAACTTTGAGGGGCAGGTACTGAAGTGTTTTTGAGATTTTTTCTTTCTTTGTCAAAATTTTCACCCCAGACTTGATCCATGAAGTTTTCTTCCTTGAAGATAGAGTTTCAATCCATTTCCTTTATCATTTCCTGATGTATTGATCTCCAATCTTCAAATTTACAGCCCAAATTAACTGCTAGTGATCTAAACTCACATTTACCATCACCCATCACCTCTTGAACATGTGAAATTTGTGGTATGGATGTCTTTGGGAACATGAAATTCTTGTATTGATACTAAGAAAAAAACAATTAGTATGGATTGAGATGAAATGAAAAGAAAATAATTCATACCAACTTGATCAATATCCACCACTTCAAAATCATCAGAAGATGAAAAGGACAATGTTGTGTATATATTTCATTTGAAGTGCATTTTAAAACTCTAAACTCAGTTTTCCCATAAAAAAAATCAAAATAGTATCATAAATTGCTTCAAAATGCGCCCCAAGACAGAAACCTCCAATTCTTGTTGTAGATCAATCTATATTGTTTGGGGGAATAATTTCTTGTAAAAATCCCTAAATAATTTTTTTGGGTCCTGCAGAATATCCACTAAAATACTGCAAAGTGAAAATTTTGGAAAATCTCAAGGAAAAATAATAAAAAAAGAATTGAAAATAATGTCTCATTTTTATGTAAATCCCATTTTCTGGCAGGGAAGTGAAGTACTAAAATTCTGAAAAAATTATAACTGAATGAACTTCCATATTTGAAAACTTTTTATCTCTTCAGATTTCCCATAAAAATCAAAGAAAAAAGATTTGAGACATCAAGCATTTTTTTTCATTTTTTTGAGGGCAATTTTGAAGGCCTTAGAAATGGCCAAAATTATTCAGATTTTTTCTACAAGGGTTTGAAATGCCCTCCTATCTCTCAGTATATTTTTTTTGAAACACCCCAAAAACCACCTTTTTTCCAGGTTTACCGCGCGCACTGGGGACGTTTGGGGAAATTTTGGGAATGTCCAAACTGTGTGAATTCCAGGTTTGGGTGCATGAAAAACACAATTCCCTTTATTATATATATATATATATATATATATATATATATATATATATATGCTTCAATTAATTAATTCAATTTTTATATATCCCTTTATATTTCATTTATTTCATTTCATTTCATTTTATTCACTCACTAGAGTATTGCCCCCAAATTTGAGACTGATTGGTATTTAAATTTTTTAAATGATTATAATCAAGTTGTAAATCTGGGGAGTGGATTCAAAAAATTGGCCGTAGTGTATTCAATGTGAATTTTTTTTGGATAATTTAATCAAATTGGAAATCTAGGGAATGAATATAGAAAATTGGTTTTAGTGTATTGCATCCCAATTTGGGAAATGCATCAAATAAAAACATTGATATGAAAAAAAGGGATTTTATTTAAATATGGTACATCTGGGGAGTGGATTCAAAAAATAATGAAAGTAAAAATTTCTCAAGTATTTCAACATATAAGCAATTAAAACAAATTATATATCATTGAAATCTCAGTATTTAATCTCAATAATGGATGGCATTCAAAACTTCATGATAAAAAATGTTTTCACTTTCAAATGAAATCTTTTGTCCAGCTTTCAAAGACTTCCTTTGTAAAATTTCTGGATCTACACCTTGAAAATTGAAAGTATAAATACCCATGGGTGGACACAGGACCTATAATATAAAGACCAACATTTGAAATTTTATAAAATTGTGATTTTTTAGTTTTCAATGAGAATTCCAAATTGACTGGGAACTGTTTTAAAATCATTTTTAAAGGCAGAAAGCTTTCCTCTGGGTCAGAAATGAATTTTACACATGAAATGGCCATCACTCTTCTTAAGTAATTGAGCATGCCCATGAGTCATTGGTGCTTCATCACAGATTATAAAAGAAGCTTTTTTGAGATATTAATCATTTTTGGAATGCTTTGATCTTTATGTTTCATTTTAATATCTCATTTTTGAGAACTCTTTCATCTGTAATCCCAGAGTGAATTAAATCTTCCACTTATAAATTGAAGCAAGAATTTCATACTAAAAGTGGTTTTGCTGGCTGAAAAAGGCCCAATAGAATTCTGAACAACTTAATTAGTCCAAAATGGTGGATATTTATCATTGGCTTATTTCATTTTTTCCAAAAAATGATTATTAACCTCAAGTAACCCTTTGCCAAATCTGCCTCTCCAAAAGTTGGATGAGAAATTCTATTTACTTGCTTTAGGTTGTCAAATGCAGTAGTACCAACAGGGTTATTTGACAACAAACTGAAAAACCACCTTTCAACATCTGAAGGATGAACAGTTTAAATTTAACCAATTTAAATAACACCTCAAAAGTGCCTGTATTCTATTCTGAATGAATGAAATGTGAAGTGTTGTGGAAAATCAGAATATTTTATTCTCCTTGCAAAACCATTAATTGGATTTGTTTTGAGATATTATATGAGAATAGTCTTCAATTGGGTTAAGCTTTGAAGAACTTCATCCAGGGCTTCATCTGACTGAAAAAAACTGTTGATTTTAGGAAGATGAATATCAAACCCATAACTAAATATATTTTAACATTCATGTGGGGCATTGGTACTTTTCTAAAGGATAAAGATTCTAAGGAGAAACCAAGGAATTTTGAATGAGGAAGCTTTTATGATTCCTCCTCAGTAAAATTTTACTTCTATTCTGGTGTTTTCCATATATGGGATAACTTCTTTAACCACCAATTGTAAAAAATTGTAGCAAATGTGGAACCACAAAGTAAGGGCAGGAGCACATTCTTCTATTCAATTAATTTAGAAAGTGACTTGAGAAAAACCAAAGTGTGTGAATATATGGATTGGGGGGGAAGTGCATCAAATGCAGGTGGGATGGAAGGGGGTTTATGTAAATTTTCAATGTTCCAAATTTTTCAATGTTCAAAAAAAAAGCTTGAACCAAGTGAGGAATTAGTGCTTACTACATGTGTTTTCAATATCCTCTTTTAAATTCCTTGCTACATGTGTTCTCCTTAGTTAAAGGTGTTGTCCTTGGTAACAGGTGTTGTTCTTTGTTATTTAAATGTTAAATTTTCAAAAAAAAAGCTTGGATCAAGTGAAAAATTAGTGTTCATTACATGTTTTGTAAATTTCCTCTGTTAAATTCCTTTTTTCCTTGTAAAATTTGTTTGCCCTGTTAAATTCCTGTCCTTTTTAAATTTTTTGGACCTCTTACATGCATTGGCCCTCTGTTAAATTCCTTTCCTTGTTACATTTGTTGGCCCTGTTACATGCATCCTAATGTATAAATAAAAAAAGTAGTTGAAAATCATTAAAAAGGAATAAACACAAACCTTCAATATGTACATACATCACACAAACCCAAATATCTACAAAGATATAGTTGAAAATTATTAAAAAAATAAACACAAAGCTTACATATTTACATAAATCAAACAAAACCAAATATATACCAAAAGGGTGATGTTAAATTCACGGCTCCAACCATATGGTAGCCATGTAGGGCCCTACACCGCTCAAATGAGCTGTGGGGGCCCATAGACGACTACAAATGGCCGTTTCAAAAATGCGCAAACCCCGGGAGGTTTTGGAGGAGCTGTGTAACCCCCAAAAATAGCAAATTTGAGCTGTGTACCCCCATACACGGCTTAAAAAGGCCATGTTTGGGACTGCACAACCCCCCGGAAGTTGTGCCAGAATTTTGGCACCCCCTGGACCACACTTGGGTTCTGTCAACCAAAATTTGGGATCTATGCATACTTTGTGCGACTGTTGTTCCACATCTAGCAATCCCAAAGAGACTTTAAAGTGAAAACAAAGTGAAATTAAAGTGAAAATTGAAATCATATAAAAATCTGCAAACAATTCTTTCTCAACTCAAAAGTGAGCAAGCTTTGTTTGTTCAATTGAAAGTTGGATTTAATGCTGAAGTATACCATTGCATTGTTGTTGGGATTTCACTAGTTGGATGTCATCCGCGCACCTCAGATCTTGCAGGAGACCATCTGTCACTCACAAGAGACCATCTGTCATTCAATTTCACATCCTCAACACTCTCACTCTGTTCAACGTGCAATGGTCTACATCAATAGTCAACAATTATGATTGATCAACCTTCATGATGAATCTACCTCCTCACTCAACAGCAATCATCACCTAACGCTCTCTACCTCACATCCTCCTCTTCAAGTTTGATTCCCTTCCTATTTCTATTTATTCTACTCTTGATTCTTAGTTCTTTCTTTCTAATCCCAAAATCAAACCTCAGAACTTACCGGCATCATCTCTCAAACCTCAAATCCCAAGACTGCCTGGTGAGATTTGTTGTCTCTGTCTGACACACTTCTCATTCTGAACTGTTCTTTTCACCTAGTGACTTCCAGCCTCAAAACCTCTCCTCACCAATTATCCTTGAATTTCATCCTTATCCTAGGCAGTTTCCAGTGCCTGTTGGTTCTCTTTTGCCTCTTTCCCTCTTATTTCATTTCTGTTCTTTTGACGTCATGCTCATCTGGTTGTCTACATTCAGCTCACAGTCTTGTGGTTAGATCAATTGTCAATGAATCCTTATTACGGTTAAAAGCCAAAAGGCCTCTCTCAACAGATCACCAACACTCAAGAATCGTCCCACAGACTGAGGAAGGATTCAACTGGCCATCATGGACTTCAAACAGACAATGCTGAAGACAGCTCTCAAAACCATTCCGCTGCTTGGTGAAGAGAACTATGGCATCTGGCGAGACAAGATGGACGCCATTCTGGACGTCAGGGATTGCGCAAAGGTCATGAATGACAAGACTTCTGATCTGGATTCTTTGATGAACAACAAACTCAAACTCTTAATTATATCCAAGCTCGATTCTGCTGCTCACAAAAATATCATCACGGCCGAAAACAGAAATTCTGCTAAACTCCTGTGGAAGGCCATCATTCAAAAATTTTCTTCATCTCAATTGTCAAATTGAGCTCGAGTTTTCAATAACTTCTTGTACCTCTCATTCAACCCCAATGACATAGTTGACTTCATCACTAAGGTCAAAGTCAGTCTCAAGAAGATGGCCAAAGTTGGTATTAAGCTTCCTGATGACATCGTGGCATACCTCCTTCTGTTCAAGTTTCCTACCACCATGGACGACTTCAGGAGACAGATCATGCATTCAGACAAAGAACTCTCTATCGAGTATGTACTGAACCACCTCACGCAGCTGAACAACAAATCCATGGCACAATCTTCTATATCTAACTCAAAGTCCAAGGGAGATGTTGCTTTGTTTGGAAGAAAGACATCAACGCACTCGAATTCTTCTAAGGGATCCAAACCTAAAAGATGTGTTGAAGGATTTCATCATCCAGGCCAAGACAAGAATCATTCAGCCTCCAACTGTTGGCATCTTCATCCTGAGGTGGCTCCAGAATGGTGGAGAGACAATCAGGCCAAATGGAAGGCAAAGAAGAACGGATCGAAAACTAAAGTTGAATCTCACTCGGCTCACTACCTTGCTTTACTGAATCAGTGGATCAAACATGGAGATCGCGACCGCCGTTTCCTGCTGGAAAGTGGAGCATCAGTACACATGATTAACGACTCTTGATACTTCAGCAAAATGGAGCCATATGAAGGTGAACCTATCAAAACTGGGAAGGAAGTGGCTAGCTTGGAGATAAAAGCAAAAGGAACCGCAATTCTACACTGGAAGAACGTCAATTTCAAGCTCTCTGACGCCTTTTATGTCCCAGACGTTACCATCAATCTGATCAGTGCTGGCCCACTGAATAGCAAGGTCTGCTCAATTCTTTCATCCAACAATTGATTCCCAATTTCTCATGAAAACAAACCCTTCCTCGAGGGATCTATTGAAGATAATCTGTACACTCTACCTACTCCCTTGTTTGCCCCTCCTCTTCTCTAAAATCTCATCTTTCCTCTCTCTCTTCTACTCCTGAAGATGCTCTTCTGGAGATTCATTGCAAATATGGTCACGCTTCTCTATCGAGACTTGCACCTCTCATTAGTCACATTCCAAACAGCATAATTCAGAAATTTCAATGCGTGTATTGCGTCAAGAGCAAGATCACTAAGTCTCCGTTTCCTCATTCTTCAACTTGCAGCACTAAGGTTTTTGATTGAATTCACCTAGATTTGATGGGACCAATTCGACCCTTGTCTAAAGCTGGACACCGGTTGTGGATAATGCAAGTGGATATCTTGCTGCCTTTCCGCTAGCCTCAAAGGACAAAACTGCCAATGTAATTATCAACCTCCTGGAAAAGGAGCATCATCGCCGAGGTAAATATCCTTCCAAGGTTTGTTCTGATGGAGGAACTGAATTTGTCAACTCAAAGCTTTAAACGTACTTTCACAAACGGTTCATCACCCACATTGTCTCTGAACCGTATCATCTAGAACACAACGGTCGCGCCAAACAAGCAAATCAAACTATTATTGAATCTACTAGGGCTACTCTCAAGGACGGCAGGCTTCCTCCATCTGTCTGGCACAAAGTTGTCAAAGGCTGTTGCCTTATGTTGAACCACATACCTCCAAAAGATGAGAATGAAACTCCTTGGGTAAAGATCCATGGCCGACATCTTCCTTCTTCCTTCCTCAAGCCCATTGGTAGTCCATGTATCTATCTCATCAACAAAAGGGTAAAAGGGTCTAAGTTTGATTCAAAAGGGGATGAGGGAACCTTAGCAGGCTTTAATCCTCTCCTTCTCTCATACCGAGTACTAACAAAAATCAGTTCTGTTATCTCCTCAAAGCACGTCAAATTCCTGACCATTCCAAGACCAAATCCTCCCGGACTGTCCTACAATGATGACCTGGTGAAAGATGATTCTGTTGGACCTGGAAATACTTCACAGGATACCCTTCCGTCTAATTCTCAACCTAAAATCACTCAAAAATCTCACAATCAGCAACAGGCTCCGTGTTATCAATACCGCGGTCAGTTGGATGAGTCGGCGAGCACAACTGATGAAGAGGAATCTGAATTGGTTAGTCTCTTGTCTGCTGAAGATGTCGCGAGCCATCGCACAGTGGAACAGCCCAACTCAACTTCCAAACAGACCAATTGGCAATATGATACTCCAGTCGGCAGGACCCTAAGAGATTTTTCTCGAGTCAAACCCCCTCAAAGGTACGGATTCTATCATTACTATGAGCCCAAATCCTACAATGATGCTCTCAAGTTCAAAGAATGTCTTGAATGGATTGAGGCTATGGACAAGGAACTTGACTCCATCAAAGACCTTCTTGTATGGGAAGATTATGATGGACCTGAGCCAAAGAATTTACTCAACACTACTTGGATTTATAAGATCAAACAAAACTGTCACGGCGACCCTGTCAGATACAAGGCTTGTCTGTGCATTCAAGGATTCAATCAGATCCAGGGACTCGATTACGCAGAAACGTTTGCTCCCACCGGAAAACCATCCTCCCTTTGTCTGCTGCTCCTTTACGCTTTGAAATCAAAACAGAAGATTTGTCAGTTTGATGTCAAGAGTGCGTTTCTTCACTCTCCTATTGACCAAGAAGTAATCATTTGGACTCCGAAAGGCTCTAAAAGAGCTTGTCTATTTCTCAAGCTTCAAAAATCCCTCTATGGCCTGAAGCAAGCACCAAAAAACTGGTACGAAACTCTCACGGCCTGGTTCAAAGAAGTTGGTTTTAGAGAATCTTCATGCAACCCATGTCTCTATCTCCCTCGCAATGGGAAGTCCCGGCTTTTCTTCCATGTCGATGACTTGGTACTTGTCGGAGATGGTGAAGGATTTGAAAGAAAGTTTCTAGCTTGCTTTGCTGGCTCCACAGCCAAAAATCTGGACACTATCCTTGGCATGCGAATTGAAGTGTCAGAGGATCAAATACTCCTCATTCAGCACAAGAATATTGAACATGGACTCAAAGAACTGGGCCTTGAGGACGTCAAACCCAGCAAATCTCCATTGATTTAAAATCTGCAACTCAAACCGGCATCTGATGACGAATTTGAGAAATTCAGAGCTTTGAATGTGAATTATTGCTCTGCCATCGGCTTGCTCAACCACATTGCGTGTTACTCCCGACCGGATATAAGTTTTGCCATCTCCAGCCTTGCCAGATTCAACATCAAGCCCGGATTACCCCACTGGAATGAAGTGAAAAAGACATGGAAGTATCTGAAGGGGACGCCTCATATCAAACTTTGCTTGAGGGTAGATAAACCCAACTCCTTAATCTCTGCCTATTCAGATGCGTCCTGGGCAGACGATCCGGTCACTAGGCGCTCTCAAACCGGCTATCTCTGTGCAGTTTATGGATGCGCAGTTTCCTGGAACAGCTGCAAACAGAAGAACATCATGTTCAGTTTGACTGATGCTGAACTGAATGCCTTCATTGACGCATTCCAGGAAGCTACCTGGATCAGAGCACTGGCGTGCAAAATCTTTTCCGTCAACTCAACAGCGATTGTCATTCACACTGACAACAGTGGCCTCACCAACAAACTCAAAAAATTTGGGTCTAACTCAAAGACTAGGCACCTGGATCTGAAAACAAAAGGAATGAGGGAAGAGTTGAATTCTGGGAATATTCATGTCAGGCTAGTAAAATCTGAGGAAATTCCCGCAGATGCTCTCACAAAAAGCGCCTGCATCTCCAGTCTCAATCTTTTGCAATCCTTCTTTCAAGCTTCTCGGTCCTCTTAACTCCTTTCTTATCACTCTTGTCTCTTTGGTTTCCTTCCTGTTTTTACGTCTTGTTTTTTTTTCTATTCTTTTATTTTCTTTTTTTTCTTCCTGCTCAATCATTCCTCCTCATCTCTCCACGCATGGGGTGTGTTGGGATTTCACTAGTTGGATGTCATCCGCGCACCTCAGATCTTGCGGGAGACCATCTGTCACTCACGAGAGACCATCTTTCATTGAATTTCACATCCTCAACACTCTCACTCTGTTCAACGTGCAATGGTCTACATCAATATTCAACAATTATGATTGATCAACCTTCATGATGAATCTACCTCCTCACTCAACAGCAATCATCACCTAACGCTCTCTACCTCACATCCTCCTCTTCAAGTTTGATTCCCTTCCTATTTCTATTTATTCTACTCTTGATTCTTAGTTCTTTCTTTCTAATCCCAAAATCAAACCTCAGAACTTACCGGCATCATCTCTCAAACCTCAAATCCCAAGACTGCCTGGTGAGATTTGTCGTCTCTGTCTGACACACTTCTCATTCTGAACTGTTCTTTTCACCTAGTGACTTCCAGCCTCAAAACCTCTCCTCACCAATTATCCTTGAATTTCATCCTTATCCTAGGCAGTCTCCAGTTCCTGTTGGTTCTCTTTTGCCTCTTTCTCTCCTATTTCATTTCTGTTCTTTTGAAGTCATGCTCATCTGGTTGTCTACATTCAGTTCTCAGTCTTGTGGTTAGATCAATTGTCAATGAATCCTTATTAATTGTTTTGCATGGGAACAGTGGAAAGCCCTCCTTCTTCTGAAATGGCTTCATGGAAGTTCTACATTGATAGTGCCATCAACAAAGCTTTGGAAAAAGAAAAAAAGGATTTGGGTAATGAAAAATTGGAAGCCCCAATTGCATCCTCATCAAGGGTGAAAGTTGAGGAACAAAATGTTTCACAGTGGGATTTGACCTCTGTTTGTGAGTAAC
Source organism: Puccinia polysora (assembly GCA_025617555.3). Classification (NCBI taxonomy): domain Eukaryota; kingdom Fungi; phylum Basidiomycota; class Pucciniomycetes; order Pucciniales; family Pucciniaceae; genus Puccinia; species Puccinia polysora. Next base: position 33,947,933 of record CM062636.1, on the reverse strand, counting down.
ATTTTATGTTACTGTTCTTTGCCATATTTCATTTGATTGAAACTGATGGAATGCATGCCATCAATATAACTATGTAAAAATGAAAGATCCACTTGACCCACCTCCTTTGAGGGCTTTTCCTCCTAGGGAAGAGGCACAAAACTATTTTCAAACATGGGAAATGAAGCATGGTTAAGCTTCAACAGTTTTCAACTCAAAGCATGACCAATATGTGAATTTAGCCTGTGATAGATGGATCCTATTCAGGAAAAATTTCTTTACCAAACGGTCTAGAAAAACTCACAAAAGGAAGGTTTGGTGCAAGTTTTTAATTCATGCAAGTTGCACAAAGGCAGACCCCTTGTTGAAAATCCCCTATAAAAAATGCAACATAACCATCAACCATCTGAAAATTGCTCTGTGCATCCTCAACTGAGGAAAGCCTCTTGGAAAGCCTTGGATCTACTCAAGAAAGGCATGAAAGATGGGCTCAATACGTTAAAACTTAAGAGAAAATTGAGACAGATTGATGGGACAGATTATTTTGATTACCAAAAAATCTATAAAACTAAGCAGAAGGAAACACTTGCAGAACTAAAGGGTAAAAGTTTAATGGAGGTACTCAATGAACATCTTGAAGAAACAATTTGGATTCACTGGTCAAAGTTCAGTGGAGAGGGTCACTTGGAGGCCCTGTATGTAGCACATCCTGAGGCAGTAAAGCTTTTAAAAAAATTCCATCATATTTCTATTTTGGATTTTACTTATAAGACAAATAAGTACCAAACTGCACTATTGCATGTTTTAGGAATGACAGCCAATGGGAAGACTTTCACAAAAGCTCTTGTTTTTATAACAAAAGAAAAGTTTGAGTTCTACAGTTGGTCTGTAAATGCATTAAAGGATTTTGCTTATGATCCTGAGAGACTTCCAAAAGTTGTTGTGATGGACCATGAAAAAGCTCTAATTCATGCTATTGAATGTAGTTTCCCTGAGTCATCAAGAAAATGTTGGACCTGGAACTTGTCTAAAAACATACAAGAAAACTGTAAAGCATGCTTTGTTAATGACAATGAATGATGGAAAAGCTTTTTGACCCTGTGGGCAAAGTATGGGGCCTCAAAGACCCAGGAGGAGGCAGAGGTCAATGATGCGGAACTCAGAGTAGGTCCAAATCACTGATTCTTATTCTTCCTAGTTTTAGGTTCTGACCTTTTGAATTGTATAGTGTTTCTTGAAAGACTATGAGGATGTACTTGAGTATATTGAAAATAACATTTTCCCTATCAAAGAGACATTTGTACCAGCGTGGACTTGTATAAACCTTGATTTTGGAAACAAACCAATGTCTTGGGTTGAAGGGGCCCATGCAACTCTCAAACAATACCTTGAAAACTCTTTGGGAAACCCATTGGATGTTTGGAAAAGCCTTGAAGGAACAGTTTTGAATCAAATTAAATTGGTTCATGCATCACTTTATAACTCAACAGTTCTTCCACCTAAACTGTTACCATTGGGTTACAAATTTTCTTCAAAGGAAATTCATCTTATTAGGGAAAAATTGGAGAAATTCAAAAATGATCATGATTGCAAAGTGTGCACCAATTCATATTCCAAGACTATGGGTTTGCCCTGTTCACACCAAATAGGTGACCCTCTAGCATTCAGAGGATCCTTGGTACCCAAAGATTTTCATCCCCAGTGGAGGTTGGACTATGACCCTTGCAGTTCTAGTTCTGTAAGTTGGCTTAATTTGGATTTTTCAAATCACTATGTGATTAATGCTTTTTGATTAATGAATCCTCATTCACTAATGGTTTATCGTTTTGAATTTTTCAAGTGCAATGTTGATGAAGTGCTAAGCATTTCTCAGTTAAGTGAAAAAGTGAATGAAATGATCTTGGAATCTCCAGATAATGATCAAAGCGGCCTATCAAATTATATCATTCAGAAGATTATAAAATATTGATTGAAGCCAAGACTTGAAACTAAAGTCTTACAATCAAGTAGGGTCAGGCCAAAATTGACAAATACGCGTCAAGAACCATCTTGGTTTGAGCATGTTGAAAAACAACCCAAGGGGGAAAAAAGGACTAGAAGGGCTCCAAAAAAGAAAAGAAAAAAGATTGTAAGTCTTTTATTTTGGGATATGTTCATTCTTTGGGTTTAAAGAACCTAGTTACTAACTAATGATGAATTGTTAGTCAAAGTTGGCAGAATCTGAATCTGAATTTCATATTTCAGAGGAAGAGACTGAAAGCAAATTAGGATAACTTAATTTGGAATGAGAATCCTCTTCAGAGGAAGAGAACCTGCAGGCAAAGCTCAACCAGAAGCTCATCTTTGGTGGGTGTTCATTTAATTGATCTGATTAAAGAAATGAATACAAATTTAGCTTTCATGATTGGAACCAAAGGTGAAATACCTCAATCAAATACCCAAGAAATTCAATAAGTTCTTGGTTGAGGTTTGGGATCCAATTGGAGATTGGAATGGCGGATTTAAATTCATTTCTAAATCTCTTGGTTATGAAGAACATGGTTGGTTTAAATTTAGGAAGGAAATGATTGAAACATTAGATAAACATAAAGCGTGCTACATTAAGATTCTTGGTGGTGGAAAGGAGGTGTCACACAACCAACCCATGTGCTATAGGAAAGGCAGATGATTTTGAGTGCAAAGGAGAAGCTGAGTGCAAGGGAAAGTAAGAGGTAGTGAGGGCTAACTGCAAAGTGCAAACTTATGGTGGAGTAACTCAACACACAGAGAGAGGGATGAATTTTCCAATGGAAGGGAACCAAACCCAAGAATGATGTGATTACTGGATTTAGAAAATGCAAGAACATATGAAATTAACTAACTGAGGAGACAATCCCCAGGAAAGAAGTGTAGCTTTTATAAGGTAATCCAAAATGACTAGATACAACCTGATGGACAGTCAACTGCAGTTACAAGCAATGAGGCAATGAATGAAATGAACAGATTGCAAAATGAAATAACAGTATAGACGTTTCCAAGGTCTTAGCGTAAGTGCAAGAAAATAGAGGAGAAATTTATTGGAGTTTAACAGTTGAGGCATGAGGGAGTGACATCAGAGGCAATGCAAATATGAAGATGTAGTCTATGCAGGGTAAGGGACTAGTCCATTTGCAAACTATACAGTTGAGGTGGCTTGACTAGCCTGGGTGCAAACTAGCAAGAGAATGTGACCGGGAATGGGAACCCAAGGGTTATTGATACCCAGGGTGAAAGAGCAGAGCCTAAATGGATGGTTGACTGAGGTAGAGTTGAGTGCCAGGTTTGCAAGTGGGTGCTGAGTCAGTCACCAAGGATGGAAGGGCATTATGCAATCAAAAGTTGGTAAGCAGAAGGCACCATTGATGTTGTACTTCTAGTTTTTCACGCTTATCAACTGGGGTAGATGGTACTGAGGAAAGAGTATGTGGAAGTGGAAGTAAAATAATCCTTGAGCATGAAGCGTGACAGTTGCCCGGGTATAAAGACGCGAGCTCCTGCAATAGTTCAGACAATTTTCCAATCAATTCCATAGTAGTTACTAATACTGTATACCCATTATCATTAATTCTTTGCCTTTTAAATATATTTATAATTAATTATTTTTTCCTTATCATTCTGCTGTTGAAAAAAATCCATCCAAAAAAACAAGCTATGCATCCCTAGTACTGCCACACAAGCTCTCCGAGGCAAGTGCAAACAATGTTGTTTGCGCAAAGTTGCTTGCACTTTTCCTATAAGTAGCAAGCCTGTTGTGGATGTGCTAGCAGCGTCCGGAAGGGAGGTTCAAAGTCAAAGGTCTGCGCCACAAGTCAATTACCAAATACCGCCAGTGCCGCAGATTGAGTTCTTAGGTGTTTTGAACCTGGTAAGTCAAGGCTTAGAGACTAATCAATAAATAAAAAATGGAAGAAAGGAGATGCAACTAATATAATCTTTTTTCTTTGTAGTACTACCACAATTCTGGAGATATAAAACTAATACAACTCCGCCGCTGCCGCCATATATTGGGTTGATTGGGTTTGAAGTGCAAAGTTTAGTGCAAGATGAGGAACAACAGACAGTTAAAGAAGCAAGAGAAGAATGAACAATGGGTGAAAGGGAGGTGGAAATTGTTAAGACTACGCCATCTCACCTGGTGCTCCGCCTTTCACTCAATCTCTCCGCGGACAAACTGAGACGGGTTGTTGTGACATGTCTGTTCTACCCCGGTCTCTTCACCTCCCAGAATCCCCAGGCAAACTTCTAGCAATGAATCTCTCTTTCTTCCCTTCTCAATCTCTTCCAATTCTCATTTTCCTCTCTTTTCTAATTCCTCTCTTCTTATTCTCTTTATCTTCTTTTCTTAACTTCTCAATCCTTATTGTTTGCAACTCTACACCATCACCTTGATCCAAACTCTCAACTCCTCCACTCTGATCTGAACACCTTCTCCGTTGTCCAACTTCTGCCTGGTAAGAACCTAGTCCTCAAGATCATCCTTGTATGATTGTTCTAACAACATCTTCTACCTTGTAGTCTCCTGTCTCCCCCCTCTGCACTCTATCAATTTCCTTGCCACCAACTCTCTATGCTGTCTGATCTCTTTCCTACTATCTAAGTGACTCAAAGCTGTTGGTATTCTCATTCCCTTCCTCTTCTTAATATCTGTCTTGTTCCTCATTATTCTAACTCCTGTCTCTAGTCCCCTGGTTTTCATTTCTCAAGAAATATATTCAACTCTTATCACGGTTAAGAGCCAAAAGACGACTCCGCGTTATCAAAGATGAACAAACCAGCCGGAGCAAGCAACTATTTCCATCAAGTTGCACTCAAGGCTTCCATCAATGCCATTCCCCCACTCAACAAGAACAACTATTCCATTTGGCCTGATAAAATGTTGATGTTGTTTGATCTTACGGATATTAAAGACATCATGATTAAGAACCTTGGACAACTCCCAGTACGACAAGACCAAGAGATCCAGGCAATCATCCTATCCAAAATCAACAGCACCACACACACCAATGTTGTCAATGCCTCAAACATCACATCTTCCAAGCTACTCTGGACCGAGTTCATGCGTAGATTTGCCTCATCTGAAACAGCTAATAGAGCACGGGTTTTCAACCAATTCCTTCACGCTCCATTCAATGAACATGCAATCAAAGGATTCATAACGGACATCCAAAAATCCCTCACTCAAATGGCGGACATGGGAAAAGATCTACCAAATGACATACTGGCATATTTAATCCTATTCAAATTTCCATCAACTCTAGAGAATCTGAAACAGCAAATCATGCATGGCTAAAAATTTATAACTGTAGAAGTTTTATTTAATCACCTCACTCAATACAACAACAAGAGGAAGGCTCAATTCAAGACTGGCAAATCTTCCACCAATGTTTCCTTGGTGACTTTCAAGGGCAGACCTGATAAAGACAATAGAAAGCCGAGGATCAAATGCAATGAATGCTTCCACAATCCAAATGCTCCTCATCCTGAATCATCTTGTTTCCACCTCCATCCTCAGATCACTCCCAATTGGTGGATCAAACAGCAAAATGAGTGGAAGAATAGGACAAAGAAGACACCTAACATCAACTACCATTCCCTCCTGACTCTCTGGATTAATGCAGACAGCACGCCCAATCTCCTTCTTGATTCAGGAGCAAATATACATATTTTCAATGACCTAAAATATTTCATCTCTATCAACCTACACGATGAATTAGAGGAAATTAAGACAGGCAAGTTGGATGAAAACCTCAAGATAAGAGGGAAAGGTACTGTGCGACTCAAGTGGAAAGATTCTTTCATCACGCTTGAAGAATGCATGTACGTCCCGGATATCATTTTCAATCTGATCAGTCCCGGCCTCCTGGCAAAGAAAAGCTGCAGTCTCTCTCAAAAACAAGATCAATTCAATATCACCTGTGGCGATTTGATAATTCTTAGAGGTTTAATTTGGGATAACCTATTTGTGATCAAGAATACTCAAACTTCCGGGAATAACCTCTTGGTTAATCATTCCAGCCAATCACCAACTACTCTACCTAGTCAAGCTCAGAAGTTATCCAATCTTCACAAGACATACGGTCATTCCTCCATCTCCATGCTCAAACCAATCCTCAAGGACCAATACTCTAAAGACAAACTAGACAAATTTCAGTTTGATGGCTGTGTAAGGAGCAAAATCACACGTGCTCCGTTCTCAGGCAACTCATTGCCCTCATCTAAACCACTCAAACAAATTCACTTGGATCTGATTGGGCAGATCACTCCTCAGTCAAAAGCTGGTCACTGGTACATCCTGAAAATTGTGGAAAACTTCATGGGTTATCTGGCGGAATTTACTCTCCAATCCAAAGAAGAAACTCCCAACGTCATTATCAACATCCTTGAGACCAACTATAAGGGAATAAACTATTACCCTACCAAAATCTTGTCAGACAAAGGAACAGAATTCACTAACTCCACCTTGAAAGAATTTGCAAAATCTAAACATATCAAACTCTTAACTTCAGAGCTGTACCACTCACAACACAACGGTTGAGCCAAACGAGCTAACAGGACAATTGTAGAATCAGCTTGCGCAACATTCCGCTCATCTAGACTCAATAAGTGCTATTGGCATGTCGTGGTTTGAAGCTGCTGTTTTATTCTTAATCAGGTTCCAAGGGAAGGTAATGACCAATCCCCATGGGAACTTATGTTTAGCAAGAAACCCCCTACTAGTTATCTCAAACCTGTATGATCTTCTGTCATCTATCTGGCAAACAAGCTAAAAAAAGGAAGGAAATTCAATGAGAAAGGATTAGAAGGGATCTTAGTTTGGTTCAATCCCGTTATTCATTCTTACCTGATCCTCAGCTCATCTGATGCCATTATTGAAACCAAAAATGTAAAGTTTCTCAAAAATCTGCTCCACAACTTTCCTCTCCTTGAATCACGGGGAATTGACCTCTTCACTCAAATGAAATCCAAGTCAAAAGGACTTAACTCTTCAACATTCAAAAAGAAATACAAGTTTCAAGAAGTTCAAGACAATTCCTCCAAATCCAACTCAGCTCAAGATGATTTGGCATCTGCAGTCTCTCCACCTTCTGATCACTCTCCTCTACCGTTGCCAATCCCTGACCCTCCAATTCAAACTATCTCCCATAGACCCAGAAGGGAAGGAAGGAAACCTCAATGATACGGGTTCCATCACTACTACAAGCCTCCCTCCTACAAGGCAGCACACAAATGTCCAGAATGGCCAAAGTGGAAGCAAGCTTTGGAAGACAAATTAAGTTCAATAGAACTACAAGATGTCTGGGAAGAATACCATGGCACCCCAGACAATGTCTTAAATAAAACGTGGGTTTTCAAGATAAAAGAAAATTGCCATGATGAACCCATCAAATACAAAGCTTGACTCTGCGTTCAAGGGTTCAACCAAGTCCTAGGAATAGACTATAACAAAACTTGGGCACCTACCGGCAAATTTGGTTCCCTTTGAGTAGCTCTTGTCTACGGCTTGAAAAACAAAATGAAGCTCACCCAATTCAAGGTTAAAGGTGCATTCCTTCATGCTCCTATTAACAAAACCGTCATCATAAGGACCCAAGAAGGGTCATCTAGAAAATCTCCTTACCTCAAACTCAAGAAATCTCTTTACGGCTTGAAACAATCCCCAAAAGAGGGGGTACAAAACTCTGACGTCATGGATCAAATCTCAAGGTTATCATGAATCGACAAGCAATCCTTGTCTGTATCTCAACACCAAATTGGCAAAATTCTCTATTTTCACGTAGAGGATCATATTTATGTAGGCAACTCCAACCTCTTTGAATTCAACTTTCTCAAGCGGTTCAAGAATTCCTTGTTCCATCCTCCTAACACCATACTTGGCATGCTCATGGAAGTCAAAAATGACAAAATTCTCCTGAGTCAACCCAAGCATATTGCGAAAGCCTTGGAAGAACTTGGGTTGACCTCATGTAAGGATACCCACATTCCATTGACTCAAAATCTAAACCTCAAACCTGCCTCCAACTTTGATCACGCCAAATTCAGCCAACTCAATATGAACTATAGGTTCGCTATGGGGCTTCTGAATCACTTGGTGCATTACTCCCGGCCCAATATCTGATTCTCTGTCTCTAGACTGGCCTGATTCAATGCCAAAACGGGCATGATTCACTGGAGGGAAGTCAAGAAGGTTTGGAAGTATCTCAAGACAACGAAAGATCTTAAACTGGTAATCAAGTACAATCCAAAGCGAGAAATTCTCTCAGGGTTTAGCAATGCTACCTGGGGAGATGACCCAACCCCTTGCAGATCTCAAACTGGTTAGTTCATTCTCCATTACGGCAGTCCAGCCATCTGGAACTATACTTGACAGAAAAACATCACCTACTCTTCCACAGAATCAGAGTTGAAAGCCTTATAAGACTGCTACTTAGAAATCAAATGGATCAAGCATCTTATCTGTGAAATCCACCAAATTGTCAAAATAAAGCCTACTCTACATATTGACAATAAGGGCTTAGACAACAAGATCAAGAAGTTTGGGTTGCACTCTAAATCAAGACACATAGATATCAAAACCAAAGGACTGCGCGAGGACTACACAAACAACAAGTTTACACTCAGCTTATTTCAAAGTGACTCTATGGTCGCGGATTCCTTTACAAAGGCTTCTTCACCAACCTCTCTACAGCTCCTCCAAAGTACAATCTTTAAAGAAAAGCCATAGTTGATCTTTTGGATTACTCTCTTACCAGTCACGAGGGGTGTTAAGACTACGCCATCTCACCTGGTGCTTCGCCTTTCACTCAATCTCTCTGCGGACAAACTGAGACGGGTTCTCATGATATGTCTTTTCTACCCCAGTCTCTTCACCTCCCGGAATCCCCAGGAAAACTTCTAGCGACAACTCTCTTGTTCTTCTCTTCTAGATCTCTTCCAATTCTCATTTTCCTCTCTTTTCTCATTCCTCTCTTCTTATTCTTTCTATCTTCTTTTCTTAACTTCTCAATCCTTATTCTTTGCAACTCTACACCATCACCTTGATCCAAACTCTCAACTCCTCCACTCTGATCTGAACTCTTTCTCCGTCGTCCAACTTCTTCCTGGTAAGAACCTTGTCCTCAAGATCATCCTTGTATGATTGTTCTAACAACATCTTCTACCTTGTAGTCTCCTGTCTTCCCCGTCTGCACTCTATCAATCTCCTTGCAACCAACTCTCTATGCTTTCTGATCTCTTTCATACTATCTAAGTGACTCAAATCTGTTGGTATTCTCATTCAATTCCTCTTCTTAATATCTGTCTTTTTCCTCATTATTCTAACTCCTGTCTCTAGTCCGCTAGTTTTCAGTTCTCAAGAAATATATTCAAATCTTATCAGAAATGGAACAAACGGAGGAAAATAAAGAGGAATTAAATGGGATAGAAAAAAGGAGTGGGATGGAACGTGAGGTGGAGGAGCGGAATGGAATGGAAAGGGATGAAATGGCAGCCCAAGATAAGGAGGCCCGGTGTGGTAAACCAAACCTGTCCTATAGCCATCAGACTCAATTTTTATTGTTCTTTTTATCAAATTAGCCTCACAAATTAATTCAAAACCTCTCATAAACTACACCCTGAACTAAAACCAACCTCAAAGCCCAAATACATCACTAGATAACCCCCTTCAACCATATCAAACACCTGTCACAAACAACCCAACACCTTGAAAAGGCTGGATGATGTCACAAAGAGTACTAAATGAAAGATTCATTGAATATATAATGGCAAAAGATTATGATTAAAATAACCACACAACAAAACAACAGACCCATACCAGCAGGACTTAAACCATACCAGTACCAATGTTACACTACAACCAGTACTATGACACCAAGTTAAACTACCTTCCTGGATCATTCAGTAGAATTCAGGGCCTCTGAACCGTCCTCTGAAGCACTCTGACACTCTGTTTGCCACCAATCCAACCATACAACACTCATACATGCACCAACAGAAGTAGGGGCTCATGCAGCCAAGTATGTCTCAATTCTCACCAACCAGCAATAACACCTCAGTACACATGACCTTTCTGGAACTTTCACCACCAGATAAGGCCTCTGAACCGTCCTCTGAAGCACTCTGACACTCAGTTTGCCACCAATCCAACCATACAACACTCATACATGCACCAACAGAAGTAGGGGCTCATGCAGCCAAGTACATCTCAATTCACACCAACCAGCAATAAAACCTCAGTACACATGACCTTTCTGGAACTTCCACCACAAGATAAGGCCTCTGAACCGTCCTCTAAAGCACTCTGATACTCAGTTTGCCACAATATCAACCATAAAACACCTACAAGCCACACTCTCAAGTCACCCAAGGGAGGATGTGGTAAAACAAAATACCTCATATCTCTACAGCTAATTCCATTGAAAAATCATGCAGTCAGTTCCTGCAACATTTTATACATGATAAGGCCTCAGAAGCGTCCTGAGAAACACCCAAAAAAGCAGTGTTCCACCAATTAAACAATACAAGTTATACAACATCAGTTACCAAAGAGGGCTTGCAGCTGCCAAGCATGTTTCATGCTTTTCCCAACCAGCAAAATTCACTCAAGCTGCAGGGAACTTCTGCATCATTTTTTATACAAGATAAGCTCCCAGAAGCTTCCATAACTCACCAATCTTAGCCTGTTCCTCATACTTTTGCCTGTCTATCAAAATTTATACTGAAAAATACAGCTATCACTTGGCTTGTTTCACGTGTTTTCTCACCAGCATTATTCCCTCATGTAACTGTACCCTCCTGTGCTTCAACAGTGCAGAGAGAGGCTCAGAACCGCACTCAGGGGAGCCCTGAGCATCCCCTGAGGAAGTATTTGTATATTTAAGGGGCCTCTTTTGCCCTATCCAAGTTGTCTAGCATGGCTTCTGCCTGGGGTGTGAATTATGGCCTCTGCCTGACCAGTTACTTACCTAGTACCCAGTTATAAGTGAACCAAAATCAAGTGAAAAGGAAATAAAGGATCAATCACAAAATTATCATTGACCATTTGACCCAAATCCAGGTGTTCTTGAAGTAGGTTTCTTGAGAAAAGGCCTGTTATTCAGCACCTATTTTTTTTAAGAGGGAAAACCCCTTATTTTTGATTAGTAAATTCATAAAAGAGGAAGAGCACAACAGAACAACCAACCAAGCTTTTTTTCCGCCCAGCTCCCTGTGGGCAAGCCCATTCTTGGGTCCTCCAACTGGTTAAACACCTTTTAGTCAACCCTTAGTCCTTTGATTGGCACTTGGAAAAAATAGTCAGAAAAGTCGAAAATTCTTGATTATTAATTGGTGGAAGCTTGCCAATAATACAATCCAACCTGGAATAGTCTTGCAATTCCTAAAAATCTCTATTAATAATTAATCTAGGTCTGATAAGAGACCTATTTTAAGTCTCAAAGAAAACCAGCCATTAATTAAAAAAAATTATTGTGCAGACTTATTATAGTTCAGAAGGGCAGGCAATTCAAAAACATCTTAGGTTACCTCTATCTCTTCAAGATAAGTAGTAAACTAAATTCCCCTTCTAGTGACTGCCAGCTAGCAATTTGCTAAATAATCCCATTATCCCTTGGAGTCTCTACACCGGTTGCAAGTCCAAGGGCCAATCAAAACTGATGTGAGGCAATTGACTGGCAATTTTGGGGAAGGTTCTTCAAGGGGCAAAAGGAAGAGATCTCATGAGGAACTCATGGAGGAATGCGGATGGAATACCCAACCAAAGAGAGCTTGGAATGAAAAGTGAGGGGAGATCTTCTTGAAGCTTTCCTTTGCGTAAACTGGAATCCAGGATATGGCTTACTAACCAATCTAACTGATCTTGGAAGCTGACCAGTTCAGGAGGAGGATGAGTCTTGCCTGGGTATAGGACTCAAGCTGGCTCTAGGAGAGACATGTGAAAGAAAGCTTGGATACCTTTCCATGTTGCAGGTAAGGTGAGTTTAAGGTCATTAGGGGAGATGATTGATTTGACTTTGAAGGGGCCAAGCTTTCTTTCAGAGAGTGTACAATTTGGGCAAGTACTGCAAATATTGCAAGCATTGAGCCATACCCAATCTCCTACTGCAAAGGTTGGGGCCAAAGTGCAAAGCCAATCTGCTTGTTCCTTTTAGTTCTGTTTTTCTGCTTCAAGGTTAGTTTGAAGTTGCATTTGAAGGGATTGGATGTGATTAAGGTAATTGGTATAAGGTTGAGAAGGTGCTATGTGAAGGGAGGAGAAAATTGGATTTCTACCATAAAGAGTCAGGAAGGGCAACTGTTTGGTGGAGGAATAAGTGGAGTTGTTGTAGGAAAATTTTTCTAATGGGAGCCATTGCGACCAGTTTTCCTGTTGGTAGAAGGCTTAAATTCAGAGATACTGTTTGAGGATATGATTGAATTGCTTGGTTTGCCCATTGTTTTCCAGGTGGTGAGCCATTGATAAATTGCAAGTGATCTTCAAATGCTGGAACAGCAAGGTCCAGAAGCTAGAGACAAAGAAATATCCACAATCACTAATTATGTTATCAGGGAGAAAATGCTTTGAAAATACATATTCTATGAATAAATTAGCTAAGTCTTCAGAAGAGGCTGTCACATTACTGAAAAGAAATAAAGCCATCTACTACTACTAAAATAGCATCATAACCACTAGAAATAGGTAATTGAAAAATCAAATCAATAGAAAGCAAGTGCAAAGTAATTGGCCAAATTGGAAGTGGCTGGAGCAGCCCATACTTCCAATGTTTCAAGGACTTGTTCCCATTGCAATCATAGCACACATTAACATAGTCTTTTACTTCATTGGCCATACCAGGCCAATAGAAGTCTTGTGAAATAAATTGGTAGGTTTTGTCCTGCCCAGAATGACCAGAAAGCGGAGAATCATGCCTTGACTCAAAGATATCTAACTTAATGCAAGGATTATCCGGTACTACTATACAATTTTTATAAACTAAATAATAATTTTTGTCAATACTATAATCACTATCTAATAATTTTTCATTCTTGAAAAGTTTGCTACACTTGAGGTTGTCAAGTTGAGCTTGTTGTAGTTTGGAAGCTATATCTCCCAGGTGAGTGATGATTGAACTGATTTTGTCTGATTGGGTTGAGAAAAGTGTCCTAAAGTTTTCAGGGTTTTTGTTGGCAAAGGTGCTCCCCCCTCATGGGTAAACATTGTCCTGACGTGATAAAGAATCACGGACTACTGCTTGTTTCCCAGGACGGTATGTGGTTTCAAAGTTGAACTCAAAGAGATATTTGGCCCAAAGTTCCTGTCTGCGTGTAAGGACTTTCAAGCTCATCAAATATTTTAAAGAATTGTGATCAGTTAAGACCTCAAAAGGTTCCATAAGAGTCAAAAGGTTTGAACACTTTTTTTTCAAGCAATAAATGATTGCAAGAACTTCCTTGTTATGAATATTATAATTGAGCTCTGAAGCAAGCAATTTGCAAGACTGGAAAGCTATGGGATGAAAGAGAGAAGAAGAGGAGGAAAACTGCAAGATTGCTCCTACAATCACATAGTTGCTTGCATCTGTCTCTACAATAGTGCATGCTAGCTCATTAAAGTGAGCAAGTATTGGATCAGTGGTAAATGATTTTTTCAGATCTTTGAACTGCAAAGCAGCTTTTTCTTTAAAAACAAAATGAGTGTCTTTCTGAAGAAGGTTTGTAAGGTTTACGGTTTTCTTGGCATAACACTCAATAAACCTAAATCCCATTCAAAGCTGGGGAAATTAGAAAATGCAAAGGTACATTTTGCCTTTTGGGAAACCCAATGAGACGGCTCAGTTGCACTACTTACTAAATAGATAAGGAAACTATCTATCTTGGAACAGGTAAGATTTTTGGAAGTTGCAAAAGATTCACTTATAAAAGAAACATTAGTGCCAGAATTAAGTAGAACTTGATAAGGGGAGTTTTTGGAATGGAAAAGGCCAAATCTCAAACTTGGAGCATGTAGTGACTTGCAATTTCAAAGATTGACTCCCTGTAATTCAGATAATGTGTAGTCTTCCTTGCAAGTGTCAGGAAAACTAAAAGCTATTTTTTTGACTGTTTAGCCGCTTCAAGCGCTAGCCGCTTTGCAAAACTATCTACATCAAGTTTACCTCCACACTACATACATAACCCATTCTTTTCCCTCCTTAACCGTTCCTTGTTCCGGGGCATCCCAGTTTCTTTGTCCAGGAACTTTAGAGTTTTGGTGACAGGCTTTCCTTTTGGGTTGGAGTGCAAGGTTGGATTTGGTCTTGATTGCTTTTTATTATTTGAGGATTGTTTTGAGGAGTTTTCCACCTTTCAAGCCAAAGTTGACGGTCCATGGTTGGTTTTTCAAGAGCGGTTCATGTTGTTATAACCATTATCAAGGTCAATCACCCAGTCAATTAACTACTGAAAGGAGGTTTTCTTATATCCCCCAACTGCAAGTTGTTTAATTTGGCGTGCTGGTAAAACTTTTCAAAAATGAAATGGGAGGGCTGCCTTGTTCCTTTGGATGAAAAATTGGAGGGTTCAAGATTGGAAATATAAACGGAAGCTCTACTATTTTCCTTCATAACTAGATTATTGAGTTTGTATTCCATGTTTCAAACTTCATTAGGGTTTCCAAACAGGGTGAACAGCTGTTGCTCAAACTTGTCCCAATTTTTGAGAATACAAGTGGGACTAGTCTTGTCTAATAGTTTGAGGTAGGGTTCAAACCACTTCAAGTCTCTTCCACCAAGAAAGGAAGATGCATACATAACTCTAGGTCTATCAGTAGGGAAAACATGAGGATTTTTTGAGAAGATGATTTTGCAGGACTGTAGGTAGGATCTAAGCTTATGAGGTTGTTTCCCAGTAAAATGATCAGGCTGCTTCATTCCCAAGTTAGAAAAATATGAACACTTGGACCAGATTTCAAGGAATTTTGGTTAAGCACCTGGATCAGGGTTGAGAGTAAGGTCAAAGCGTTGGGTTTGGAAGCATTAGTGCAAGCCCGCAATCTGCCACAAGTCAAGGTTTCATTGTAAGAGTCTTTGATTTCTTCAAGAGGGTTCGATACTTCCTGAGAGGGAGCAAGGGGATCATCAAGAGGTTTGAATAAAGGAGATTTAGAGGAAGGGACAGGATCTAAAGGTTTTCTGGCCCAAGAAAGGGTGGATCTCCCTACCCAACGCATATCATCATTGTAAGGGATGAGGGAAGCGTTCCTGGTTGAGCAAGTACGTGAAATTGTAAAATAAATCTATCATAGATTGGAAAGCTAAAATAGATGAATTGATTTGGTTATTTTACTGTCACAAAACAACCCCACGTACTATAGGGCAATCTTAGGTGATTATGAGCCCAAAGGAGAAGCTCAGTGCAAGGGCAAGTACAAGGTAGCAAGGGCTAACTAAAAAGTGCAAAGTTATGGTGGAGTAACTTAATACACAGAAAGAGGGATGAATGTTCCAATGGAAGGGAACCAAACCCAAACCCAATGTGATGACTGGATTGAGAAAATGTGAGAACGTATGAAATTAAATAACTGAGGAGACAATCCCCAGGAAAGCAGTGTAGCTTTTATAAGGTAATCCAAAATGACTATATACAACCTGATGGATGGTCAACTACAGTTAAAAGTAATGAGGCAATGAATGAAATGAATGGAGTGCTAAATTAAATAACATTATGAACATTTCCAAGGTCTTAGAGTAAGTGCAAGGCAATAGAGGGGAAATGTATTAGAGTATAACAGTTGAGGCATGAGGGATTGACATCAGAGGCAATGCAAATATGAAGATGTAGTCTATGCAGGGTCAGGGACTATTCCACTTGCCAACTATACAGTTGAGGTGGCTTGACTAGCCTGGGTGCGAACTAGGAAGAGAATTTGACTTGGAATGGGAACCCAAGGGTTATTGATACCCAGGGTGAAAGAGCAGAGCCCAAATGGATGGTCAACTGAGGTAGATTTGACTGCAAGGTTTGCAAGTGGGTGCTGAGTCAGTTGCGAAGAATGGAAGGTCATTATGCCAGCCAGGGGTGGTAAGAAGAAGGCACTGTTGATGTTGTGCTTCTATTTTGTCACGCTTATGGACTGAGGTAGTTGGTGCTGAGGAAAGGGTATGTCAAAGTGGGAGGACAATAATCCTTAAGCTCAAATTGTGACATGAGTTTTGAAAAGATTAAACAAAGACTTGATCTTGAAGACATCAATGAAAAGATTCCCTCCTCAAAATGGCTGGCTAAATTAGATATGGGTCAAATCATAGCAGACAAATATTCCACAACTATATGTTTCATTTCATTGGAGTCATGTGATAGTTATACTCCAATGAAAAATGGTGTTACTGATCAATCAGATCCAATTTTCATTTCCTTTGTAAACAATAACCACTGGGTTCTAGTAGTGCTTGAGGGATAAATGATTCAAATCCCGCCCATTTTAGCAAAACCATGTTCCTTGATTTCTAAAAAAGCCTCTGGTTGGTTTGATCAACTCAAAGATCAACTGAAAATGTATTCCAGATTGTAATAGAATTTGACTTCATTTCATCATTGGGTTCCATATAAATTGTAATTCTAACGCAGCTGACAAGTTTTATTAATATAAAGGGTTAACACATTTTGAAAATCATGATTTTGAGTGTTTTGAGTTGACATCATTATATTGAGTGTTTTGAATGAGACTTCAGGGCTTTTCATGTTACTTGTCTTTTTTTTGGTATTCTTAGTTTATGGCTATTCCAGTTAATTGTGTTTTTTGGGTCTTTTTAACTTAGGGCTAGTCCATTAGATAGTACCAGTTTCTTTATTTTTTATCTATTTACTTATTGATTTGTTTTTTCCTTAACCAAAAAATAAAAATTCTTTGATTTTATGGTTGATTTCTGTTTTTTTGGAAGGTTTATTTGGTTTACAGGTTATGTAAGTATCCTTTCATTGCTTTTTTTTGGCGCACCGCGGTCTGGTGGTGTGTGGGATGCCACAAAACTAAATTTTAGCTGTGTACAACTCCACACGGCTCAAATGTAGTTGTGTGGAATCCCACACGCCAGCGGACCAGGATGGGTTGGCCACAGAACTCTTTGAGCCGTGGGGGGTGGTTCAAAGCTCCAATAAGACCATGTGGCGTGCCACGCGGCCCCTTTTGTTGCAATAGAAGTGTCAACCTCAAGTTGATCACAGTGTCTTCTCAGTCTGCAACTCAGACAACATGCCAACTATACTCAGCAACTCAGACACCACCCCAACTACACTTGAATTGACTAACAGACAAACCTGCACTCAACAAAACAAGATGAAAATCAACCACTCTCAATCACTCCTTAAATAAAAATTCCTCAACTAATACCCTTATAAATACTGTCTCAGTCATCACTCCAATCCCAACTCAACCACTTCTAAAACTCAGCCCTCACCAACTCACACAAAACTTGACTTTGGCCTATCATCCTCACGCTATCAGTTATCTTCCATGCCTTCCTGGTGAGACTTGAATCTCTCTCTTTTCAATTGTTCTTCATGTCACATTTTGTTCAATCCCATTTGTTGATTGTCAGCCTACATTATGATCCTTGGTTCTTTGCAAATTGACTCTAATAACTCTTTCACTTTCAAACCATGTGCAGGGCTGAATGAGTCATTAATTTAAAATTTCCCTTATTTTTTTAATTTTTTGGATGGATTTTTTAAGGTGAATTAGTACATCCAAAAATCTGAAGGAAATATTAGAAAGCTCTTTGATTTTTTTTTGAACTTTTCAAAAGCTAAAATAACCAAAAAAAATAAAAATAAACAGGCAAAACAAAATATTGCAGACTCCATTTAATTCTTCTTTTCCTTTTATTAATTTTTTTTTGAATTTTTTAAGGGGTTCCAATGCCTCCAAAAGTATCAAAAATGTAGTTTGGGGTGCTTGGTCCCCCCTAACTGCACCATGAAAATTCCCATTTGGAGCTATTGTGTCTCAATCAGGCCAAAGCTGTTTTTCACACCTCAAATAGGTTGCATACAGCATTTAAAAACTCAAATGTGTTGAGAATGGAATTTCATCAATCAAAAGGGTCGCAAACAGTTGTGTGCAACCTAATTCCAATCAATAAATAGGGCGTATCAGAGTTAAAATTTTTAAAAAGTTGAATTTTGGATTTCAGGCCTATCCAATTTTTTTTTCAAAATTTTATTTTTTTCAGTCAAAATAATTGATTCATTGTTTACTTTGATAAAAAATTCTTTTTTTAAATAATTGATTTTTTTCCTCAAACCAGCTATTTAAATTTTTTACAATTTTAACTCTGATACGCCCTAATATAAACAAATAAAAATTCATAGAAATCAAAAAATTGTTCCCAAAAAAAAAAATGCAACACTAAAAATGGGTAAATAAAAATTCAAAGTAATAATTTACATATCATACATCCCAGAAGCAATATAATATTTGAAAAAAATAAAATGGAACCACCCCAATGGACTAACACTAAATTAAATAAAAAATAAAAAAATCTCTACTTGGTTTAAGCTTATCTAATCATAATGAATAGAAAGACTTCTTATCATGGGATTATCCCAACAAAATTTGAACTTATTTCATTTGATTAGTGCGTTGTTTAATCAACCCCACCCCCAAAAAAAGAGGGAAAGTCTGTTTTGGTATACTTGTATCAATTCCACCTCAATGGACTATACTGAAATTAAAAACACCAAAGAAAAACTTCAAATTGTGTTAAGCTGAACCCAGTGGGTTTAAATTGTGTTCAGATGATCCCATAATAAGAAGTATAAACACTCCTTATCAGGGGATCAGCCTAACACAAGTTGGACTGACATACCAACAAAATCTCTTTCAAAACATTCAAAATAATAATTTAAACTCAAAACAATCAACATACTGATGTTTAGAATGTGATGAACCTTTATATTAATGGAATTACAAAATCAGAATTAGAAGTACATGTTAGACCAAACTAAACTCACATGATGAAGTAACAACCAAAATGATGAAATTATATTCTGATTATAAATTTGATAACAAATCTTGTTGATCTTTGAGATGATCAACCCAACCAGATTGTTTTGTTGAATTCAAAGAAGAATTTTTTGGTAAAAAAATGGGTGGTCTTGGAATCACATCTCCCCCATTTATAAAATGAATCTAATTTTTATTGTTAATGAAGCAAAAGAACACAGTATATGAGGTTTTGTTTAAACCAATTTCCATAGGATTAAAAGTAGAACATTGTGGTTCTCCAAAACCTAACCTTTAGCCATCAGACTCACTTTTCTAGTATAGGTATGGCTCAAATCATCAAACAGCCCTCAAATAATGGATTCTACACCAAAAATAACCCCTAGTCACTCAGCCAAAGTACCCCTCTATCTCTCATGGTTTAGAAGATACAGCCCAAGTCAACCTTGGCCTACCCATACCCCTACCAGGTGTCACAGACCAGTGAAAGTCATGGACATAACCTTGATGCCTCCAAGTACATACCACATACAGCACAACCATACATAATTAATATATGCAATACCCTGCATGCAGCACCAAACAAACCTGCAGCAGTATACATAATTAATATATGCAATATCCTGCATGCAGCACCAAACAAACCTGAAGCAGTATACATAATTAATATATGCAAGACACTGAATGCAGCAACACCAAACCTGCAGCAGTATACACAATTAATATATGCAAGATCCTCCATGCAGCACCAAACAAAAGGCTTTATCCAGAAGAAATATATGCAATTCAATGCATGAACAACCAAAAAAATGACCAACCACCACTATACAGAAGTAATTTATGCAGGGGGAACCTGTATCTATGCAGCACAGCAATGCATGCAAGGGTGTACATGCATGTAGATCCTGCACAGCCTCCTCCTCTGACCAGCAAAAATGCCTCATGAACTGTATTCAATTTACCAGGGAGACCCTCAGGGGCAGCCCTGAGGGCAGGATTTTCTATAAATAGAGGGCCTCTCTCCCCCATCCAGGTCCCAATCATCATTTCCCCCCATCCTCCCCTCCAGGGATCACCATGCCTCCTAGGCACCCTTAACCCATACTTTTACCATCCTCAACCATTATCACAAAACCCATACTGTAACCATCACCAATCCCATATCCCATACCAACAAACATCACCATCACCATCATCATCAACATCAATCACCACCATCAAACATCAACCACCACCATTACCCTTGGCCATCCACCATCATCAACACATACTTTTGACCATGACCCAGCCCAATAGCCTATACTTTTGACCATCCACCACCACCATTATTCACTCAATACCCCATACCTTTGAACATCATCACCATGTACCCATAACCTGAACATCATCCATCATCACCATCCATCATCAACATCCATCATCATCACCTACCATCATCATCATCAGTCACCATCATCAGTCAACATCATCACCTACCATCATCATCAGTCATCATCATCACCTACCATCATCATCATCAGTCATCATCATCATCCATCATCATCATCACCTACCTTGACCATCATCAATCATCATCCTCACCTACCATCATCATCATCAGTCATCATCATCATCATCATCATCATCATCATCATCATCATCATCATCACCTACCATCATCATCATCAGTCATCATCATCATCCATCATCATCATCACCTATTCATAATCATCATCATCAATCATCATCAACCATCATCATCAGTGGTCAAGTAGGAACAATTTCAACTATTTCAACTTCTTCAAACATCACCTGTAATATCAAGGGAGTATTCATCAGTAACCAATAAAACAAAATAAAGAATATATAAAGGATAAGTCTAGAGAAAGGATTCTTCCCTTACTCAGCTTCCATCCACCCGGTCACCCATCTGTTCCACTATTTCTTCCTTATCAAGCTTGAATACATTGATCCTAAGTGTGATAGAGACTACTATAGTAGCAACTCTATCTAAAAATCAACCACCAAATCTCTTTTCTTTTATTGTTGTGACACTACTATAGTACTCAGAGGAGCAGGCAATTCAAAACCACCCTTAGTATTGCTCTATCTTATTTGTAGTTTTAGTACTAAATTCCCCCTCCAGTGACTGCCAGACAGCTATTTGCTAAACTTTTTACCCAATCCCAAAGGAGTCTGCACATCTGGTGTCCCAACAGTGGCCAATAATCTTCACTTTTAAATCAATAACCTCAAGCATTAACAAGCAAGAAAATACTAGGAACCATTCAAGACCAAGGATTTGAAGCACCTGTTAGGGAAAGGATCAAGAATATAGTCAGTAAAATAAAGGAAACCCTTTTATTGGATAAAGAAAACATGGCCTGAGAAGAGCCAACCCCAGCAGATACCACCATGAAGAGAATCAAGGAGCAGGAACAAAAGATCATGGAACAGTCCAAGGAACTACAAGAGACTAGGAATCAAATGAAATCAATGCAAGACTCACTGGATAATATTTCCCAAATGTTCAAAACCTCCATGCAAAATAACCATGAAAGGAAAATTCAAGGAATACCAGAAACCCCATTTACACAATCAGTTAGGTTCACCTCTACCCCCAGGACTGGAATCAG
Organism: Puccinia polysora; assembly: GCA_025617555.3. Classification (NCBI taxonomy): domain Eukaryota; kingdom Fungi; phylum Basidiomycota; class Pucciniomycetes; order Pucciniales; family Pucciniaceae; genus Puccinia; species Puccinia polysora. Next base: position 33,926,366 of record CM062636.1, on the reverse strand, counting down.
ACAAGGCCCAGTCAGGATATTATCAGAATCAGACCCACCAGAAGATAGTCCAGAGGTTACCAAATTCCCAGGTCACAATGAATAAGAATGAAACCATCAGCACTCCCAGTTCATTCCTATGGACCATCACCCAAGAAACACCACTATGGACCTCCCCTCTCCAAAAAACTCTAGGATCAAGGATGTCCAGAATGAAGTAGTTTTAAATAGTTCCAAAGCCCAGCTTGAGTTCAATGGAACTGAAGTGCAACTTGTTATTAACAGGATTGAAAAATTGGCAGAACTTCATGGTGCTGGAGGGAAGGACTTGGCCTTGCGGCTACCTTTCATCATCAAGGACATCAAACTCAGGGAGTCTGTGGAAAAACATGGAGGGGCATGAGACCAGGGACTGGTCCTCCTCAAGAAGTAAATGAAGAGGAAGTGGTGAAGGGCCACACCCCACAGAAGATTCAATGAACAGTCCATACCAAACCTACTCAAACAAACCCAGAAAAGGAGGCATCAGCACCAAGGAAGAATACAGAAAATTTATTGGGAACTATGAAGAAATGGTTTTCTACTTCATTAGGATGGGGTATGATAAAACCAACTGTGAAAAGGGTGACATACTTTGGAAGGCCTTATCATTGGAACTCAAGAGGGAAGTCACCAGAAGACTGGTTCAAGCCAGGAAAACTAGGAAGTCCCTTGATGGATGCTATTTGGCTCCAGCATTGGAAATATTGAAGGAACATGTGGAAACAGCTCTGGCCCTGTGGGATATTTCTGAAGGAAATGAACCAACCCAAGAAAAGAAGGAAGTTAGGAAAGAGGTGAAATTTCAGAAACCTGTGGACAAAAAGGAAGAAATCAAACAACTAAAGGACCAAGTCAATAAACTCACCACTGCTCTCAACAGCCAAAAACCAGCACCACCAAATTTGACAGGTTCATAGGCCAACAACCCTATAGAACACCAGGAGTCCCAACTCTTGCACCAAGATTGCCTCCAAAATGTTATTATTGCAGAGATGAAACTCACACCTCCTATACTTGCACAGAGCTTAGTGAGGATATAAAATCTAAGGAAGTTATCAAGCTAGGTCCATAATAATACTACCCAAACTAACAACCTATCCCAAATAACACACCTGAAAAATTGAAGGAATTGGTCAACAAGTTTCATTCCTCAAACCAACCAAAAGAAGAAACCACTAACCAACCAAAACCAGAGGAGAAGACATTTCCAGTAACTGCAGTCCTTCAAGTTGAAGAATGGGGATCCTGGCAGCCACCAGAAGTCAACATCCCAGAACACCTACAGCAGATCCAGTTTGGTATAAGGAAATCACCTAGACTCAACCCCTCCAAAAATCATCAGACAGGGCCAGAGGATGAAGCAGACGGATCAAAGAAGAAGAATGAAGGAAAGGCCCCAAGAAAGAGGAAACCAAGTTACCCTGGAGCCTGGATAGAGGATGACCAGGAAGATTCAACTTCAGAGGAAGAAGAAGTCCAGCCCACCCAAGGAAAATTTACCTGAGTGCCAAGGGACATCAATGAAAATGTGGAACCTTAAGGTGAGAGAACTTCAAGATACCTGGAAACAGCAAACAATATGGATGAGTTCAAGATTGGGAAAAATTTAAAAAGGAAGATACTCAAGAAAACTCATACACTTACCATTGAGGAACTTCTGGCCATCTCACCAAAAATTTTCCAACAACTTCAGAGTACCAACACTGAGAAGGGGACTACAGCAAAATTACCTGTACCAGAAAGTAGGAAGGTCAAAGCTTTTCAACACCATTTGGACCCAGAGGATGAAGATGAATGGTATGGAACTTGGAAAAAACTTACCTATGATTGTCCTCTTGGATTCATATGAATTTGGATCAAGAACAGGAAGGTAAGAGCTTTGGTGGATAGTGGATTGGAATTGAATGTCATCCCTGAACACCTTGCCAACCAAGTAGGATTGGTAACCAAAGAAATGTTGATGAACATTACTGGAATTGGAGGACACTCAACACCTCTGGTTGGACTAGCAGAAAGGATTCCATTTGAAATTAACCCAGGGGAACCAAGACCGGCCAACTTTTTTGTAGCAAAAGGGAGTGTTCATACTTTTCTTGGGAGACCCTTCTTGGCTGAATATAAGGTTAGGCTGGAGCTGTCTCAAAAAAGGGGTGAACTCCTCAGTTATGAACTACCTGGAGGGGAGAGTCTATGTATACCAATTTGCAAACCAGGTCAAGAAGGATGGGAAATGGAGCCAGCAAGAAGATTGAACAGGGCTGGAATTACCCTCAGGAAGCTTCAATGGGAGGACCTAATTGGAACTGATGAAGAAATGGAAGAAGGAGAAATCAAAGAAAACCTCAAGAAGGATGAAGGTGAAACCCAGATGGAACTAGAACAGTTGCTAACTCAGTTTCAGGAAATGGAATGGGGAAGGAGTCAGGAAGAGACAGAAGAAATGGATTAAACCACAGAAATCCCCTGGGAGGAATGGACTGCACATGACAAACCAGGGAACTTGTTCCAAAGGGTTTACTCAACATGAAAAACCAGCAAGCAAAGCAACAATGGACAACTTACCTGGCGGGGGACTTACCAACCTAGAGTTTATGGACATACTTACAGACATTGGATCCCTTGGTTTTCTCAAGAATGGTGACTGGGACTCAGATTATGGATATTTCTCACCAGAGTTCAGGATTTTTTTGTACTACCAAGAGCCCTGGGAAGAGTATTGGACTGAAGGACTCATCCTGTGGAAAGAAGAAAGTATGCAAAGATACTGGGAGCACTTCAGGGAGGTACCTCACCACCTCCTTCAACAATTCTGGTCATAAAGTTTTTATGTCTGGTATGACACTAAACTGCCAAAGTTTTTCTCTGATCTGTACTCCTAAAAAAAAAATTATAACTATCAAAAAAAAAATCTTTCAGTATTGGTCTTTCTCCAAAATAAATACAAAGAAAGAAAAAAAAATAAAAAAAATAAAATAAAAGAAACTCACAGCATTCATCATTCCAAATACATAAAAAAAATATCATCAAAGGCAAAGAGGAAAATTATGGTCTTGAAAAACAAAGGTTATTCATTGCAAAAAAAATATTAAGAAGGATTTTATTTGCTAGGAAAATAAAACATAAACCTAAAACACAAAAAAAAAATAAAAAAAAATCAGTTCAAGTTCATTCCCCATGTCATAGGAAGAAAATAATAAAAGAAAAGAGACTCACAACATTTTTTTATTCCATATTAAAACAAAGTGTGACAAAAAAAATTATAACATGATTGATGCAGAAGTAAGCCTTCAGTTCCTTTTGAAGTGCTGAGGGAATGGGTGGGCACTTTATTATCCTAAAAAAAAAAAAAAAAAAAAAAAAAAAAAAAAAAAAAACATCAAGTAATTAGCAACAGTTTACCCTTATTATAAATATATATATATAACCAACAAAAAAAAACATCAGACTCACAACTTTATCACCAGCTTCCTTGGAGCTCAGTAGGGCAAGTAATTTCCAGGCAATAAACGCAAATGCAGCCGCAGCAACTACTAGGACTTCCAAAAAAGGGGCTAATTGATTTGGAAATCTTGAGCAATTTGCAGAAAGGGACGGTGAATGAGGGCATCAACCACTGTTAGGCAAGAAGGTCATAGGAAAAACTTGATGAAGGGAATTTGATTTGGCTCAACAATCAGCCAACTTGAAGACATTGAGGCAAGGCACCAATAACAGCAAAACAGTTGGGGGAATTGTTGGATGGATGGGGACAAAAAAAGCTCCAACCCCTTGGCCTTTTATGGATTTTGATGAGAAGGGAGGGCCTCGCTCTCAACCTCAACAAACAAACAATCTTGGATGGGTCCAAGCGGCAAAAATGATTGACGCGGTGAAGGAATTACCTGCCGGTTGGAGAAAATATCAGAAGAAGTGAGAAGAAAACAAAGAAGGGAGAAGAAACTCACTATGCATCTGATCGCGAAATTTACCGCAACTATGTCCCTGCAGGTCCTAGATCAATAATATGGATTGAGAAAAAAAAATCTGTATAATAGAATAAAAAAAATATTAATTAAAAAAAATCTGATTGCAACCGGCCAATTGGAGAAATTGTTGAATGATTGTCCGCTCAATTGTGCAAATTTGTTGTAACTAGGTCTCTTCCCATTGTCCAATCGGAATAAAAAAGAAACAAAAAATAAATTCCCCACTGCCAGCAAGCTATTTGCTAAACTTTTTACCCAATCACAAATGAGTCTCCACAACATGAAGCCAAGTATATGAATCAAATTTTCCATCAATAAGTGTCTGCTATTATTTGACCTATTTCTAAATTTTCAAATCATTTTGAAGAGGGAATATTTTCATTGATTTCTTTAACATCAATTCTTTTGTCAATATTATCAAACCCCTTGATACAACCAAGTATTTTAGCATAGCATACCTTATGTTTCCTCAATTTTTCTATCATTTCCCTTTGGTATTTAAAAAATCTTTTTTCAAATTCTCAAAGTGATTTTTCAATTAGTTTACATCCACAATTCCCATTTCCAACTGGATCCCAAACCTCAACCCAGAACTAATGACAGTTCTCTGGTATTTGATTGAGGTATTTTACTTTTTGTTTTTATGAAAAAATACTACTCAACCAACATTCTAATTTCATTAGTGAAAGCAAGGATCACCAAAGATGAGCTTCTTGTTGACTTCTTCCCATATTATTGTTCCTAAGAAGATGATTCTGATTTGAAATAAAGAGATTCTAACGTGCTTGAAATATCTTCCTCTGAGCTATGCAATTTATGTTCTGAGCCTAAGGACTTGTAATATAATCATAATTTCCCATGAGTTCATTAAACCAAAACAATTAAGAATTCTCAAAATAAAACACTTACTATCTTTGGCCTTTTCAGTTCCCTTCTAACCTGTTTCTCCCTCTTGAGTTCCCTATCAACATTCTCAAATCATCAGATTTTAGAAATAATGTCTTTCAATTTGTGTCAAATGCCACTGGAATGTAATATTTTTGGCTCCAGATTTGGATTAGCGTGGTAAGAAAGAAGAGTGGTTGTGTATTTGACCAACAAATTCAAAATCTGTACTCTAACCTCTGCATGTTGTCCCATAACAGTTAAACTGGCCTTATAAAACAATTTGGTTGATTAAAGCACTGGATCAATGAAAAGCTCTAAAAAATTAAAACCATCACTCATTATTCAATTTTTTCAACAATCATTCATCAAATAGGAATCTTCAATCAAAAAACCTTCATCAAGAATTAATTCAAAAAATCCAATAAAAAAACTTAATGAACTGGAAGGGTTATTGTCTAAACTCCACTGAGGATGAACATCCTCAGGCACAATAGATCCTCTTGAAGATGGTATTTCTGCTAAGATCTTTGAACATGGAAAGCCCATCCTTCTTGAATATTACTTTGAGCACACCTTGCCAACATGGTTGTGCTTTGAATTCCCAAATTGTTTTCCAATGAGTTTAATTGACTAAATTGAAAATTTTTAACCCAAAGATGAAAGTTACTTTGGAAAAAGGTTTCCTAAATTTATTCAAGAGTTGTTGAGCAACCCATTCATGGATTAGATTTGGCTATCAATGGTTCCTTTGTGATTTTTCCACACATCCAAAACTTTCCACAAACATCCCACAAGTAATCTTTGAAATTAGCATGGGCTCCTTCTACCAAAGATGGTTTTTAATTTCCAAATTCAGGTTTGACACAAGTACATGCTGTGGTGGTTATTTTTACACACAGGATCAATTAGGAAAAACAGATTCATTTGACTAGGGTGCTCAGCAATGGGTGGAAGCGGAAGCCAAATCACAATAGGTTCAAAAAGTAAAATCTGCCTATTTGCCTAATCTGGTGGAGGAAGAGTGGGCTCAGAAGTTGTGCAGTTGTGGTTTGCACATTGAAATAGGAGAGACAAGCCTGGTTTTTTCCTTTTTCCAAAGCAATATCTGAATTTTTTACTTTTGAAGAATCAATACCTTGAGTCTTGCCTTTTGTGGAACAATAATTGTGGTTGGTAACTATCCTCTTCTGCGCTCATGAATTTTGGAGTAAGAATGAAAAAGATGTCAATTGAAACTTTGGAGTATGTGTCTGAAAAGCTGAAGGTTCAGTATGCATCAAGATTGCGGAGAAATGTAATTTTTGCAACAATTGAGCACTACAATGGAGGAGAAGGCATGTGGATTGACAAGGCCCATAAGGAAGATTGAAAGGGTTCTTCTGTAATGCCTTATGCAGGATTGAAAGGGAAATGCTTAGGAAGATTGATGGGGATCTTTTCCTGGCAATGAATTGTTTGAAATTAATTGGTAGGTTCATTGGAGATTGCATAAAGTCAAAAAATCTAATGTATGCAGATGTTTCAGCACTAATATTGGGCAAGGTGATTGCAGAGGGAATTAGGGAGGCGGTTGAGGAAAGAATTCTTTTCTTATTTTCTTTTTTTTTGGAGGTTTAATTTTGGGGGTTGTATAGAAAAGGGGTAGGTCTGTTTAATAGAGCAGGGGGGAATGCTGATATATCATCTTGTGTTGCACGGGGAATTATCTTATCATACCGTTATGGATTTTAATATCATCTTCATATACCAGGAATATTTAATATGATTGGAGTGTCTTCTGTGTGTAAAGGTCTTACTAATTGTCTATTTAGATAGCTATGCATTATTTCAGGGAATAGTTCAAGTGCAGAGCAATTCAGGGAGTCCATTCTAGTGTATTACTTTTATTTTGTTTTAATCCAGTAAAAGGAGTGTCTATGGGGCATGCAGTGGCATCCTAGGCATTTATTATGGTGTGGAGTGGGTATTGTAACTAAAGGGCTGGATATGGATCCAGTATCAGAGCAGCATTGGTTCAGAAAAGAAGTGAAGTACATGTATTTCCACAGATTTGGGGGTCTGGCCCAGAATGTTTTAAAATGAGGATGCACTCAGGTAATGTGCATAGGAGTGTGTAATCCAAATGGGATGCAAAATGGGCCTCCATGGCCCATTGGAAATCACGTGGGCCACGTGGGCCTATGTGGGTGTTATTGGTTTTGGGCATTTGGGAGCCAAAACACGTTTTTATGGTCTTTTGGGACACGGGCCCTCACGGCCCTGCCAGGGTGGATGGGCCACCCAAGCCAGAAGGGCTTATTTGGGCATAAAAGGGCCCAAGCTTTATTATGGACATACTTGGCCAGACGGGCGGGCCCGCAAAAGTATGTAATTCTCACGATTTGGGCTTGGGGAGGCCCATTGGGGCCGCTGCCCCTGTCGCGGCCCGCTAGGGGCCGCTGCCCATGTCGCGGCCCATTCGGGGCCGCCTGTGTTCCTTGGTGCGGCCCACGCGGGGCTGTTGCGCGGCCGAGGGATCCTGCGCGGTGGGATGCCGCGCAGGCCCGGCTGGTCGCGCCCGGCGACCAGCTCCAGGGAGCCGGGGCTTGTGGCCCCGGCTTGCTCCCCCTCCCCTTGCTTGCCGTCGCAAGGGGGATGGGGGCAAGCTGGCTGGGTTGAACCAGCCAGCAACCAACCGCTACAGTGCGGTTTGTCAGGGCAGGGGGGACCTGACCACCCCTTGCCCAAGGAGGTGGTGGCGCTGGTCACAAGGGTAGCAACTGGTAGGTGGGGGGGAATTCATCACCCCCCCACCATCAATTGTTTGAGGCAACCAAGCAGGGCAGGGGCGCTCTCCCCCCCCCCCCTTTACCAAGGGGGAGGAGCGATGGGCCTGGGGGGACCTCATCACCTCCCAGGCCAACTTACTTGACAACGCCCTGGTGGTATCGACCCCCAGGGCCCCTGGCGAGGGGATTTGACCACCCCCACCAGGGATTTGAGAGAAAGAGGGGGGGGGGGGGCAGCATGTCCGCTGGTCACCCCCCCCCCCATGTGAGTCTGAGACCAGACCCAGGTGTGCCCTGGGTCCCACCTGGCCCATTTGAGGGGCCAGGGGCTGGCTGCATGAGGCAACCAGCCCCTAAACAAGGCAATGATCTCATCATGGCTGGTTGTAACGGACAACCAGCCAAGGGCATTGAAAAGTTAAGGGGGTGGTTCAGCCCCATTGAGGTGGAAACACCAGAAATAACTGGAATAGGCTGGTTGTAAGGGTACAGGGACTGATGCCATGTGGGCTGATGTAGTCCAAACCAAGTAACAAGGCCATTAGAGCCTGTAGAGCTCTTTTGGGCGGAAAATTTGCCTTTTGGCTTGTTGTATCATGGGCTCACAAGAGGACAATCTTTTGTACTTGGGGAGCTCTTCTCCCTGCTGTTTTCCATCCATTCATTCATCATTCCAATCAAATTCATCAAAGATATTGCCCCATTTTGAGAGCCCCATTTGACAATATTGACACAAGGTGTCCAGCATTTCTTTTGCTTTAAATACTGCTCATTTGCCTAAGCTAATTGCTGGCCATACTTCTAACAGAAAGTCCTTCATCTCACCCAGGGCCTGATTTTATTTTACTATTCTTTTTTGATTATTCGTTATTTCATCCATGATCATAGCTGATTTTGAGGCTGGAATGGGCAAAAGCTCCCTTCCCACTAATTGAAAAGTTTGGTAAGTAGGTGCTTTTTACCAGAAACCTCCGCCTCAAACCACAAGTCCAGCAGATCCACCTCCAAGAGCCACCACCAGAGGACAATACGCGTACAAGGTACCAGAGTAAAATTTAAAAGCTAGTGGAGCAAATATCAGATTAAGAGAGTACGCTGTGTTTAAGTTCTTTCTGGAGGAAATTAATTGGTTTCTGCACTGTTTTGAGACCAAGGCCAATACCAAAGGAGCAAACAACATGGACCAGGTTTGCCAAATTGTGAATTTTATCACCCAAAAGGATGAATTGTGGGAATGAAGGATATTGAAGGTTACCAGGAGAAAGATTGGGGAAGTTTTGGAGGGAAATACTAGATAAATGAGGGCAAGGGAGCAGAAAGCCCAGGAAGTGGATTTAAGGCATCTGGCATCTGAGACCATGAAGGCAGGAGGATTATCCTCTAGAGCTATGTTTGGTGTGTAATTTTCTTCATTTGATTGTATACTAAAGTAATTTTTCTGAATTCAGATCTTGGGGGACCACACAGGTTTTTTCAAAAGAAGATTTACGCAGGGCTCAAGTGTGGATCTACAACAGAGTGTCAATAGGAAGCTTGACAAAGGTGGATTGATTCAAAGGTTGGGGGATGGGGGAGTATTTCTCATTCTGGAAATGGAGGATATTTGTGCAGTGGTTGTGGGAAGATTGGAACTCACCAAACTTATGGAGGAGGACCCAAAGAAGATGGAAAAGGAGTAAGTTCAGGTTAAGCAGTGTGGTAGTCCAAACCTGTCCTATAGCCATCAGACGCCCTATTATAGTGTAAAACAGCTCAAAACCTCAAAGTAACCTCAGAAATGGATTCTAAAAAAGAAATAACCCATAGTCACTTGGCCAAAGTACCCCCCAATCTCTCATGGATTTAAAGATACAGCACAAAAAACCTCCAACTGTGGCAAACTCATACCCAACCAGGTGTCACAGCTATATGGAAAGCATGAAGACATACCTTGGGAACCCTCAAGTACATACTGGTAACAGCTTAGCCTCAACACCAGGACCATAAAACCCTATCAACTCAGCTAGAATACAGAAAAAAAGATACAGGAGGCAGTGCAGCTAGTTCAGCTCTTGTCACCTCAACAAACAAACAAGCAAACATACATAGAGGAGGCTGTGCAGAAGTATACAGGAACAGTATAGGCAGAAGGAAGTGAAACCAGTCTCAACAAGAACCATACAAACAAGCAAATATGCATACATAAATCTGTGCAGAAGTATACTGGAACATTATAGGCAGGAGGAAGTGAAACATGTGTTAACCAGAACCAAACAAACAAGCAAATATACATACAGAAAGCTGTTCAGAAGTATAATGTCACAAGGGCTTCTGACATGCAAGCAGGGCTTGGCACAGAGGGGTCTCTACCCACAGTAGGCTTGGGGGCAAGGTTACTGAAAGAGGCTACAAGGAGAAGAGGAGGATTGGGTTGAAGGGTGCTGAATGACACTTGCTGGGAAAGATCTCCTAGTAAGAAGTAGTAAACTGATTTCTTGGGGAACCATCAGGAAGAGGGAAGAGGAGGCCTGTTTAAATAGACAAGAGGTTGGAACTAAAACAGAGGTACAAGTGATTGGGGCTCAGACTATACATATGATGTCATGGGAACAGTCTAAGTAACAGAGAGGGATGATCAGGTATGCTACTAAATTAGGTTAGGCTGCTTCTACATTGGGGCAAGGTTCCAGGTCTGAGCTGTCTAAGTTGGGAGAGTACAGTTGAAGGATGTACAGTGTACATGGGGGTCATGACACTATGTACTAAGTAGAGAGAGTATGTAATAAAATCTGCAAGATGATTTACATAAAAATTCCCAAAGGATAAACCACACAGAGGAGGTATGGGTTAGACAGAGAGATAACCCACAGAGTTATGGGTTAGACAGAGAGGTAACCCACAGAGGTATGGGTTAGACAGAGAGGTAGAGTAGAGCCTGGGAGATTGAGTATGTGCAAGCCTATGGAGTCTATCTGTGTATAGTATGAGGTTAGACTATATGTAGATATGTACTGCATGAAGATCATGAGGTATAGAGACATATTGATGTAAGTCCCCTGAGCCCTGAGGTTTAAGTTCCTGAGACAGTAGATCAGGCCTGAGGGTTAGACTGGGTTTGCTGAGGTTAGACTGAGGTTAGACTGAGTTTGGTGTCAGTACGACATATAAATGAGCAGTATAGGCAGGGGAAAGTGGAACCAGTCTCAACCAGACCCAAACAAACTACCAGTACCAACCCCCCCCCCCCAGCACCACATATCAATTTATGCAGCCAGGAGCATGGGATACCAAACAAAGTATCAGTTCCAACAGCCCCCAGAAACACACAACAATTTATGTAGTCAGAAGCATGTGATACCAAACAAACCACCAGTAAAAGTACCACAGGGCTACCCAGAAACATATTCAGGCAGCCAGAACCATACAGTACCAACAACCACAGAACCACACAACAATTTATGCAGCCAGTAGCATTTCATGCCAAAAAAACCAGCAGTAAAAGTACCAAAGGCCTACAAAGAAATACATTCAGGCATTCAAGACCATGCAGCACCAAATAAACAACCAGTGAATGCACAGAAATACATACAGTGGGAAAAGTAAGTACCAAATAAGCAACCAGAACCAGAACAACCTTATCAGCACCTCACAGAAATTTGTGAAAGGCTGTGCAGGCATGAAAACCCTGTATTATCATTTCCCAACCAGCAGAATTGCCTCAGTTTCATGCAGTGTCTTTTTAAAACCAGTTAAAATTTCTTATATACCTGTATGTCACTGAAACAGGGAAAGCACAAGGCAAACTCAGAGGCAGCCCTGAGCATCCCCTGAGGACCATATTTTCTATTTAAGGTGGGCGTCTCTGCCCTATCCAGGTTTTATCATCATGCTGTCCACTTCCAGGGCCCTCACAGGTCAATCAATCACCCACCACCTATAAGGCCCTCTTTGTTGGAGTTGATGATTGGATCATGGACTCTTACTCAACTCAGAAAGTTGAGGACCGGATTTGTAAGAAACAAAGTCGATAAGGTGAATTGCAAGGTCATGGAAAAGACCGGTTTAAATTGACAACTAGAGAGCCCCTCACAGGGGGCCTAGGGACTTGATGACTAATCAGCATTGGCAGAAACTATATGGACAAAAGACAATGTGATGAACTTATGGAGTAAGCCATAATGAATAATTCATAAGTTAATAAATGACCAGGTGACATGTAGTGATAAGATTCTGTGACAGAAAGGATCAAGGCTATCAGCAGAAGACATAATACTCCAACACACCCCCTTGCTGGTAGGCTTGAGACTGGGTGAGAAGATGAAAAGGTATGACAACGCAGGCTGAAAAAATGGTGAAAAGGAACAGGACCAAAGGTCAAGGAAAACATAAGAAAACAGAAACCAAATAGTAGAAATAGGTCTGATCAAATATCACAAAGCAGGTTCTGGTTTAGGACAAGATAACAGGCTAGCAGAATGACTGTCATCAGAGACAATAATGGATGGAGACAAAAGGAACCGCGATTTAAAGGATTGCATTGACAAGGTTGCACGCGAGGTGTGAAGGACTAGTGGTTGTTTCAGAAGAATTGTTTGGACTGCTACAGTTAGAAGAACCCTTGTCGTTTTCAAAATCAGAAAAATCCGACAACGTGCCAGGATCATAGCTGGAAGGAGTTTGAAGAGTAGAAGCACCAGCAGGATTGGGTACCAATGGGACTTGTAACTGATTGCCTCCCAATTTAGAGAGTGAAGTTGTTCCAAATTCCAACCCTAGTAAATCGGCGGATGGAGATTGGGTACTGACAATTGCAATCGGTTGTTCCTCTGACCGGTTTGAATCATTAAATATATAAAATTCCTCCTGGAAATCCAACGGTTGGCCAGATAGTGAAACCTTCTTCAATCTATCGGTGAGTTAATTGATTTGGCGGCCTTTGACCTTGGATTGAATCAGATTGTTGAATAGATCTAACGCGGCAAGAACCTGTGCATTGGTGTTCAAGAGGGTACCTAAATATTCTCCCTCTGGATCAAGGTTGGATACTTTTTGGATATACCATACCACTCCCTTTTGAAACACTTTGGCTTTCTCTACCAGAGCCTGGAGGATAGGATTGGTAGCGATTTGGTTGGGATCACACAGTTGGAGTCGGTTGAAAAGATTTTTGGCAGTCTGAGAGGCGGTAGCAAGGGTTTGGAGGATCCTGGGACGTTCTTTGTTGATGTCAAATTTTAGAAGCGATTGGGGATCTGAAAAGGTGAGTTTGGTACAATAGCATTGATCAATGGAGAAGGATTTGAGACTTTGTTTCTTCTTCTTCATCTCCTTGGTTTGATTTTTTGAGGTGGTCTCGGAAAGAGCCAAGGGTGTCAGCCTGCTACTTAGCACAGAGCAACCTGACAAAGCAACAACAATAATAATATTAACAAAATTAAAAGGAACAAAGATAAATGAATAAATAAAATTATTATAAAATGAAGGAGTAGGAAATCCATAAATATTATTGCAGAAATGGATTCCCCACCCAAAATAAGGTAGGGTCACTCACTGACCCCACCCTTGAATTCTTACTCCTTATATTTTTTAATTAATTTAATACAAATGGTAAATGACTACGGCACCAGTATGGCACCTTTTAGCCATTTGAATATTTCACATGATATGTCATGTATAGGTTTCACACCTAAATTTCAGTCAAAATCCAGGTGTTGTGTGTAGTTTAGGAGTTACACGGGAAATTGTGTTTTGTCACAATTCCCGCACGCAGCCCCGCGTCCCTACAGCGCTGGTCTCCTGCGTACGCAAACTCCCGCACGCAGCCCCGCGTCCCTACAGCGTTGGACTCCCGCGTACGCCAACTCCCGCACGCAGCCCCGCGTCCCTACAGCGCTGGACTCCCGCGCAACGGAATTCCCGCGCAGGTAATCCCGTGACCTAGTCACGCGCGCAGCGGTACAGTCCCCCGCGCGCATCTGAGCAGCGTATCAGTCCCCGCGCGCATTTGAATGGACTGATCCCCGCGCCTCCTATGACATCCAGGTACCGCTCAGAGAAGCTACAATATAGTAGGATCTACACTACATATGTAAAGCTACCACACGAGCATAGATTATGGTTCAAAAACCTTAAAAATCAATTAAAATTAGTTAGTAACTAATTTTTAGTATTTTTTATTAATTAAATAAAGATCCAGACTCACCACAAAATAAGTTGATCAGAACCTTCAAAGACCACGAAACTACATAAGGAGTCGTCGTAAAAAATATTGAAAATTACATAAAGGATCAGCAGAGGATGGAAAATCAATAAAAATCTACTTCTGCTCACTTTGGACCAGTACTTACTGTACAAATTGAGGATCAGTGCAGGATCAGCAAAATGACTAATCTATTGATTAACAGATCCTGCAGCTAAAAAGGAGCTGTTCCTTGACAGATCTAAGGCCAGCAGGCTAACAGCACCTTGAGGACGTGCCAATTTTGCCCTGATTGCCCCCCTAGCCTCAGCCCATGGCTAGTACCCCTTCTAGAGGTCCTCAAGCACCCAAAAAAGAATATTTAAACAGGCTCTTTTTGCCTTTCTGTTTCCAATCAGTTAATCATTTATCAGGAATTATTTATTATCAATCAGACACGGTGTCATTGTTAATCAAGTGCTTATATGAAGATAAGCAAGTGATTTATGACTTAGTCTGTAGTAGTATTATTTACCTTTATTAACCAATCAACCATTGAAGTTTAGTCAAGCAATCAACCCCATCTGCTCTGAAACCCTTCCAATTATTCCAGGATTTTCGTGGTCAAGTGCTCAGAGTGAGTGTTTCCCTTCCTGTCTAGGCCACTTGTGCTGTTAAGCCCGGCCATTAGTGGAATAAGTCCTTTCTAAGGCACCCATATTTATTCCAAGGTTCTTAAACTGCCTAAGGAGGCCCCTTGAAGAGAGGTTGCTAGTCTGTAAAGATCCCCAGTAGTATAATACTTTGGCCCCTCTTTTTATATTATATTTAAAATATTTATAACCAAACCAAATAAACCTTGCACTTGCTCTTACCATACCATTATTGGAGCTTTAAAGTGTTCATTCTTTGGAATATTATTGCTCCAAGTTCTTTTATCACTCTCTGTAGCTAAAGGACTGCAAGGTTCCTGGTATGAGAGAGCTGACAAAGGGGCAGGTTGAGTTGGCTTGTGACTGAGAGAGTGAAGGTCTATTGACACCGGTGAGGATTGAGGATTGAAGAGCTGAGGATTTTACCATCCAAGAAGTTGAAGGCCAAGGAGAGGATTGGAAACAGGCAGGCTTGCTCCAAGTGTTTCAAGTCTAGGGTGATCAAGAAGTAGGCCAACAAAAAGATGGATAGGGAACTACATACGCCTTTGAAGATGGTGATCAGGTTGGCCAATCAAAAGTTCCTGATGAGACTGAAGTGACAATTGTCACTGACGAACTGCCTGAGGGTGACAGCCAGGGGATCCTCATCATTGGGTTTGATAGGATCGGGAAGGGAGTCCAACCTGAGAGAATGGTTTTGATTCAATCAGGTTCGTCTTGGCAGATAGTGGGGAGCTCTGACCGGGAGCTGAGGCAGGTATGGTCGTTTCGGGATGGGTACCTGGGATGGATGAGGATAGTGAGTGATGATTGAATGGGATCTCCTGACAAGGATGAGATTGAATGAGGGCTGAGGGAATAGGGAGTCATCCCATCTCACCCCCTCGCCAAAAGAGTCGGAGGCCTGTTTGAGGGACAAGACTATTGAAGGCGGACCAGCAGAATGAAAGATAGAAGATAGAGGGAAGGAAATATTGTGGTCAAAGTCAAGTTGATCAATTGTAGCAAGAGTGTAGGGTTGATCAATCTTGAGTTGATCATTGATGATGATGACCCAATGATTGAGAGGGACAGTTGAGAGAGCAACCGGACTGGGCACTTGGCCGAGCCAAAGTGATTGGTTGGGTTCGCTGTTGTGAGTGTATTGATGGTTGTGATGGCAGTTTAGGGATGAAATGGTCAATTGATGGCAAGCGTCGATGGTGGAGACAAGGGGATGATGCCTCATCTCATCTCACCCCCTTGCCAGACGACTAGAGTACCGGTTTTCAGGATGAGATTTCTGAAGGCAGGTTATAACTGTTGAGTGACCGCAATGAAGGGTTCCGACATGAGGTTTGAGTTGAGTTCAACAAAAATGGAAGTGGATGTAATACCGATGAAGGTTATTGAAGCAATAACAGATTTTGAAGTCTGAGAGCAATCAAGATGTAGGGAACATCGCGATTGACTGGATGAAGATGACGGTTGGGGGCATTGGAAGATCAAGGAACTAAAGGATTGAGTCTGAGGTAACAACAGGGTTGAAGTAAGGGTAAGTAAGACCAATGAAGGTCACTAATTGAGGGTAGTCAACAGGATAGGTCGGATGGAAGGTAGATACGGTCAGTAATAGAAAGACAGTAGTGCTACTCGGGAATACCATAGAGGTGACTGATTGAGGTGATTGATAGGATCAGTTTGGATAAGAAGGCAGATACAATCAGTAATAGAAAGACAGTAGAGCTACTGTACTAAGAGGATTTACTTGAAGCAAAATCAGAGACAGCACAGTAAGTGGTGCTCTGGGCTCATAACCTGTTGGAGTCGATGATTGGATCATGGACTCTTACTCAACTCAGAAAGTTGAGGACCAGATTTGTAAGAAAAAAAGTTCATAAGGTGAATTGCAAGGTCATGGAAAAGAACGTTTAAATAGACAACTAGAGAGCCCCTCACAGGGGGCCTAGGGACTTGATGACTAATCAGCATTGGCAGAAATTGTATGGACAAAAGACAATGTGATGAACTTATGGAGTAAGCCAATAATGAAGAATTCATAAGTTAATAAATGACCAGGTGACATGTAGTAATAAGATTCTGTGACAGAAAGGATCAAGGCTATCAGCAGAAGACATAATACTCCAACACTCTTGGCCCAGATAAAAATAGTATCAGTGAATCAGTTATAAAAGGACACAAGAAATTAGAAACCAAGTTATTACCCATATCTAAGCAATTAAACCACCCAAAAGGTGCTTGAATAAGGTTTCTTCTGTGAAATAAAATATTCCGCACCATATTTAAGAAAAACAACCCCTTAATCAGTAAATAACCCTTAAAAAGAAATAGAGCACAACAAAAAAGAAACCAAAAACCTTTCATCTACACAGCCTTCTGTGGGTAAAACCATCCTTGGGTCATCTCCTGAATCATCCCTTTGATAAAACCCTAAAAAAACTTTAGTATTGAGATATTGGTTAAGATCAAACATATCTGATCAATAACTAACCAATAATCCAATACATGTGGTCTATTCTTCAACAAAAACCTACCAATAAAAATTGATAACTAATGTAGGTCTGATCTGAGACCTATATTAAGTCTCAAATAAACCAGCCATTAATTTAAATAAATTATTGTGCAGACTTACTATAGTACTAGAAGGGCAGGCAAATTAAAACCACTCTTAGTAAATACTGATACTCCAAAGGAGTAGAAGTAATAATAAATTCCCCTTCAAGTACTTCCCGCAAGCTGATTGCCACTTTTTATTTATATAATCCCGCAGGAGTCTCTACAGTGGGTAAATGGACTGGTATTGCCAAAGGAAACTGTGAAGATGAAGGATATTTTTAACAAGTTTTATCTCTTCCCACAGAAGGCTACGGTAAAGCCTTCTGAAACAAACTTTGAGCAAATTAAGGTGACTGCTTCTCAGACACCTTGGAAGGATGAAGAGCCTTGCATCTATTGGTTTTACTATTCCCAGGAGGAAGGTAATATAAAGAGATTGTGAAAGTATCTGAGTAGTTATTTTAAGAAAAAGTTAGTGTGGACTGGTGGAGGGATTGTTTTTTTCCATCTGGAGAACCTATAACAGATCTTCCAGTAAACCCTCTCTGGAGGACTTGATTCCCGCTTCAGCAGAGGAGAAAAAGGAGGAAAAACTTTTGGGAGGGTATACTTCTCTCTTATCTTGAGAACCCTTGTAGGTGGCAATCAAATTTAGGGTGGTCCAGTCTGAAAAGAGGAGGTTGGAATTTGATGCTCCATCACCGGAAAAGGTCCTGGAACTAGCAGTGGTGGTTAGGGAAGGAGGATCCTGGGCCAGAGAAGTGGTGACAAGGATTTTCCAAATGGATCACCACGTCTCCCTGAATTTGAAAGAGCTGGAATCCATTTTGCCAGTGATTGCAAAATAGATGTTAGCGTTTTTAGGGAATAAGGAGGAAAAACAAAAGTCCAAGGAGGAGGCCCGGTTTTGTTCTCTTAAAACAGGAAAAAACTATCTGGCAACAGAAGGAGAAATGATGTGCCCTTTGGGGTAAGTGGAGATGCAGAAAGGGGGAAATCCATGTTGGGCCATGGTGGAGAGCCGTTTGATTGTCAACTTCCTCCCATTGCATTTGGCAAAAGTTGCAGGTTTGGTCTGTGATAAGGCAAATATTGTTTTTTGGACTTTGGGTTGTTTCAAATGTGTGGTGGGAGGAGTAGTAGAGAGAAATATGATGGAAGTAGCAAATTTATCAGCTAAGCTATCATATTTATTATAAGAAAAGAGTTCCTTATAGGTAGGCCGTTTCTTTTTTGCTTTCTGTGCATTGCTTAAAAAAAACTGATTTTTTGTGTTGGTATGGCAACCTACTTTTTTTTTCTTTTTTTCAACTTCAAACTTTCCTAGTGTTCTAGGAAGGGCTCCTGTGTTGTTTAAATCCCCATTTCTTGGGTTAAACCCCTTTGATTTTTGCTTGGAACCCTATTTTTTTTCCAAGCACGCACAAACAATCATGCCCTTACTTATCATGGCCATCATCATCCTCATCATCCCCTTATCTTGGTTGGCAGCCTTTGCCAATCTCAGTTGTTCCAAAGGAGCCTGATGGGGTCTACTGACAGATGAGACATTTTCATAAGGATGAGAAGCAGAATATTCATCCACCCTAAAACATCTGCTCAAATCCATCCTCCCATCCGGTCCCCCTCTCAATCTGGATCTTGCTTGGATGAAACCAATCTCAGTCCCTCAAATCTTGAAACCGCTGGTTACTTGAAAAACTTGCAATCTCTCACACCCTCCAAGCTTGCCTCTCAATCCTTCTTGGATTTTGAATTGGATTCAATCCCTAACCTATTTACCAATGATGATTATATTGATGATGAGCCAGTCAATTGTCATCACCCATAATCTGATCCGAGCTCTCACTCACCCTCTTCTCTTCCATCCTCCCCCATATTGCAATCTCTTATCTTTTACCCACAACCGTTGTTGCCATTGCTTACAGCGCAATTGCTCTGCAATGCCTTGAACCTTTTGAAAGCCTCCCGGATTTCTGTTGTCCACAATGCTTGCTGCTGCTCATCCCCGCAGGGGGGGATGTCTTCTCTTTTCCAGTTAATGTTGATTAAATGCTCAACAATTCTAAGTGACATGAGAAGCTCAATGCAATGATCTTGGAATATCCTGAAGAAGATGATTGAAGGCTGTTGAAGCAATCAATTCAGAAGAAAAAAAATCATAAATCAGAGCCAAGAAATGAGCCTAAAGTCTTTCCATCAAGCAGAGGAGGTCCAAGATTGACAGATACCTGGATAGAGCCTTCTTGATTTCAAAACATTGAAAAGTAGCTCAATTGGGAAAATAGAATTAGAGGGGAACCCAATAAGAATAGACACAAGATTTAAAGTCTTTTATTTTCTGAAATTTTCATTGTTTGGTTTTAATGAACTGATGATGATATGGTGTTGATTGTTACTCAAAGTCTGCGGGAGCAGAATCTCAATTTCATATTTCAGAGGAAGAGACTGAAAGAGAATTAGATTCACTTAATTTGGAATCTAAATCCTGTTCAGAGGAAGAAGATGTGCAGAAAACGTTAACCAGAAGCTCATCTTTGGTGAGTATTGATGTAATTAGTTAATGTTATTGGAATTTTGGCTGAGTGAGGTTTGATTATAGGACCAAAAATAGAAATACTCAATTGGATACCTGAGAAATTACAGAAGTTCTTGGGTTTCAGCTTGCTAATATTACAGAGAAAGCTGCAAAAAGTAACAGAAAATAACATAAAAATACAAAAATAAATAAACAACTATGGATAGGATATAAACTTGAACATATCATTTCAAATTCTGATTTTCCAAAAAAATTATGGGTGACTCACCCCCAAATTCCCATCCCTAATATTTATGAATAATTAATGAAAAATTGCCACAAGGGACAGCCTTTAGATTTTGGCCATTTCAATTTTTGAAATGAAACTCAATTTATAGGCTTCACAGTGAAAATTTAGTCAGAATATGTGAATTCTGTATATTTGAGGAGTTATGCGCTGTCAGCTCTCTGATACCAGGAACCTTGCAGTCCTTTAGCTACAGAGAGTGATAAAAATACTGGAATAATAATAATAATAATAATTCCAATAGATAAACACTTAGAGGCTCAAATAATTAATATAATAAGATCAGTTGCAAGGTTTAATTGGTTTGGTAATAAAAGGTTTTCAATATGTATATAAAAGAGGGGCCACAGTATTATACTACTGGGGGTCTTTACAGAAAAAGAAGCCTCTCTTCAAGGGGCCTCCTTAGGCAGTTTAAGAACCTTGGAATGAAGATGGGTGCCTTAGAAAGGGCTTATTCCACTAATGGCCCAGAAATGAAGAAAACCACCCACTCTGAGCACTTTATCATGAAAATCCTGCAATAATAGGAAGGGTTTCACAGCAGATGGGGTGGATTCCCTCACTAAACTTCAAGTGTTGATTCGTTATAAGAAATAAATAATAATACTACAGACTGGGTCATAAATCAATTTCTTATATTCTTCTTAAGCACTTGACTGAAAATTACACGGTGTGTGATTGATAATAATAATTCCTGGTAAACTGATGATGGAATAATGGATCCAAAGAGGTATGTATAAATACCTTTTTGGGGTGATTTTGAGCTTCCCAGGGCGCGTAGAGAGATTTCTGCTCATGGGATGATGCTGGAAAGCCAGTGAGAGCAAGATTAGCACGTCCACTTGGAGCTGTTAATCAGCTGATCTTAGATCTTCTGGATTTCTGTGTAAAAAATAAAGAGAGCTGGAGCTCTGATGAAGTAAAAGTTGAATGAGAAAAGAATGAAAGAGGCTTGTAACGTCAAGCTTAATGGACCTGAGGACAGGAGGAAAAGGACACTGCAGTTGATTTTGTGGATGAACAGATGATGAATTCCACTTGAGAGCACTGGTATTTATATAGACTAAATACACTATAGGCTGACAAGTGGTTGAGTACAAAATGAATAAGGTAAAATTAGCATAAGCAGTTTAAGTGACATGGTAAGTGAAATGCTATGAATAAAGAGTCTGATAATCACAATACTAAAACACAGCCCAGTTACATTTTACCTGTTGTTTTAGTACTTGAAGGTTAAGAATAATAAGATCAAATCAATCCAATCAATGTTACTCTGAACTCCAGTGAAAGTCACATAAATGAAAACTCAAAATCTAACATTCTGTACTATTTTAGCCACAGGATCTGTTAATCTATTATGGCATAAATTTGATCATTCTGAATTCATCATTCATTTGTACTATTAGTATTGCTTTAAAGTGAACAGATGTGGACGTTTTCTAATTGTCTATCATCTTCTGATCAAGTAGATAATTTATAATAATTCTTATGAACACTCCTTGTGGTGTTTCATGGTCTTCCAAGATCAGAGTCAATGATTTACATGGTAATCCTTGATCTTTAATTTATTATTAAAAAATGTTCTAAACTTCATTTTTATTAATTTCAATTAAGTTTTAATCTTTTTAGATTATTCCTAATGCATACTTCAACTTGTTACATATGCCAGGAAACCATAATCAGGTTGTAGCTCTTTTGAGCGGTACCTGGTTGTCAGATTAGCCACGACCGATCCTGACCCGGGGATCAGTCAGTTCAGATAAGCGCGGGTTGGGATCTAATAAGATTGGATTGAATTTCTTGAGGACTTATAACCAAAAGGCTGAGAGACAAACAGAATCAAAAAGAAGGCGTATCAGAAGGAGACTGCAAGGAAAAAGAGATAAAGAAGAAAATAAAAGTGTAGAGTCCTACAGCGTTGATCAATGTGTGTTGTTTAATGAGGAAGCTTTGAGTTGAGGGAGATCAAAGGACGGTGTGGTGACCAATCCGGGACACCACAAAAAAAAAATATTTTTTGGTTGTACCCCTATGGGTACCTTCATTTCCCCCCATTTCTCAACTTCCCCCTGTCCCAGCGGTTTAGGACAGGTCTCTTGCCTGTCTCTCCGCTTTGATCCCCCCTTTCTATGTTCAACTCCCACTTGTTGCGCTCGCGGCCCTGACTTTTGGCAACGCAAGCGATTTTCAAACCACTTTCGACCATCCCTTCTCCTCCTCTCCACTTCATCATCATCAACCACCACTAGCATCATCATCATCATCATCATCATCATCGCTAGTACACCAGCGACAATCTCTCATCACCAATAGAACCAACCAGATCATCCCTCATCAGATCCTCCTTGGCCTTTGATTGCTAGTCCCACCCTATCCAATCAATCCTCATCCACCCACAATCACCACAATCTTCACTCCCCACTCAAGATCACTCGACTCTACCAGGATGAGCTACTAGAACAAGCCAAGCGTAGGAATGTCATCATCTGCGCCGATACCGGTACCGGTAAGACCTTGGTTGCCATCGAGCTCATCAAATCCATTGCCGCCCATCCCCCCTCGCCTCCGCGTCATCTCATCCAAGCCTTCCTAGTCCCCACTTGTCCTCTCGTCTTCCAACAGGCTCGATCCATTCAATCTCTCACCCATCTCACCGTCAAAAGCCTACACCGGTGAGATCCAACCCAAACTCTGGAACATGGATTGATGGCAATCCGAATTGACTCAGACCGACCTCATTGCCTACACCGCTCAAACCCGTCATATCTGCCCATCATCTAATCCAACCAACGACCGCGAGCAACCTCTCGCGGCCGCCGGAACTTTCACCCCTTTGTCGCCGCCAATTGGGCAACGACAACCGTTTTCGACACCCGCGACCGCTGTCGCGGGTGTCCATCTGGTTGCCCGCGGTCATTCTCGACGCGGGCGACATTTCTTTTTTTCCTCTCATGTAATTTTTTTTTTTTTTTATTTATTTTTTATGTTTTCATTTTTCCGCACCTATTTTTAAATCTCTCTTGTACATAGTATACAGGGCCTCATGTCTATAAAAGGAGGGGCTCTCCCCTGCCTTTTGTCCCAGCATCAGAGCATCAGAGAATCCAATCGATCCAATGAGACCATCATCATAAGCAATTTATCCGTGGGCATCCTTCCCCACTTATCTGAGCAAATTATCCGGGTATATCTATGATTGCCCCTTGATCCTTTGAGCCTCCATACTCAAACTCTGTCCTTTGTGACCTTGATCCTTATCACCAACCAATAGCCTTGCTGGTTGAAGAAGAATTCCTGTCTGCCTGAATTCTTGAGTGTGTTATACCACTCTGATCCCTTTTTCCGACCATACTGGTCTTGATCTCTCCTTGATCATCTTTCTGGAGCCAATCACGTTTGATTGAAGAGGTTTTATTAAGCTTAAAACCTGGAGTGTTTTACCTCCCTTCTTCTTTGAGGTTGAATTTCGCCACGCTATTCTTGAGTTCCTTGAGAAGTGTTGGGATATTCTTGCTCAAATTCTTTATTGATTTGCTTCTAGAGCTTCATAAACAAATTGCTTTTGTTTTGTTAAGCCTCCCACAGTTATCTGTTACCCTTCAAGCGCTTGATTGCGGAGAGTTGGGCAGGTTCATTGAGAACCTGGAGGTTGGTTGGGATTGAGTTGACCTTTCCTAATCAGCTGCTGACAACCAGAGTTATTAGCTTGTGGGCGTTGTTACTTACAACTGCCTTGTTCTATTGAACTCTGAACAAACCTTGACTTATTTTTTCAAGTCTTTACCTGCACCATCTTGCCTCAGATAGTGTTGTTTCCATCGCTACCAACAACTCTTATCCTCTTCCCTTACTTTTATTTCTCATCCATAAGGTTCTGGACCTTGATTCCGGTTACATTTAAATATTATTGTAACTCCTAGGAGGGCAGCCTAAACAGCACCTTTCCCCTCCACAGAACTTCCACGGCTTAGCACCGTTTGGAGTCTTACATTTGGTCCCCCGGGCCGGGATCAAACCAGCAACCTTGGGATTTACAGTACCAACTTGAAGAATCAACTCCGAAATCCTATCCAATTTCTCTTTCTTTTTCTGTTTGTTCTTTTTTCTGATCCGTGGAGGCAGCTTGGTCTAGAAGTAAGTCCTCCCAATTTGTGCACCGCTTGGGCAAGATACCGTCATTTTCAAAACCCTACTCTTGCCACACTCGTGAGCCACTTTGGAAATCTGCTCTTTGGATACCCTAGGAACTCTGTTATTCGATATGGCATCTTCCGCTACTCCAACCACCCCTGTCCGACCTAAGATGGTAAAAATAAAACCTCAGAACAAGAACTTAGGCTTCAACCGTACAAATGTCGAGCAATTCTTGGACTCCTACAAAATGGCTGCTGAAGTGGATGGAGCTAGTGAATTCAATATGGCTTATCAGTTGCGATTCTTTATCTCCTCTGATGAAGTTATGGGGGTAATCAAGTCTTTCCAGGGATTTGAATCCCACAACTGGACGGTTCTCAGGGAGGCTATGTTGGCATACTGGGGTAAAATAGATGTGGCTAGGTTTACTCTGCAGGATTTGGATGCTCTGGTTTCTCAGTGGATCTCCAATGGTGGTATTTCTTCAGCCTCTGACTATCAGATTTTTAGGAAGTCTTGGGATCCCATTCAAAACTATCTTATCCGAAACGATCACATTGACACAGTGGACAAAATTAAAGCAAAGTTCTTCCAATCTTTTTTGTCAGATGTGCAGGAAAGGATTAAAGAAGAACTGGTCAAATCTGGATCCATGATTACCACCAGGGATAATCGCTCAAGCTCCCTGTTTTTCTCACCCTTAGGAGTACTGTGGATAAAGTCATGAAAGGTCAAACTGCTCTTACCTTTGAAAAGCCTAGAACTACTGAACCAGTCCATGCTCCTTCTTTTAAAGAGTCAAACAATATTATGATTAAAATGGAGGCAGATTGTAGGCCTAAAGCAGATCCTAATTCCAATTGAGAACCTACTACTATAGATGAAATCACCAAGTTACTTAGAGCCTTTGAGAACAAAATAGATCAAAAGATTTCCTCGCTAGCTACGCCTAAAACTCCTTCTTCTGTCCCCAAATCAACTCTGGTCTGTTACTACTGTCATAGGGAAGGCCATGGAACCGGACGATGCCAGGAACTTCAGAAGGACCTAAAGGAAAAGTTGGTAGAGCAGAGGGGGAACAATTACTTCCTCCCTAATGGTGCCCTAATCCCTTTTGACTCGTCTCGTCCTATCCGACATGTGTTGGCCTCTTACCAGCCATCACCTCCTGGGAAAGCATCTCTTGCTTCCTTGGAATTTTGATCATCCTGTGGTACCCTCCAACCTTGGTATCCTCCAGCTATTTCTTCCTCTAGTCTTGCTGGGACTACTTATCAATCTGATCCAGCAAGGAAACAACATGAGGAACCTAAACCTCATAAGGCTCCTTCCTTGCCAACTTCAATCCTTCGAAAACCCTTTAAACGTCGATCATCACTCAAGCCTCCTTCCTCTGATGTAGAGAACATGGAGGTGGAAAAGGAACCACTCATGGAAAGGTTCCCAGATCACCCTGATCCTTCTCCCTCACCTCAACCTTCTAATCCTATCTTAGATTCTGCGTCACCTGAACTTCCTCCCCCCACCCAGCCCAAATTTTGATTTGAAAGGGGCATCTCCAAGGATCACCCCAATGCTGTGGAGGGAGTATTAAAGAAAATTTCTGATCTCAAAATTCCTGATCTATCTGTGGCTGAACTCCTATCAATCTCTCCATCTTTTGCTGAAGGAATGAAGAAATGGGTCTCTTGTTGACGTGTGGAAATTGGCCCTGAAGAACTCAAAGTCTCCTCTGGCACTTTAATGGAGGACTCTGGTGGAACCAGTCCTTCTATAGAATCCAATCTTTATTCCTGCCCCCTTGGCTTTCTTCCTTGTTATCTTGGTGACTCAGCTAAAACTGTTTCTCCTCTTGTGGATTCTGGATCTCAGCTTAACTTAATCCCGGATGCTATGGCCTTCAAGCTCAAACTTAGTCCTAGGGTCAGCTTGAACTCTGCAGTGTATGGGATAGGAAATCAAGCTTGTGAACTGGTTGGTATTGCTGAAGATGTACCGGTCAGGATTGGTTGAAATATTGTTGGAACCTGCCACTTTTGGATCACTCGTTTGGAAAGTCCTATGATCTTGGGACAGCCCTTCTTAATGGACTTTGGTCCAACCCTGATGTTTTCTGATCAAGTTGGGGAGAGAATTCTTCTCCCTGATGCTGATGGCAGGAAAATTGAAGTTCCTCTTTTCTCTTTGGATTCTGGTCGCTGGGAAAGAGATTTTCCTGGTCATTCTCCCAAATCATCTTTTAAGGGGAAGCAGAAGGATAACTCTAGTTCCTCTCATTTTTTAGGGGAATAGTTGATCCTACTAATGGTTGTAGTTCTTTTCAGCCTCAGACTGCAACTCAAGGGTCAACTCCCATCCCTCAGGCTTATTTTTCATTCCTTTCATCATTCTCTTCTGAGCTCAAGAATATTAAAAAACAAAAACATATCAAAATAGAAAAATCCAAAAATATTTCTTCTCCTTCTCTCTCTGGATCTGTTGTGTCTTTTTTTCCTTCTACTTTTGAGTCTGATCAATCTTCTCTCAGTTCTGGTTTGAATCTCCGCAATGAGTCTAAACTAGATCCTAACTGCAATTCTGTTTTTGGTGATTTTGGTATGAAGGAATATGGGCTTCAGTGGAGGCAATTTGGGGCACAAGTAAGTCCTCCCAATTGTGCACTTCCAGGGCAATCTTTTACCGTCATTTTCGAAACCCTACCTTGTGCCACACATGTGAGCAACGTATTATCTCCTGGTTCTCCTTTTATGGAAAAGGCACCCTTCAAGGATATTGCAGAACATTGGACTTGGAAGATGTTGGAACTTGGACTCAGCTTTTGTAATCAAGTCTCTCTGGTCAACTCTTGGAGGAAACAAGAAATTCTCTCTTTTGCCACTAAGTATAAACCAGTTGCTAAAAAGATCCAACCAGTCAACCAGCCTATGCCTCTCAACCTCAATCCTCCCCTTATGGGTCCTCCTCTATCTCGCGATCCTTACTGTGGTCTTCCTCAATCTCTTACTGGTCCCTTTGTTCCTAATGGACGGGTCACTGAAGAACGTATGAAGGTGGTCAACTTTGGTCCAGATGGATGGCTTCTTCCTGATGAGTTAAATTTAATCAAAAATGTCTTATCTCTAAGGGAAAAATCTATTGCTTTCTGTGAAGAAGAGAGAGGTGTCTTGCGGGAATCCTATTGCCTCCCTTATATCATTCTTTTAGTTGAACATGATCCTTGGCAAAAGAAAAAGATCCCTATCCCTGCTGCTAAAGTTGACGAATTCATCAAGTTGGTCCGGGAACAAGTTTGAACTGGCCTGTATGAACAGTCAACTTCTAGTTACTCCAGCCCCGTCTTCTGTGTCCTCAAGAGTAATGGTAAACTTAGAATAGTTCATGATCTTCAACCTCTTAATAAAGTTACTATTAAAGACTCTGGTATCCCTCCTGCTACTGAAGAATTTTTTGAATCCTTTGCGGGAAGAGCTTGCTATGGTCTAGGGGATATTATGGGTGGCTATGAAAAACGATCCTTACATCCTATTTCTTGTCCTCTCACTACTTTCAATACTCCTCTTGGTCGATTTCAACTTACTCGATTGCCTCAAGGAGCCACCAACTTGGTTGCAGTCTATCAGGCTCAGCTGATGTGGATCCTCCAGGATGAAATCCCTGATCATGCTGGTATCTTTATTGACAATGGCGGAATTAAAGGTCCAGTATCTGACTATGATAATGAGCTCTTACCTTGGCATTCAGGAATTAGTCGTTTTATCTGGGAATATGCTACTACCTTGGAGAGGATTCTGTTTTGAATCGAGGAATCTGGCCTTACTGTCTCTGGATCCAAACTGGCGGCTTGTGTCCCTTCTCTGGAAATTGTTGGTCATGTGGTCTGCAAGGAAGGAAGAAGGATGGCACCAGCCAAAGTCAACAAGATCATCTCTTGGCCTACCCCAATCAATCCAACTGAAGTTAGGGGCTTTCTAGGTGTTGTCACTTATGTTAGAATCTTTATCCCATCTTTATCCAAAATCTGTGCACCCTTGCGTTGTCTAACCAGAAAAGATTCTGAATGGATTTGGACCCGAGATTGTGAATGTGCTTTCTAGCTACTCAAAAGGATAGTTGGTAGAGACATAGTTTTGAAAAAGATCTCTTATGGACCTGGAGCTGGCAAGATCAAGCTGGCTGTTGATTCTAGTTATCAATCTGTTGGGGCCGTCCTTACTCAAGAAGATGAAAATGGTTGGGACTGTCCTGCTCTTTATGAATCTTTGTTGTTTTCAGATGTAGAATCTAGATACTCCCAGCCCAAATTGGAACTCTGCGGTGTGGCTCGAATGATGAAGAAACTTCAAACCGTTCTCTGGGGCCAACATTTCGAATTGCAAGTTGATGCTCAATCCATCATTGAGATGATCAACGCTCCCAGTCTTCCCAATTCTCCAATGAATTGTTGGGTGGCCTTTATCCAGCTTTTCTCTTTTGATATTGTTCACAGGCCGTGGAAATCTTTCACCATGCCTGATGGTTTATCTCGACGACCTCTTGGGGACAACGAATCTGATGTTGGAACCGATTTCAATGAAGAGGAACCTTTAATTCAACCTATTTTCTCTTTTTCTTCTCAAAATTATTCTGGCTTTCAACAAGGCTTCTGGTTTAAATTAGAGCAGTACCTTTCAACTCTTCAAAAACCTCCTGATCTCTCTGCTAAGGAATTTTGGTCTCTTAAACAAAAGTCTTCTAATTTTTTTGTTCAAGGTTCTAGACTTATGAAGAGAGGCAATCCTTGTGCTCTTATTGTGGTTACTATTCCCTCTAAACAAGATTCTATCCTTGAAAGTCTCCATGAAGGCCTTGGTCATCGTGGGGAAACTAAAACGTATCGACGACTATCCAAACGGTTCTGGTGGCCATCTTTGAAGAAATCCGTCTCCCAATGGTGCAAGAGTTGTGAAGTTTGTCAAAAACGTGATCTTAGGCGCCCAGCTGAAATTTGTTATCCTACTGGGGAGTCCACTGTCTTTGGAAGGATTGCTATGGATGTGGTTCATATTAAGGCAGGTGGTGCTAAGTACCTCATCGTGGCTAGAGATGATTTTTCCGGATGGGTTGAAGCAAAATTTCTTAAGAACCTTAGCTCTGAATCAGTGGCAGCTTTCCTCTACAAGACCTGGACAATGCGTTATGGCCTGGCTTGATCTTACTCTACTGAAGGTGGCTCTGAATTTGGGGGCAAGCTTGCTGTAATGATCCAATCCCTTCCTGGACAACATAGAGTTACTACTCCTTATTATCCCGAAGGCCAAGGCATGGTGGAACGAGGCCATGCCCCTTTGAAGGCTGCACTTGTTAAACTGGCTGGTGAAAGTGGCAAGAATTGTCGCAAATTCCTTCCTCTTGTCCTCTTCTCTGATCAAATCTCAACCAAAAGGACTCCTGGCTACTCACCATATGAAATCATCTTTGGTCAAAGAGCAGTCCTTCCTTTGGATCTGGAAATGGAATCTTTCTTGGGCATCTCTTGGGAAGAGGTGTCCTCAACCACTGATCTGTTAGTTGCTAGATCCAAGCAACTGGAGCAAAGTGAAGACATTTGTGATGAAGCTTATCAAACAATGATGGAGTCCAGAGCAAAATCCGTCCAGTATTGGGAGGAAAAGCACTCTAATCAAATCAGGGAGCCTTGAACCCTGGTGACCTAGTTTTAGCTTATAATCAATCTTTGGAAACCCAGTGGAGCAAGGTTTTCTCTAATTGTTGGAATGGCCCTTATAGAGTGGTTCATCAAGTTAGAGGTGAATCTTATGTCTTGGAGGAGCTGGATGGTACTTGGTTGGCCAGAAGGTTCTCTGCTGATCAAGTCAAGAAGTTTCATTGTCGTGGGGGCAACTTATCTCAGAAGTAAGTCCTCCCAATTGTGCACCACCAGGGTCATTTTCCGCGTTTTTGTTGTAAAACTCTACTGTATGCCACATATGTGAGCACCTGGGACGCCCTCCTTGTTCTATTTCTGCCGTGTCTAGGGCTCATTTGGAAGAATCAAGATATTTTCCTCAACTCTTCAATTGCTCTCAAGATCGAGAAATGGCCAATCTTTGCCTGAATTTCTTTGTTCCCTGCTTTTCCTTTTTAATCCCTTCAAATTTTAGATGCAGACTAGGGACAGTCTGTAAGTTGGGGAGAGATGTGGTGACCAATCCGGGACACCACAAAAAAAAAAAAAATTTTGGTTGTACCCCTATGGGTACCTTCATTTCCCCCCATCTCTCAACTTCCCCCTGTCCCAGTGGTTTAGGACAGGTCTCTTGCCTGTCTCTCTGCTTCGATCCCCCCGTTCTATGTTCAACTCCCACTTGTCGCGCTCGCGGCCCTGACTTTTGGCAACGCGACCAATCGTCAAACCACTTTTGACCATCCCTTCTCCTCCTCTCCACTTCATCATCATCAACCACCACTAGCATCATCATCATCATCATCATCATCATCGCTAGTACACCAGCGACAATCTCTCATCACCGATAGAACCAACCAGATCATCCCTCATCAGATCCTCCTTGGCCTTCAATCGCTAGTCCCACCCTATCCAATCGATCCTCATCCACCCACGATCACCACCATCTTCACTCCCCACTCAAGATCACTCGACTCTACCAGGATGAGCTACTAGAACAAGCCAAGCGTAGGAATGTCATCATCCGCGCCGATACCAGTACCGGTAAGACCTTGGTTGCCATCCAGCTCATCAAATCCATTGCCGCCCATCCCCCCTCGCCTCCGCGTCATCTCATCCAAGCCTTCCTAGTCCCCACTCGTCCTCTCGTCTTCCAACAGGCTCGATCCATTCAATCTCTCACCCATCTCACCATCAAAAGCCTACACCGGTGAGATCCAACCCAAACTCTGGAACATGGATTGATGGCAATCCGAATTAACTCAGACCGACCTCATCGCCTACACCGCTCAAACCCGTCATATCTGCCCATCATCTAATCCGACCAACAACCGCAAGCAACCGCTCGCGGCCGCTGGAACTTTCACCCCGTTGTCGCCGCCAATCGGGGAACGACAACTGTTGTCAACACCCGCGACCGCTGTCGCGGGTGTCCATCTGGTTGCCCGCGGTCATTCTCGACGCGGGCAACATTTCTTTTTTTCCTCTCATGTAATTTTTTTTATTTATTTATTTATTTTTTATGTTTTCATTTTTCCGCACCTATTTGTAAATCTTGCTTGTACATAGTATACAGGGCCTCATTTCTATAAAAGGAGGGGCTCTCCCCTGCCTTTTGTCCCAGCATCAGAGCATCAGAGAATCCAATCCATCCAATGAGAACATCATCATAAGCAATTTATCCGTGGGCATCCTTCCCCACTTTTCTGAGCAAATTATCCGGGTATATCTATGATTGCCCCTTGATCCTTTGAGCCTCCATACTCAAACTCTGTCCTTTGTGACCTTGATCCTTATCACCAACCAATAGCCTTGCTGGTTGAAGAAGAATTCCTGTCTGCCTGAATTCTTGAGTGTGTTATACCACTCTGATCCCTTTTTCCGACCATACTGGTCTTGATCTCTCCTTGATCATCTTTCTGGAGCCAATCACGTTTGATTGAAGAGGTTTTATTAAGCTTAAAACCTGGAGTGTTATACCTCCCTTTTTCTTTGAGGTTGAATTTCACCACGCTATTCTTGAGTTCTTTGAGAAGTGTTGGGATATTCTTGCTCAAATTCGTTATTGATTTGCTTCTAGAGCTTCATAAACAAATTGCTTTTGTTTTTTTCAGCCTCCCACAGTTATCTGGTACCCTTCAAGCGCTTGATTGCGGAGAGTTGGGCAGGTTAATTGAGAACCTGGAGGTTGGTTGGGATTGAGTTGATCTTTCCTAATCAGCTGCTGATGACCAGAGATATTAGCTTGTGGGCGTTGTTACTTACAACTGCCTTGTTCTATTGAACTCTGAAAAAACCTTGACTTATTTGTTCAAGTCTTTAACTGCACCATCTTGCCTCAGATAGTGTTGTTTCCATCGCTACCGACAACTCTTATCCTCTTCCCTTACTTTGATTTCTCATCCATAAGGTTCTGGACCTTGATTCCGGTTAAATTTAAATATTATTGTAACTCCTAGGAGGGCAGCCTAAACAGCACCTTTCCCCTCCACAGAACTGCCACGGCTTAGCACCGTTTGGAGTCTTACAACGGATAGACAATGAGAGGACAGAAAGGGGTAGGATTTGATTGAAGATGGAGAAGAACTATTCAAGGTATGAGGTCAAATGAGTTCAATGAGGTCTTGTTGGAGAGATCGTCATCTTACCAGTAATAGATTTTTGTATTCAAGTCAAGCGGTTATTTGATGGTGGAATGTTTGTTGTAGATGAGATTGAAAAATAGAATAGAAATGAAAAAGAAAATAGAGAGGGAAGCAAATGAGAAAGGGAGAAAGAAAAGAGAAGAAGAGGAGGATAGAGGATGAGGAGAAGACAATGAGATGAGAGTTTAATGGTGGTCTGAAGACTTCTGAGAAGGGGTGAGGCCGGTGTGAATGAGTGGAACACATCCGGGTCCCTTTCCTAGACTTAGTGCGCACCCGCGCACAGAGTTGAGGTCAGAGATGAGTGGAAGAGTGCTCAAGCGCGCAGAGGCCCAACAGGAGATGAGAGAGGGAGAATACTCAACACCCCTTGTGACTGGTAAGATGATATTGACTTAGTGCTTGTTAGATTGAGGATGAAATATTGATCTTTGAAGAAATTGGAGAGCTCTGAAAGAGGTGGATTTAGTCAACGTGTTGGCTATCATTTCATCAGTGGGAACAAGATGGAGGTCAAACTTAGTAAGGGAAAAGTCTTCACGTAGAGCTTTAGTTTTGATGTCTATGTGTCGTGACTTCAAATTTGAGCCAAATATTTTTATTCTATTGTCTCATCCTTTGTTATCTATATATATTTCTGGTTTATTAGAGGAGGAGCCATTGATTTCATCTACAAGGTGAGTAATCCACTTCAATTCAATGTAGCAGTCAAGTAAGGCATTGAGTTCATCTTCAGAAGCTGCCTTCCATCTAGGCCATTCAGAACATTTTTGGGCAGCCTTATACCAGGGAGGTTCATTATAATGGTGGAAGCCATTTCTTTGGGGTCTCTGAAGTTCATGCCTGGGACGTAGATTGGGTTGTTGTCACGGAGGTTCCGGATCAGAGTGGGAAGGAAGAGGAGGGGATTGAGGTATAGAGTGGAGAGAACCTTCTTGATCAGAATTTGAGTCAGAGTGTTTGAAGACAGGTTCTCTAATTGAATATTGTTTTTCATTTGTGGAGAAATCGTTTTTGTAGGCATTTGAGTCCAGTTGAGAAAAGATGTCCAAGCCTGGCAATTCAAAGAAGGGAAATTCATTGAGTTTATTCTTGAGGAACTTAACCTGTTTAGTTTCTAAAACGGCTCCAAGTGAGTTTAGAATTAGGTAAGAGTGGAAGGTTGGGTTGAAAACAATCAGGATTCCTTCAAGACCTTTTTTGTCAAATTTTCTTACTTTTTGCAGGCAAATAGCAAGATAGATCACAGAAGAACCCACGGGTTGTAGGTAATTATTTGGGAGGGTCTTAAAAAACATAAGTTCCCAAGGAGATGATTTTTTACCTTCTCGAGGGATCTGATTGAACATAAAGCAACAACTACGTGTTACTATGTGCCAGTAATTCTTGGCTAGACGTGATGAGGAGAAGGTTGACCGGGCGGATTTGATGATTGTCCTATTAGCTCTTTCAAATTGTCTGTTGTGTTGAGGATGGTACGGCTTGGAAGTACAAAGGTTAATGAAATTCTTTTTGGAAAAGTCTTTTAGGGTGGAATTTGTGAATTCCGTTCCTTTATCTGAGAATATTTTGGAGGGATAATATTTCAAACGTTTATATTCAGTCTCTAGGATGTTGATAATTATCTCGGGAGTCTGATCTTTGGAGGTTAGGGGAAAACCTGCGAGGTAAGACCAGAGTGAGCAGATATTGGTAGCCAGCCTTTGATTGAGGGGTAATCATACCGATCAAGTTGAGATTGATTTGTTCTAAAGGTTTTCTGGCGGGAGTAGAAATATTGGAAAAGGGAGATCTGGTGAGCTTACTCTTGATGCATCTGTCACATTTGAAATTCTGGAGTTCTTCTTTGGAGAAACAATCCTTTAGGAGAGGTTTGAGTGTATAGATAGATGCGTGGCTGTACATTTTATGTAGGTCAGATAGAGTATTGGTAGAGTCAGAGGATTGATTGGCAACATTTGCAGAATCGTTTTGGCCAGTTGATTGGGGTCTTTCAATGACAAACAAATTGTCCCTTATTAATCCCTTCAGCACAATTTGATCTTCGTGAGTCACCTTGAATGTATCACAGGTTTGAGAGAGGTTACAGCCTTTCTTTGCAAGGATTCCAGGGCTGATCAGATTGACAAAAATGTCTGGAACGTAAGCGCAATCTTCAAGCGTGACTACGGAATTGTTCCATTTTAATTTGACTGTCACGATTCCTTGTATTTTGAGATTGGCCTCCAGTTTTCCAGTCTTTATTTTGAACTTTAAATCATTAAAAATGTGAACATTAGCGCCAGAGTCCAGGAGTAGATTAGGATTGTTATCCAAATTGATCCAGAGGGTCAATCGAGCATGGTAGTTGATTGTTGGATTCTTCTTAACCTTATTTTTCCACTTGTTTTGTTGTTTTATCCACCATTCAGGAGCAACTTTGTGATGGAGATGGAAGCACAAAGATTTGGCTTGAGGCGCATTGGGATAATGGTACCCCTCAGGGCATCTCATTTTGACTTTCTTCTTGTCCTTAAAATTCCTTGTCTTGTTCAAGACTAATGAGACGTTGATGGATGGCTTATTTGGTTTGTATTGAGCCTTTCTCTTGTTGTGGTATTGGATAAGATGGTTGAACACAGCGTCCATTGTCAAGTTCTTTTCTAAATGCATAATTTGTTGTGTGAGGTTTTTGAGTGTTGGGGGAAATTTGAATAGTAGAAGATACACTAAGATATCATTAGGTCATTTGATCCCAACATCCATCATTCTTGTGATAGATTTTCTCATTTTGGTGATGAAACTCTTGATAGCGTTTTCGCAAAAGACCATATGGAGGAAGTGATTGAATAATCTTTTTGATTAGCTGTCTCGGAGGAGGCAAATCTTCTTGTAATTTTGGCCCATAGAAGCTTAGAGGATGAGATGTTTGTGGAGTTTACGACATTAGCGTGAGTGGTACTTTTTAGCTTAGATAGAAGTATTGCCCTAATTTCTCTATCTTGTTTTGATGACAGGGGGCCAGAATTACAAGTGATTTGGTCCTTGATATCCTTGAGGTCAAAAAACATGAGCATCTTGTCTTGCCAGATGGAGTAAATTTCTTTTTTCAAAGGGGGTTTGGCGTTGACTGATGCTTTGAGAGCAACTTGATGGAAATAATTGTTTGCTCCTGTTGGTTTGTTCATAGCTTGATTGGTTAGGTTTGTAGGTAGGTCCTTTGGCTTTTAAACGTTGTGGTAGACCAAACCTGTCCTATAGCCATCAGACTCACTTTTGCAGTGTAACAACAGCTCAAAACCTCAAAGTAGCCTCAGAAATGGATTCTACATCACAAAGAACCTATAGTAACTCAGCCAAAGTACCCCTCTATCTTTCATTGATTAGAAGATATAGCCCAAGAACCCTTCAACTATGGCAAACTCATACCCAACCAGGTGTCAAAGCTCTGTGGAAGGCATAAAGACATACCTTTCAAACCCTCAAGTACATACTTGTAACAGCCTACCCTCAACACCAGAACCATACACCAACCCTGTCACCTCACTAAGAATACAGCATACAGACACAGGTGGTGCTGCATGCCAGATCCAGTCACCTCATCCAGCATGCCAGATCCAGTCACCCCATCCAGAATACAGCATACAGACACAGGAGGCAGTGCAGCATTCCAGATCCAGTCACCTCATCCTGAATACAGTATAAAGATCCAGGAGGCAGTGCAACCAGTCCAGAACCAACCAAACAAGCAAATATACATACACAAAGCTGTGCAGAAGCATACAGGAACAGTACAGGCAGGAAAAAGTGAAACCAGTCTCAACCAGGACCAAAAAAATAAGCAAGCATACATACAGAAGGCTTTGCAGAAGTATACAGGAGCAATATATGCAGGAGGAAGTGATACCAAACAAACTACCAGAACCATGCAGTACCAAACAACCTCAGCACCACACAGCAATTTATGCAGCCAGTAGCATGTGATACAAACAAAGTACAAGTACCAACAAACCCTCAGAACCACACAGCAATTTATGCAGTCAGAAGCATGTGATACCAAACAAACTACCAGAATCATGCAGTAGCAAAAACACACAGAACTACACAGCAATATATGCAGGCAGTCAAGATCATGCAGCACCAAACAAATCACCAGGGAATGAACAGCAGCACATGTAGGGAGAATCAAGTAGCACCAGACCAACCATTAGTACTGCACAGGAATACATTGTATCTGCACTTCACAGCAATTTATGCAGAGCTGTGCATGCATGAAACCCCTGTACCAGCTTTTCCCAACCAGCAGAAATGCCTCATGAAACTGTACAAGCTTTTCCCAACCAGCAGAAATGCCTCATGTAACTGTATCTCACTGTTCCTCACTAGAACAGGGAGAACCCTCAGGGGCAGCTTTGAGCACCCCTGGGGGAAGGATTTGTCTATTTAAGGAGGGCCTCTCTGCCCTATCCAAGTTGTATCACCATCCCCCCCACAAAATAACTCACCCCATCAACCCATCTATTTGTGGTACCTACCCAGAAAAAATATTAGTAGTGAATCAGTTATAAAAGGAAACAAGAAATCAGAAACCAAGTTATTACCCATCTTTAACCAATTAAACCACCCACCAGGTGCTTGAATAAGGGTTCTTCTGTGACCTAAATATTCAGCACCATACTAAAGAAACCCCACCCATTAGTTAATAAATACCCTTACAAAAAAAAGAGAGAGCACAACAAAAAGAAACTACCAACCTCTCCTCTACCCAGCCCCCTGTGGGTAAACCCATCCTTGGGTCCTCTCCTTAACCATCCCTTTGATAAACCCTTGAACACTTTAATATTGGGGTACTGGTTAAGATCATATATATCTGATCAATAATTAACCAATAATCCAATACATCTGGTCTATTCTTCAACAAATCCTACCAATACCACAGTTAATAACTAATCTAGGTCTGATCTGAGACCTACATTAAGTCTCAAAGAAACCAGCCATTAATTTAAATAAATTATTGTGCAGACTTAATATAGTAATAGAAGGGCAGGCAATTCAAAACCACTCTTATTATATACTAACACTCCAAAGGAGTAGAAGTAATACTAAATTCCCCTTCAAGGACTGCCAGCAAGCTATTTTCTACCATTATTTTTATATAATCCCACAGGAGTCTCTACAACTTAGTAAGATTGGATTGAATTTCTTGATGACTTATAACCAACAGGATGAGAGACAAAGAGAATCAAAAATAAGGCGTATCAGGAGGAGACTTCAAGGAAAAAGAGATAAACAAGAAAATAAAAGTGTAGAGTCCTACAGCGTTGATCAATGTGTGTTCTTTAATAACATATCTTCGAGTTGAGGGAGATCTAAGGACAGATAGACAATGGGAGGACAGAAAGGGGGAGGATTTGAGTGAAGATTGAGAAGAACTATTCAAGGTATGAGGTCAGATGAGTTTGCTGAGGTCTTGTTGGAGAGATTGTCATCTAACCAGTCATAGATTGTCGTATTTGAGTAAAGCAGTCATTTGATGGAGGAATGTTGGTTGTAGATGATATTGAAAAAGAGAATAGAAATGAAAAAGAAAATAGAGAGGGAAGCAAATGAGAAAGGGAGAAAGAAAAGAGAAGAAGAGGAGGATAGAGGATGAGGAGAAGACAATGAGATGAGAGGTTGATGGTAGTCTGAAGACTCATGAGAAGGGGTGAGGCCGGTGTGAATGAGAGGAACACATCCGGGTCCCTGTCCTAGACTTAGTGCGCACCAGCGCACAGAGTCGCGGTCAGAGATGAGTGGAAGAGCGCTCAAGCGCGCAGAGGCCCAGCAGGAGATGAGAGCGGGAGAATACTCAACAGGATCCGCTGCGTGCATGGCAGAATTGGCTGCGCAAGGGTCTCTAGTACGCCGGAAACTGCTACTATGAGTATGTAGGGGTATGTAATGATGCGGGGCTGCGCGCAGGAATTGTGACATAACACATTTCCGCGTGTAACTCCTAAAATATACACAACATCTTAATTCTGAGTGAATTTTTGGTGCAAACTCTATACTCTGAGGGTTGTAGGTGCTCAAAGGGACGGACACTAAGGCTAGCAGGGTAACCAGGAGTAGCCTGCCATGTGTGCTTGGTGCTATAGCACGGGTAGCATCTAATTCCACAGAGTATGGGAATTATTCCACTATATAATAGACATTAGGACGTATGAATAACACTAATCTGTCCTATTTATGTATTATTCAATTAATTATCCTTAGTAAATGTTCCCAGTAATTTAATAATTATATAAATAGACATTTCTACAGAAATCTTGATGTCAGGTAAGTTCTCATTATGTATTATATAACTGGAGTAAAAGTCATAATATTGATTTTACTTCTTATTTTCGAGTTCTAGTTGATTTATTTAGATAATTACTTAAAAATATAAGTCATGTGAATTCATGTAATACTTTTAAATCATTGGTTTCCTTAGTATGTCACGAAGATATTGATGTCTAATAATTCTCATAAAAGTATATGAAATTATATTTATATATTTTTAGAAGTTGTCATTGTCTTATTTTCGACATTCTTGGCAATTTGAATTATATTAAATAAAAAATACGTATAAGGATGATTTATGTATTTTTATATAATATTATGCATTTTTAGACTGTCTACTATCCACAGGAACATTCATTACATATGTAGGAAGTTCCCGTGTATGTTGTAGCATTTTTAGGCGGTACCTGAGCCTCTCAGGCCGCCTGTCACTCTGTCAACCCGTAGTCCCGCGGCTGCGTACTTGTCAGAGGCCTGGGGCTGCGTACAAGACCTTGACGGAGTTACAAGGTTGTATTGCAGCCGCACGCGGGTGCATTGGCTGCAGGGGCTGCGTGCGGGAATTGTGAAAAAACACATTTCCGCCCATAACTCCTAAAATATACACAACACCTCAATTATGACTGAATTATAGGTGTGAAACCTATACGTGAAAATGAATGTGAAATATTTAGTTGGCCAAAAAGCTCAATAATGGAGCCGTAGTATTTTGGTCTTTCTTTCCTTAATTATTTAAAAATATAAGGAGCTGGATTTCAAGGGTGGGGTCAGTGAGTGACCCTGACTAATTTTGGGTGGAAAACCCATTTCTGTAATAATATTTATGGTTTTCCTACTCCTTCCTAGGTTAATTCTATTATTATTATTTTTATGTTATTTTTGTTACTTTTGCAGCTTGCTCTGCAAGAGTAGCAAGCTGACATTCCCCCACTCCAAGATATGGCCATATCTGAAAAAAATCTGGAGGAATTCGGGAGAAAAAATCAACTGCATATGTGCTTCAGTTCCTTTTGCTGGCTCTGTAGTTTCTGAGATGTATTGGTCCATCAGGTATATTATTTTCTGGTAGCCATTCATCTTTGTCTGCAGATTCTTCTTTGTATCTTACTAAGTATAGTCTGATATCTTTTCCTTGTACCCTCTATTTCTTATCTCTCAATATCCTGCTGACTTTCCCTTTTTCTTTTACAGGTTCAGGTTCTATTGGGATTATTGCTGAAGGGAGGTTGCTGCCTTCTCTTGGTTTAAAGTGTTTGACTAGGCTAACAGGAAATACTGGATGTTTTCTTGATAATTCTTCACTCAGGATTACTTCCACAGCATTTTTGCCATGCATTGTCTTGAAAACAAATCGTCCAACAAAGAATAGTTTCAGTTTTCTGTTGCCTGCTAGGTTGTTGAAATTGGTTGTAGATATCAAGATCAGATCTCCTATTTTAAAGTCAGGTTCTTTATGTGATTTGTCCCATCTTTGTTTGTTGTATTCAACAGCTTCTTCTACACATTTATGAGCAAGATTATTTGCCAGATCTATCATCTTCTTGAAGTCAAGAGATGTTGGATGAATAGTGGCTAAGTTATAGTTCACGTTCTTCCTAGGGAGTTTTGGAATCCATGCTCTTTCTAGTATGTAAGCGGCTTCTTTGGTAGTAGAGTGTTTACTGCTGTTATAAGCCGTTTCTAGGGCTGGGAGTAGGCTTACCCAATCATGGCAATAACCATCTGATTTTTTGTATTCTAGACCAAAGCTACAGAACCTACTTAGCATATCTTCTAGGGTCTGTATCATCCTTTCAGCTAATCCATCAGTTTGGGGATGGTATGCTGTAGAAAATGCTAGAGTAGTACCTAGTATATCATGTAGATTCCTTCAAAACTCAGAGGTGAATTTGGGGTCTCTGTCACTGATTATAATCTTGGGTAAATCCACATCAGCTATGATCCTATTCCAGAATAGTAAAGCTACATCCATAGCACTATCTTCTTTGTGGTTAGGTAAGAATTTTGCCTTTTTGGAATATCTTTCAACAATAACTAGGACAGAGTTATATGAATGAGTACCTCCAGGGGGGAGGCCAGTGAGAAAAATCATATTGATGATTTCCCATCTGGTTGTAGGTTAAGATATCTTCTGTAAGAGTCCAAACCTTTTTCCAGTGATTTTATTAGATTTCTGGCAGGTTTCACAGCTAGTAACATATTCAGTAGTGACTTCTTCCAAGTCTATCCACCAGGCATTTTGTTTTACTTTTTCTAAGGTTCTTTCTGTGGATAGATGCCCTGATGAACAGTTGTCATGGCATTCCTGGAGTATAAGTTGTATATGTTCTTTGTTTCTTAGTAATAATAAGCTAGAATGTTGGTGTCTCTAGTAAAGGAGACCATCCCAAAAGGTAAAAATTCCTGCTTTATAGGGTTTAATTATTGAAGCAGGCGGCTATTTATCAAAGCTGCTTCTGGGGATTCACATTCCATAATGGTAATCAGCAGCTTGATTTCAGGAGAGTAGCTATCCCTTACTAGGTTGAAGAAAGCATTATCTAATTCACATAAGTGGATCCCCATTCATGGAGCACTCAATGCAAAAAGATTGATGTTCACAATAGGAAAGATATCTTGATCTTCAGGGTCATATGCTGGATTGTTAGAGTCATTAGGCAATGTATTCCTACTTAGACTGTCAGCATTTTGATGTTTAGCTCCAGCATGTTCATAAGAGTTCTTACAGCATTGCAGTCCGTGATTACTTGAAAAGTGGTGCCTTCTAAGTAATAGTGTAGCTTCTACAAAGCCCATACTAGTGCCACACATTCCAACTGACTGGCCCCATATCTCTTCTCTGTATCTTTGATCTGTCTAGATATGAATAGTACCGGTTTTTATACTGGTCTGTCTTCTTCTATCCTTTCCTGATGTAGAGCAGCTCCTAGCCCTTCCATACAAGCGTCAATCTATAGTTTGAAGGCTTAGAGTAATCTGGTTGGATAAGTTGAGGAGTAGAGGTCATAGCTATTTTTGATTCCTCATAGTTCTTTTGTCTCTCATGAGTCATTTCAAATAGGGTGTTGTTGTTGCATACTTCATACAGACTTTTAGCAAGCATAGCAATTTGCGGTATTTATTGTCTGTAATAACTGCAAAAACTGATGAAAGACAGTAATTTTGTCTTGTTTTGAGGCATAGGTCTATTCATGACAGCAGCTATCTTATTTTAATCAGCAGCTAGAGTTAGACCAGAGACTATATGTTCTAAGGCTTTCAATTCTCCGTAGCCAAAGATGCATTTCTTCATGGACACCTTTAATCCTGCTCTGGAGATTTTCTGGAGTACTAATCTCACTTGGTTAATATGAGTATCCCAGTCATCAGAATATATGATAACATCATCTATATATACCATCATCCATCCTTGTCTGATGTAAGTACCTAGAACTGTACCCATAGTTCTTTGGAAGTGTAATGGAGCATTCTTTATACCAAAGGACATCCTAAGATATTCATATATTACCAAATGACGGATTATTCTCATAAAATTCCTACGTTCAGGGCTTAGTGATATCTGGTGGAAGCCTTTAAGCATATCCATAGTAGTGATGTACTTAGCCTTGGAAAAGTTTTGCAGAGCATAATCAATCCGGGGTATAGGATAATAATCTGCTTGAGTGTAATTGTTGAGCATTCTGAAGTCTCCAACCATTCTTGAATTCTCATTATTCCAAGCTATGATTACAGGTGTGGTCACATCTACCTGTTCATTATGCCCTACTTTCCTTAATACCTGTAAGTCTATCAGCTCTTGGATATGTTCCTCAAGAGCTTTTCTAGACTTAGGACTAGAAGGATAGGATGGCCTTCTTAAGTTAGGAGGATAAGGAGGCTTAATGATCAATGTCAATGACATATCATGTCCTTTAATATCACCAATGTGATTATATTTATTACAAAAAGCATTCTGGTTCTCAAAGCAGACTTTCAACATTTCTTTCTTCTGTTCCTCAGAAAATTTCATATTCAGAGCTGCTTGAGAGAAATATTCTTGGTCAAAGTCTTCTAAATGCTTTTGATAAGTAGAGGAGGGGAAGTTAGACTGGATGGTGCATATCTTAAACTTCTTATCCCAATTACCTCCTACTGTTAAGTATCTTCCTCTACTCTGGAACAAGTCTATACCATATAGACATAAGGCATCATTACCCAGTATCAGGTAGTCACATAGTCCGTTGAGCAATACTAAGAATTCCACTTGTATTCTCAAAGATACTTTAGTGTGAGGAAGTATTATAGGAGCAGTCAATACTCCAACAGCATTCATGGTAGAGTTTTAAGAGCTGAACCTGGCTTTTGGGACGGGAAAAAGGTGTTCTTTCCAATTGGGGTCCCATTTGTTTAAGAATTCAGCACAGAAAAATGAGAAGAAAGCCCCACTACCCAGTAATAACCTTATAGTTCTGTTTTTATGCAATCCTGTTGCATAACAAGTTTGACCAGTGGTATACCTTTTCCCACTCATAGGTTTAACTGTTAATGGTTTGAAATCCATCAAATGTCTAGGAATTATAGTAGGATACCATTGTTGAGGCAAGCTAGAATCCCCATGGATGTTATTGATTTCTACAGAAGTGCCTATATCTCCTTTTATAACATTAACAGGGTTGGTCAGGATCAATTCACATTCAGAAAGAGATCCTTCAGTATCAGCTATATCTTCATAGTTCTGATTCTCTTCAACCTCCTGTCCTCCTTCCAAGACTGCTATCTACCTTTTTGGTAATGGCCAGTCTTGTCTCATATGCCCAGTCTTGTTACAATTCCAACAGGTTGCCGTTATCCTCTCTTTATCCCTATTCTCATTAGGTATCCTATCAGAGGCATTTATCAGAGGAGGTTGTTCTCTGGTTTTTTTGATGTTATAGTTCTCTTTGGGTCTGGAAGGGGCTTTATTTTCCAACCCATTCATGTCTATTACTTCTTTCAACACATTAATTAGAGTGGGCAAGTCCGCATCCATACTCATCCTACATCTTACACTATGGTTAAGATTGCCAGGAAACAGGTTGAGGAGTCTTTAATTGACTTCCTCTTTATCAGCATCTGGATAGAAGCAATCCAATCTTTTCTCCTTTTCCAAGCACCATTTGTGAGGTTTATCCTTGGAGGGTTCAAATGAGGAATTTTCAAAATTTTTCATCATTTTCCTTTTCCACATTCTAGAACCAAATTGTTCTTTGATCAGAAGTTTCCAAGAATTCCATGGCAAGGATCCTCCTTCTTCTCACTTACTGATAAACCAGTCCAATGCTACTTCTTCAAATAGCCTGGGTAGCCTGATTACAGCTATGGCTTCTGGTAGGTCATAAGCTTTAATGGTGTAGTCAATAAATTTAATAAAATTTATATGACTATATTCTAATTCACCAGAGAATTTGGGCCATTCAGAAATAGGGGGTAACAGTTTCAGTTCTTGCTTGATCTCAGGAGTAGGACTAGGCCTAA
The DNA here is from genome assembly GCA_025617555.3 of Puccinia polysora. NCBI lineage: Eukaryota > Fungi > Basidiomycota > Pucciniomycetes > Pucciniales > Pucciniaceae > Puccinia > Puccinia polysora. The sequence goes on along the minus strand of CM062636.1, from coordinate 33,882,290 downwards.
AGGTTTCACTCCTATGCATTCCTAATAAGGGTGGTGCATATGGAGTAGTGGTTTTCTGGGATGTTTTGGTTCCTCTTTAGTACTCCCCAAGGGATTGGTTAGACGGACTTTCAAGTCTCTAAGATCATTTTTTATCAGATTAAGTTGCAGGTCCACTTTGTCATTAAGCACATCCAATTTTCCACTAAGGGATAGAATAGAGCTGTTAGTGGTGGTTGCCAATTCTTCTTTTAAGGGGTGGAAAGACATAATACAATCTTCTTGGATTCCTGATAACATATTCTCAATGGTTTGGGTCTGTTTGATCCTACCTTGATTATTGTTCCCAATAACTGTTCTGTGTGTTCTTTAATTTCTTCCTGTTTGGTTATTAATCAATTTGGCTACCACTGAGGTTAATTTATCCATTTGGGTATAAACCCCATCCAAATATTCACAAACAATTTTGAAATTATGACGCATATCATTAGAAAAGGAAGTAATTACATCAGAGGTTTGTTTGGGCTCAGAATTAGAGGCTAATTGTTGTAAACCTCTTTCCACTTTTGAGCAAGGGATATTATCTGGTCCCAGTAATTCTTTCCCTTTGGATTGGGATGGGAAGAGGATCTCTTCTTTCCTGATCCTTTGCCTTTCAGTTGGGCTGATGGATCCCAGGGATTCCACTTTTCTACGTAGGATTTTACCTCTTTCCTTGGAGTCATTTTCTGAAGAGCTATCTGGGTGGCTTATGCCTGGGGGATTATCTTTTTCATAGATACCATGTCCTCTTGGGCTTGGGCTTCTTTGAATTCTTCCCAATATTTCACGTGCTCTTTGAATAAGTCTTTGATCCTCGCTTCCTTGGCCAGATTCTGCTAGGGTGCCTTCAGGGAATCTTTTTGTAAACGAGGGAGGCTTGATTCTGAAACTTTATCCGGCTCTAGGTTGGGAGAGGGCAGAAGTGATTGGTGATGCTCCTTGTCCATTAACATTTGATTCACGTGTTCTAGTCTCTTCATGGTTGTACTTACTGGTGGTCTCACGGTTTCTGAGAGCTGTTGGCAAAGATCCATAGGAGGGAATTTTTTCTGAGGCTCTTCTGTTACTTCTATTCATTTTCAGAATAATATGGTTTTAAGAATTTTACAGAAAAAATCTGTAAAAATAAGTTTTATTTCAAAACTCACTTAAATTGATGTTCAAAGATACAAAGACCTTATTGAGTTTAAATTGATCTTTAGTAGGTAATCCTACGGGGTCCTGATGGGCTCCAATGAGGTCTTCACCTGCCCAATCAATATTTTCAGGGCGTCCAGAGATGTCTGGGACTTCCAGATCCAATAGATCAACTTCAGTGGCGGTGGTTTCTGGTACAGGAGGGTTCACTGATAAAAAAGTTTATTTTATTGGTTAATCAAATATATCAATTTTATTTTCTTCAAAAATAACATGGTAATGCAAGTTGTGTACTTACTTTCATATTTCAAAAATTAATTTATACGGTATTTCTTCCAAGCTTTATGTTTCCTTAATAGAGCCTGAAATTTGATAAACCTTTCAAGATCTTCTTGTTCAAGGAGGTTATCGAAGTGTTTTCGTGAAGAAGAGATATTAAGTTGCTCAGCTTGAGTTAAAGCTTTCCAACCAGTAGTTTTATAATTTTTAATATATTCTTCTTTTCTTATCTTTAAAATATTTAAATAATAGATTATGAATTCTGCCTTGTTTTTTAAATCCACTGCAAAAAAATTTAATAATAAATCACGGTTATAAAGTCAGATAAATTTATCTTTTATTTGATTTTTTTGTGAAATGTCTGGTCCAAGGTATTAAATATAATAAAATGGAATATTTCCTGGCCAGACCCCCCATCTTCAGCCTCCTGGATGCCAAGACCCTTGCTCTCCTTTAGCTACAAGAGGTTATAGAGTAAATAATAAATATATTATTTAATAAATGAAGCAAAAATCCGTAAAATATTTAGATTAAGCTTATTGCAAGGTTAAGTGGTTTGGTTATTGTTTATTGTTTTAAATAAATATGAATAAATTGATCATGAAATATTTATATAGAGGGGCCACAATTATATTGGGGATCTTTAACACCTCTCTTCAGGGATTTCAGTATGAAAACATGTAGTCCTGGTTACTTTGGGCTCTTTAGTTTAAAGAATATTTTACCCAAAGATAAAATGTATATAAAATACACAGTGGAGTGATAGGGCCTTTTAGCCAAGCTAACACGACAGAGAAAGGATAATAAGACTTACTGGTATATTATTAAATCCGTTGGGTATCTGGTTGAGATGTGTACTGATTGGTTAAACCTGTATACTGGGGTTATAAGGCTGTTCAGCAGTTTTAATTGATAAAAAAGAGGTTGAGGAGGGATATTACTGATCAGGAATTGCCATAAATCACTTACTTATCTCTTATAAGTATTTGATTACCTTGGTACGGTGTCTGGATATGAATATAACTGGGTCTCTGCCCATCAATATCCTCAAAAGAGCTCTTTATTTATAGCTTTTGGATTCCCAATATTGTCCTTCTGAGGTTTGTAGGGGCTCAAAGGGACAGACACTAAGGCTAGCAGGGTAGCCTGGGGTAGCCTGCCATGTGTGCTTGGTGCTATAGCACGGGTAGCATCTAATTCCACAGAGTATGGGAATTGTTCCACGATATAATAGACATTAGGACGTGTGAATAGCACTAATCTGTCCTATTTATGTATTATTTAATTAATTATCCTTAGTTAAAGTTCCCAGCAATTTAATAATTATATAAATAGACATTTCTACGGACACCTTGATGTCAGGTAAGTTCTCATTATGTATTATATAACTGGAGTAAAAGTCATAATATTGATTTTACTTCTTATTTTCGAGTTCTAGTTGATTTACTTAGATAATTACTTAAAAATATAAGTCATGTGAGTTCATGTAATACTTTTACATCATTGGTTTCCTTATTATGTCACGAAAATATTGATGTCTAGAAATTCTCATAAAAGTATATTAAAGTATTTTAATATATTTTTAGAAGTTGTCATTGTCTTATTTTCGACATTCTTGGTAATTTGAATTATATTAAATAAAAAATATGTATAAGGATGATTTATGTATTTTTATATGATATTATGTATTTTTATATAATATTATTTATTTTTAGACTGTCTACTATCCACAGGAACATTTATTACATATGTAGGAAGTTCCCATGTATGTTGTAGCTTGTTTAGGCGGTACCTGAGCCTCTCAGGCCGCCTGTCACCCTGTCAACCCGTAGTCTCGCGGCTACGTACTTGTCAGAGGCCCGGGGCTGCGTACACGAACTTGACGGAGTGACAAGGCTGTATCTCAGCCGCGCGCGGGTGCATTGGCTGCCAGGGCTGCGTGCGGGAATTGTTAAAAAACCCATTTCAGCCTGTAACTCCTAAAATATACACAACACCTCAATTATGACTGAATTATAGGTGTGAAACCTATACGTGAAAATGAATGTGAAATATTTAGTTGGCCAAAAAGCTCAATAATGGAGCTGTAGTATTTTGGTCTTTCTTTTCTTAGTTATTTAAAAATATAAGGAGCTGGATTTCAAGGGTGGGGTCAGTGAGTTACCCTACCTAATTTTGGGTGAAAAAACCATTTCTGTAATAATATTTATGTTTTTCCTACTACTTCTTATGTTAATTCTATTATTATTATTTTTAAGTTATTTTTTTTACTTTTTCAGCTTGCTCTGCAATAGTAGCAAGCTGAAAGTCCATCAGGCATGATAATTTGGTAAGATAGATACTCTTTGTTGTATCCTATAAGTTTTCCTTTCCACCCTTTAGGGTTCAATGTAGCTCCTTTTGATCTTCTTTGATTTATCACAATAGTAGTGATCCCAATTGGCTGAAGGTGATTGGGCAGTAGCTTTTGTTTGTTTAATGAGTTCCCAGGGAGACTGATCTATAATTTCCTTTGGGATTTGGTTGAGGCTAATACAGCAGGATTTAAGAACCTCCAACCAATACTTTAAATATAGTTTTGAAGAACTTAATGATTATCGCACACTCTCAATCATGGATCAATTGGCCCTTTGGGCTCTACCATTGTGTTTGGGATGATAGGTTTCTGTAACAGGATGATTGATAAATCTCTCCTTGAAATATTGTACTAACCTATTGTTTCAAAAATCTGTACCACCGCCTGTGGATACAGTAGATTGATATTAACCGCAATTTTTTTTCTGCTTCTTGATTACTTCTACCAGCACAGGAACCTTATTGTCCTTTTTAGTTAATGGAATACCAGAGATTTAAACATAATATCTGTTCACAATAGTTAAGATGTATCTTTCATATCTATGAGATTCTGATGTGATTGGACCAACAATATCTGGATGTATGTTCTTGAAAGGCTTTGTGGCAGAGGTGGAGATAGAGGTGAAGGGAGAATTTGTTATTTTTCAAAGAAGACGGTCTTTGCACTCAAACTTATCTTATCCAGCAGCACTATATTGAACTCCCTTGATTTTACATAAGCAACCAAGAGAGGCATGACCATAGGATAAGTGTAGATCTTTAAGAGTCCTTGACTCCTCCTGCTGTGTCCAGTAGCACTCTTTGTTACCAACTTTCTTTGGAATATCCAGTACAAAGAGTTTTTGATTTTCAATACTTGAAATGTTTTCTTCTCATCTCTTCTCAATTCAAAATGCCCATATTTTTCGTTCAGAGTACATCCTTGTTCAAGGAGTTTCCCCAGACTGATCAGATTGACAAAAATATCAGGAACATACAGAAAGTTAGACAGAGTGATTGTTTGGTGCTTCCATTCCAGTCTGAAAGTTCCCAACTCCTGGATTGGTAGATCTGCTTCCACTTTTCCCATTGTGATGTGTTCTCTGGCGTATGGTTCAAGCATGGTGAAGGATCTGTCTTTGATGAAAATATGAGAGGTTTCTCCTCTCTCAATCAAGATATTCCTCTCTGCCCAATTTTGGAGTCTATTTGCCTAGTCACAAAGGCATGGAAGCAACCAGAGTCTTGTTTCTTGTTTAATCTATCTTTCCATTTACTTTGGTTTTCCCTCCACCACTTGGGGGCCTTTTCAGCATGAAGATGTAAACATTCTGAATCACATTGGTTCTTTTCCTGTTTTGGATTATGATACCCTTTGACACATTAGATACAGATATGATTTTTGGTCTTAGTCTGCATTGAGCCTAGTGAAATTTTGGAAGTACCTTGTGTAGTTTCTCTATCAGTTATTTTTGCCTTACTCTTTTTTTAATATTGAAAAACTTGTTTACACAAAAACTCAAATGACTTCTGCTTTTTTGAGTGAATGAGCTAATGTTTAAGGTCCTTAAGGTTTGATGGAAATTTGAAAATTTTTGGATAATCCAAGATTTTATCCAGTAGTTCTATACCAATGTTGATCATCTTCTTGATGGAGGTTTTGATATCTGTGACAAAGTCAATAATTTCATCCTCCTTGAAAGTCAAATGCAGAAATTTGTTGTCAATCCTAGCTTGGTTAGAAGCTTAAGAAGATGAAATTTTTCTTTGATTGCCTGCCATATATCCTGTGATGAGTTGATGTGGCAGAGCTGACGATCTGGTTGTGAGTTAATGACTCTGCATTTGGTACAAGGAGTAGTTGGATCTCTTTTTTTTCTTGGTTTGTGAGATTTCCAGAGTTTTATTCAAGTAATTCCAGCACTCCCCTGAGTTTGAGAAAAACTATCATTTTGTCCTTCCATATACCATAGTTCTCTTCTGTCAGGAGAAGGGTAGTTTCTAGGGCTGTTTTGAGCATGGCTTGACCAACAGATTCTGGCAAAAATCACAATCCTAAGGCCATAGTCCTATGTCTTGCTGTCCAAGGTGAGCCTTTGGATTTGAGCCTTTTTAGATATGGATGATGGTTTTGATTCCAAGCCAGAAAGCTATAAAAGAAACAGCTAAATGAGAATCAAGATAAAATAAGAAATATATACAACATTGGATAACATAGTGCATATGAAAAACCAACACAGTGAAATGGTTACCCCTGATTGACTATGGCTATGAGGAAGAGAAATGAAAGGATATGAAAGCCCTGAACAAAAGAATGGGATTTAAGATTAGCTGCATTTGAGGTAGAGTTGATATGGATTGATCTCAAAAGTTAGAGACAGATCAGGCGGAAGATTCTAGAGTCAGTTGATCAAGTTTTAGAGTTATTGTTGAATAGATTGGTCTGAGTTTTGAAATTGATTTTATCAGGTTGTGAGAGATAAAAAAGTACATGAATGATAATAGACAAGCAAAAAGTCAAAGAAAAAATAATGAAAAACAGAAAAAAATAGTGAAAAACACAAAAAAATAATGAAAAAAAGAAAAAAAATCAAGAACAGACAAAAATAATGAAGAACAGACAAAAATAATGAAGAACAGAAAAAAATAATGAAGAACAGAAAAATGAGAAAAAAAATGAGAACCACAAGACAAAGTTGAGACTAAAGTAGATTCAATTGGAGTGTTCACTTTGGTGGAAGCGCCCGCAGGAATTTTCATGCAACATCCCTCATGAGAACTGTCACCAGAATTGTTGGGCATTTCACTTATGGCTTTACAAATTTGATTCTAATAAAAAGAAATACACAATAATTATTATGCCATCCAACAAGAACTGTTATCCTTGATTAATTATCATAAAAAAGAGTTTGAAAGAATAAAAATAACACCTTCCACCCAAGTGATCCATAAAATTGATGTGTTAAGTAACAAATTAGACTTAGAACTAGGTATGATTAAGAATGATCTAAGAGATCTCAGATTGGATAATACTAATCCACCAGGTAATTCTGAAGGACCAAACCAACCAGGTTCTCCTCCACTCCTCATACCAATCCCATACCAAGTTTATTCAGATTTGAATCTTACAAGCCTATTCCAACCCCAGAAGTTGAGAAAGCTTGAAAGCTACTTCCCCCTATAAATGAATGATCAAATTTTTCAGGAGAAGGAGAGTATGACCATATCAACTTCCTTAAATTCATTGATTACACCCTACATTCTGATGAAATCCCTGAAACTATTTCTGTAGTAAGACTACCCAGGTTATTCAAAGGAGTACCTCTTGATTGGTTCATCAACAAAAGAGAAGAAGCATGTTCTATAACTTGAAACTCTTGGTATAAATTGATTAAAGAACAATTTTGCAAAGGAATTTGGAAAAGAAAGATGATGAAAAATTTTGAGACCTCCCTGTTTTACCACTCAAAAGACAAACCTCATTAATGGTGTCTAGTGTTGTAGATACTTGTAATTACTCCAATCTCCAATTTCCCAAGTAGTGGCCACTCTCACAAGCGTGCGTGAGGCTGAGAATTTTTAAATCCAATTACCTGTCACGTTACTGTCAACTGTCCAACCAGATCTTGAATGAACCGTGTGAATGACTTTCCTTGGTTCACAACTCCTTCCATTCTTGTCTCTCTATTTCTTTTGCTTCTCTGTCTTGTTCTTTGTCTTGCTTGTCTTATTGTCACTCATTGCACTCAGACTCTCAACCATCACAAGTTACTTTGAAATCAAATCATAGGATCATCAAGCTAATCAGCAAATTTCTCTTTGACTCAAACTTGACTCAAACTCAATAATCTGATCACAATCATTCCAACCTGCGGTAGGTTCCAACCAAATTGTCAACTCAACCTTAGGAACTGAATCACTTTCAAACCTGAAGTCCAGAAGTTATCCTGGAAGGATTGGTGTGTCTATCAACAGTGTCTTATCTTCTCTACATAGTCTGCTCAAGTCCATCACCCAGCCTGTAGAGTTATTGCTTCTGTTTGTTATTTGTTCTCTTCTGTGATTGTCTTTCTTTACTGGCTGTTTGCTGTATACTCATCTGATCCTTGAAATAAAAACAGCCTGGTCCAGGTTAATCAACCAATCTATTCTTTCACACTTTTAAAAGCAGAAAAATGGATCACTCAAGCTCAATCAACCTGGCAAGAACAACTGTGTCACCTGGACCGGGAGTAGAAAGCAATTTTAAGGCACTTGCACTCAAATTTCTTATGGAATCCACTCTGCTTCTCTCTGAAACCAACTACTCAATCTGGAGAAAGAAGATGGAACAACTTTTTAAGATGCGTGGCATTCTGGATTTGATCAACTCTGACAACCCCCACATTGAAATACCCAACAATTGCAAGATGGCTTGGTATCTTATGTCAAAACTGGAACCTGGTACTCACACCAATATCATTATGTTGGAAAACAAAGATTCATCCAAGCTAATATGGCTGCCCGCAAAAAATCATTTTGCTTTGAGTCAGGCAGCTTATGGAGCAAGAATGTTCTTCAACTTCCTCTATCTAGGTTTTGATCAGAACAACATTGATGGATTTGCCACTTCTGTGAAAGCTCACTTGGGAAAACTAGACAAAGTAGGAATTGAATTACCTAGCAACATATTCAGCTATCTCATTCTTTTCAAACTACCCAAGCCTTTGAAGTCAATGCAATCCCAGATTATGCATTCTGGCGGAGAACTTTCTGTAACGTTGGTCCAGCATAAGAATGAAGTCCAATCTAAAGCCGCTGGAACTGCCACTGACACCAATGTTGTCATGTATCACGCCATTAATCAAAAAGATCCTGACCTCCCTAAGTGCAAAAACAAGAAATATAATCCGTTGGTGAAGTCCCATCCTCCATCTTCCTGCTGGGAAAAATTTCCTGAATTGCAACCAGACCAGCCTCCTAACAAAGCAAAACGTAACGTCAAGAAAACTCATCAACCTGAGTCTCACTATTAATCATTCTTTTGTTCTTTTCATCACCTTGATGACTCTCACTCAAATTGATACATTCTGCATAGTGGATTTTCTATTCACATGTTTCACAATGAAAAGTCCTTTAAAACTCTGACCAAAGGAACCAAAAAAGATATCATCAAGACGGGTAAAAAGGGCAAAGGACTGTCTATTCAAGGACTTTGTACAGCTGAACTCTTGTGCGGCGTCAGGGTGATTCATCTCAAGAACGCTGCATGGGTCCCTGAAGCCCCTGTCAACCTGGTGTTGGTTGGGGCTTTGCTGGAGAAAGGATGCAGTCTGAAGGTGAACTCAAAATTGGAACCAACTGTCTTCACACTCCATCAATCAGGAGCTCAAATCTTGACTGGTGCTATAGAGCAAAATCTCCTTATGATCAATGTTGACAAAACTTCAAATCAAGTCTCTTTGTCCCCACCCGCTATCACGGAAATGCAAGACTCCTCATGCTTCTTAACTCAAGCTGCGTTACACAATCTTCATCTGAAGCTAGGCCATGCGAGTTTAGGTAGAATGGAGAAGCACCTGAGCTACTCCATCAAGAAGGATTCTCAAAGTCTTTTGAGTGTCTTGCCTGCAAAAAGAGCAAAATCAACCAGACACCTTTCAACAATAATCAAGCCCCGCTGCTGAATTCTTTCATTGACTTCATCTTGATCTAATGGACCCTTCAATCCAGTCAGCAAAGGAGGCAATAGATACTCACTGACTGTTGTGGACAACAAGTCGGGGTACCTTTTGGCTTTTCCTCTTCCGTCCAAGGACGCAGCTGTTGAAACAATCAAATTTTTAATCCAAAAAAAAGCAAAGAAGCAAGGGAAATACCCTATCAAAGTCGTCTCTGATGGTGGGGGAGAGTTTGTTAACAAGACTCTCAAGTTTTTCTTCAAAGCTAACTCTATCAATCACCTGGTCAGTGAGCCTTATCACTCTCAGCATAACCGGAAGGCTGAGAGAGCCAATTGTACAATCATGGAGTCTCTTCAATCCATTTTCAGCTTGACTAAAGTACCAAAAAACTACTGGCATGTAGTTATTCAAAGCTGTTGTCTGGCCCTGAATCAAATTCCGTCCAAAAAAGGGGAAAAGTCTCCCTGGGAGATGATGCGCAAGAACAAGCTTCCGGTTGACTATCTCAAGCCAATTGGATCAAGGGTGGTGTATCTATTGAAGGATAACAAGACGAGATCAAAGTTGGAGGAGAAAGGTGAAGAATGACTCTTCATTGGGTATAACCCTCAGCTTCACTCCTACAAGATCCTATCCAAAACGGGAAAGATTATTGATACCAAGCATGTGAAGTTTCTTAAGAACCAAGATACACCTGTAAACTCTCTTGACAAAGCCCTCCCTGTTGGCGTGGTTGCTCCGGCCAAGGAAGTTAAAAAGTAAACTCCGACAATCAAATTGACCCCAGAGGATATTGAAGAGCAAAAGCCGGTCATAATTGACTTGCCTAATGATAACGACAACAGCTCCTCTGACGATAATCTCTTGAAATCTGAAGTTCTGCAAGATTTGAGGCGGAAATTGAGAGATTGCTCTAAACTCAAGGCTCCAGAACGATACAGGTACTACTCTGAATAACTACAAAAGAGCATACACAAAGCTCTTAAGCTACCAATGGGTTCCTCCTATTGAAAAAAAGCTTGAAACAATCGAGGATCTTGGTGTATGGGAAAATGCAGATGAGAGGGAGGTGGTCAATCCTCTCAAAACGACTTGGGCTTTTTGAAGTAAGCAAGATCTTCATACTGTAGAATCCTCTTTCAAAGCCAGGGTGTGTGTTCAAGGTTTCAACCAGAGGTATGGCATTGATTATTTTGATACCTTTGCTCCTACAGGCCAAGTTGCCTCCTTACAGGCTCTGCTAAGCTACTCAGTCAACCAAAATCTTAAAATCCTTCAGTTTGACGTAAAGGGGGCGTTTCTTCACGCTCCACTGGTGGAAGATGTATTTATCAAGACCCCTACTGGATCAAAAAGAACGTCCAAATATCTGAAACTAAAGAAGTTGTTTTACGGCCTCAACCGGGAACCCCTCAACTGATAAAAAATCCTCAGCTTGTGAATTAAAGAAAAAAATTTTGAGGAGAATGACAGCAATCCTTGTCTCTATCTCAATAGTGACAAAGTCACGTCTCTTATTTTCCATGTTGATTAATTGATAGTAGTTGGGAACGTTGACGATTTCAAAAAGAAGTTCTTAGATAAATTCAAAGATTCTTCTGCTCATGAGCTAGACACTCTACTAGGGATGAAGGTAGAAAAAGGGAAGGATTTTATTGCTCTATCTCTTCCAAATCACATTAAAAAAGGACTGCAAGAAATGGACTGACTCAATGCAAAACCGTTGAATAACCCCTACACATCCGGTCTGCATCTCAAGCATGCATATCCACCTGAAATAGAGGCCTTCAAGAAGCTGGGCAGAAGTTATTGCTCGCCAATAGGCTGGTTGAACTTCATTGCCACCTTGGCTTGACCGGACATCAGCTTTGCGGTGTTGAGTCTGGCCTGTTTTTTGGAAGAGCCGGGTATCCGGCATTGGAAGGAGGTGGAGCACGTCTGGAGGTACCTTCTGAAGACAATCAATTATCAATTGGTCTTTTGAGTAAGGACACCAGCAATGCGATTGGTTGTATATAGCGATGCCACCTGCGGAGATGACCCAATTACAAGGTTTTCCCAAACAGGTTTTTTTGCCTTTTCAAAGGGTCTCCAATCTACTGGACTAGTCAACCTCAAAGGTGCATAGATCACTCTTCTACCAAGTCAGAATGAAAACGCTTTGTCTGCCAGTCATCTTGAAGGGTGGTGGATCAACCACCTGATCAGCAAGATTTGGCAAACCCAAAACCTACCACCAGTACACCTAATTGATAACAAGTGTCTGAATGTTAAAATCAAGAAATTTGGATGTAAGTCACAAGCCAAGTATATTGACATCAAATTGAAGATCTTACGGAATGATTGGAATTATCAAGTAATTGACCTCAAACTCATTTCATCACAAGAAATGCTAGCAGACTCCCTCACAAAGGAAGCCAGCACCTCATCAGTCAAGAGTTGAGCGGGCATGATGTAGATACTTGTCATTCCTCCAATCTCCAATTTCCCAAGTAGTGGATACTCTCACGAGCGCCCGTGAGGATGAGAATTTTCAAATCCAATTAATTGTCACGTTACTGTCAACTTTCCAACCAGCTCTTGACTCAACTGTGTAAATGACTTTCCTTAGTTCATAACTCCTTCCATTCTTGTCTCTCTATTTCTTTGCATCTCTGTCTTGTTCTTTTTCTTGCTCTTCTTATTGTTGCTCATCGCACTCAGACTCTCAACCATCACCAGTTACTTTGACATCACATCATAGGACCATCAAGCTAATCAGCAAATTGCTCTTTGACTTGAGCTCAAATCAAAATCAATAATCTGATCACAATCATTCCAACCTGCAAGAGGTTCCAACCAAATTGTTGAATCAACCTCAGGAACTGAATCCCTTGCAACCCTGTAGTCTTAAAGTTATCCTGGAAGGATTGGTGTGTCAGCTTGCTAATATTGTAGAGAAAGCTGCAAAAGTAACAAAAATAACATGAAAATAATAATAATATAATTAATCTAAGAACAAGTAGGAAAACCATAAATATTGTTACAGAAATGGGTTTTCCACCCGAAATCAGGTAGGGTCACTCACTGACGCCACCCTTGAAATCCAACAACTTATATTTTTACATAATTAAGGAAAGAAAGACCAAAATACCACGGCTCCACTATTGAGCTTTTTGGTCAATTAAATATTTCACACACATTGTCACGTATTGGTTTCACACCTGAAATTCAGTCAGAGTTGAGGTGTTGTGTATATTTTAGGAGTTACAGATGGAAATGTGTTTTGTTACAATTCCCGCACGCAGCTGCAGCAGCCAATGCACCCGCGCGTGGCTGAGATACAGCCCTGTCACTCCGTCAAGGTTGTGTACAAAGCCTTGGGCCTCTGACAAGTACTCAGCCGTGGGACTATGGGTTGACAGAGTGACAGGCGGCCTGGGAGGCTCAGGTACCGCATAAACATGCTACAACCTACATGGGAACATTTCAAATATGTAATTAATGTTCCCGTGGATAGTACAAAGTCTCAAAATACATAATATTATATAAAAATACATAAAGAATCCTTATACGTATCTTTTATTTAATATAATTCCAAGTACCAAGAATGTCGAAAATAAGACAATGACAACTTCTAAAAATATATTAGAATACATTAATATACTTTTATGAGAATTACTAGACATCAATATCTCCGTGACATACTAAAAAAACCAATGATGTAAAAATATTACATGAATTCACATGACTTATATTTTTAAGTAATTATCTTAGTAAATCAACTGGAACTCGAAAATAAGGAGTAAAATCAATATTATGAGTTTTACTCCAGTTATATAATACATAATGAGAACTTACCTGACGTCAAGATGTCCATAGAAATGTCTGGTTATATAATTATTAAATTACTGGGAATATTTAATAAGGATAATTGATTAAATAATAGATAAATAGGACAGATTAGTGTTATTCAAAAGTCCTGATGAATATTATAAAGTGGAATAATTCCCATACCCTGAGGAATTAGATGCACCAAGAACACATGAAAGGCTACTCCTTCCTACCCTGCTAGCCTTAGTGTCCGTCCCTTTGAGCACCTGCAACCCTCAGAAGGACAATATTGGGACTCCAAAAGCTATAAATAAAGAGCTCTTTTGAGGATATTGATGGGCAGAGACCCAGTTATATTCATATCCAGACACCGTGCCAAGGTAATCAAGTACTTATAAGAGATAGGTAAGTGATTTATGTCAATTTCTGATCAATAACATCTGTCCTCAACCTCTTTTTATCAATCAAACCTGCTGAACAACCTTATAACCCCAGTATACAGGTTTAACCCATCAGTACACGTCTCAAAAAGATACCCAAAGGATTTAATAATATACCAGTAAGTTTTATTATCCCTTCTCTGTCGTGGTAGCTTGGCTACAAGGCCCTTCCATTCCACTGTGTATTTTATATAAATATTATCTTTGGGTAAAATATCCTTTAAACTAAAGAACTCAAAGTAACCAGGACTACGTGTTTTCATACTGAAATCCCTGAAGAGAGGTGTTAAAGATCCCAAATATAATTGTCGCCCCTCTATAAAAATATATAATAATCAATCTATTCATATTGATTCAAAACAATAAACATGACCAAACCACTTAACATTTCAATAAGCTTAATCCAAATATTTTACGGATTTTTGCTTCATTTATTAAATAATATATTTATTATTTACTCTATCACCTCTGGTAGATAAAGGATAGCAAGGGTCTTGGCATCCAGGAGGCTGACAATTGGGGGTATGGCTGGGAAATATTCCATTTTCATATATTTAATATCTTGGACCAGACATTTCACAAAAAAATAAAATAAAAGATAAATTTATCTGACTTTATAACCATGATTTATCATTGAATTATTTTGCAGTGAATTTAAAAACCAATGCAGAATTGATAATCTATTATTTAAATCTTTTAAAGATAAGAAAAGAAGAATATATTAAAAATTATAAACTTACTGGTTGGAAATCTTTAACTCAAGCTGAGCAACTTGTCATCTCTTCTGCGCGAAATCACTTAGATAACCTCCTTGAACAAGAAGATCTTGAAAGGCGTATCAACTTTCAGGATCTATTAAGGAAACATAAAGCTTGGAAGAAATACTGTATAAATTACTTTTTGAAATATAAAAGTAAGTATACAACTTGCATTACCATATTATTTTTTAAGAAAATTTTAATTTATTAACCAATAAAATACACTTTTTATCAGATATTTATATATTTTATTAACCAATCAAATACACTTTTTATCACTGAACCCTCCTGGACCAGAAACCACTCCCACTGAAGTTGATTTATTGGATCAGGAAATCCCGGATATTCCTGGAAGCCCTGTAAATATTGGTTGAGCAGGTGAAGACCTCATTGGAACACACCAAGACCCCGTAGGAGTACCTACTAAGGATCAATTTAACCCCAATAAGGCCTTGTCACCTTTGAACATCAATTTAAGTGAGTTTTGAAATAAAACTTATTTTTACAGTTTTTTTTCTGTAAAATACTCACAAACATATTATTCTTAGAATGATAGACGTAACACACGAGCTTCAGGAAGAATTCCCTCCTATGGATATTTGCGAAAAACTCTCAGTAACTGTGAGACCACCAATAAGGACAAAAATGAAGGGACTAGAACCCGTGAATCAAATGTTGATGGACAAGGAGCAGCACCAATCACTTCTGCCCTCTCCCAACCTAGAGCCGGAGAAGGTAGTAGAATCAAGCCACCCACCTTTACAAAAAGATTCCCTGCAGGCACCCCAGCAAAATCTGGCCAAGGAAGCCAGGATCAAAGACTTGATTGAAGAGCACTTGAAATATTGGGAAGAATTCAAAGAAGCCCAAGCCAAGGAGGACATGGTATCTATGAAAAAAGATAATCTCCCAGGAAAAAGCCACCCAGATAGCTCTTCAGAAAATGGCTCCAAGGAAAGAGGTAGAATCCTACATAGAAAAGTGGAATCCTTTGGATCAATTAGCCCAACTGAAAGGCAAAGGATCCAGAAAGGTGAGATCCTCTTCCCATCTCAAGCCAAAGGGAAAGAAAAACTGGGACCAGATAATATCCCGAGCTCAAAAGTGGAAAAAGGTATACAACAATTAGCTTCTAATTCTGAGCCCAAACAAACATCTGGTGTAATTACTTCCTTTCTAATGATATGCGTCATAATTTCAAAATTTTTTATGAAAATTTGGACGGTGTTTATACCCAAATGGATGAATTAACCTCAGTGGTAGCCAAATTGATTAATAACCAAACAAAGACAGAAGGAATGGAAGAAATTAAAGAACACACAGAGGAGTTATTGGAGAAAATTAAAAAAGGTAGGATCAAACAGACTTAAACATTTGAGAATATGTTATCAGGAATCCAAGAAGATTTTATTATGTCTTTCCACCCCTTAAAAGAAGAATTGGCAACCACCACTAACAGCTCTATTCTATCCCTTAGTGAAAAATTGGATGTCCTTAATAAAAAAGTGGACCTGCAATTAATCTGATCAAAAATGATCTTAGAGACTTGAAATTCTGTCTAAACAACCCCTTGGGGATTTCTACAGAGGAACCAAAACCTCCAAAACAAACCACTACTCCTTATGCACCACCCTTATTAGGAATGCATAGGAGTGATACCTTCAGGCCTAGTCCTACTCCTGAGATTGAGCAAGAACTCAAACTGTTACCGCCTATTTCTGAATGGCTCAAGTTCTCCGGTGAAGGAGAATACAATCATATAAGTTTTATTAAATTTATTGAATACACCATTAACCCTTATGACCTACCAGAAGCTATAGCTGTAGTCAGGCTACCCTGGCTATTTGAAGGAGTAGCATTGGACTGGTTTGTCAGTAAAAGAGAAGAAGTAGGATCCTTACCATGGAATTCTTGGAAACTTCTGATTAAAGAACAATTTGGTTCTAGAATGTGGAAAAGGAAAATGATGAAAAATTTCAAAAATTCCTCATTTGACCCCTCCCAGGATAAACATCACAAATTGTGCTTGGAAAAGAAGAAAAGGTTGTAATGCTTCTATCCAGATTCTGATAAAGAGGAAGTAAATGAAAGGCTCCTCAACCTGTGTCCTGGAAACCTTAACCATGGTGTAAGATGTAGGATGAGTATGGATGGGGACTTTCCCACTCTAATCAATGTGCTAGAAGAAGTAATAGACATGAATGGGTTGGAAAAGAAAGCCCCTTCCAGACCCAAAGGGAACTATAACATCAAAAAAACCAGAGAAAAACCTCCTCTGATAAATCCCTCTGATAGGATACCTAATGAGAATAGGGATAAAGAGAGGATACCGGAAACTTTTTGGAATTGTAAAAAGACTGGGCATATAAGACAAGACTGCCCATTACCAAAAAGGAAGATAGAAGTCTTGGAAGGAGAACAGGAGGTTGAAGGGAATAAGAACTATGAAGATATAGCTGATACTGAAGGATCTCTTTCTGAATTTGAATTGATCCTGACAAACCCTGTTAATGTTATAGAAGGAGATATAGGCACTTCTGCAGAAATCAATAACATCCATGGGGATTCTAGATTGCCCCAACAATGGGATCCTACCATAATTCCTAGGCATATTATGGATTTCAAACCATTTAAAGTTAAACCTATGAGTGGGAAAAGGTATACCACTGGTCAAACATGTTATGCAACAGGAGTGTATTAAAACAGACCTGTAATGTGATTACTGGATAGTGGAGCCTTTTGCTCATGTGTCTGTGCTGAATTCTTAAAAAAATGGGACCCCAATTGGAAAGAACACCTTTTGCCCGTCCCCAAAGCCAGGTTCAGATCTTGCAACCATACCAGGAATGCTATTGGAGTATGGACTGCTCCAATAATACTACCTCACAATAAAGGATCTTTGAGAATAAAAGTGGAATTTTTAGTATTTCTCAATGGACTATGTGACTACCCAATAATGGGTAATGATTCCTTATGTTTATATGGTATAGAAGTCATCCAGACTAGAGGAAGATACTTCACAGAAGGAGGTAACTGGGATAAGAAGATTAAGATATGCACCCTTCAGTCTAACTTCCCCTCCTCTACTTATCAAACGCATTTAGAGGACTTTGACCAAGAATACTTCTCTCAAGCAGCTCTCAATATGAAACTTTCTGAGGAACAGAAGAAAGATATATTGAAAGTTTGCTTTGAGAACTAGAATGCTTTTTGTACTAAAGATCATCCCATTTGTTATATTAAAGGACATGACATGGTATTGAAATTGACCATTAATCCTCCTTATCCTCCTAACTTAAGAAGACCAGCCTATCGTTCTAGTCCTAAGTCTAGAAAAGATCTTGAGGAACAGGTCCAAGAACTGATAGACTTACAAGTATTAAGGAAAGTAGGGCATAATGAACAGGTAGATGTGACCACACCTGTAATCATAGCTGGGAATAATTACAAGTCAAGAATGGTAGGAGACTTCAGAATGCTCAAGAATTATACTCAAGCAGATTATTATCCTATACCCCGGATTTATTATGCTCTGCATAACTTTCCAAGGATAAGTACATCACTACTATGTATATTGTTAAAGGCTTCCACCAGATACCAATAAGCCCTGAAAGTAGGAAGTTTATGAGAATAATCTGTCATTTGGGAATATATGAATATCTTAGGATGTCCTTTGGTATAAAGAATGCTCCAGCACACTTCCAAAGAACTATGGATACAGTTCTAGGTAATTACATCAGACAAGGATGTATGATAGTATATATAGATGATGTTATCATATAATCTGATGACTGGGATACTCATATTAACCAAGTAAGATTAGTACTCCAGACAATCTCAAGAGCAGGATTAAAGGTGTCCATGAAGAAATGTAACTTTGGCTACAGAGAATTGAAAGCCTTAGGACATATGGTCTCTGGTCTAACTCAAGCTGCTGATCAAAATAATATAGCTGCTGTCATGAATAGACCTATGCCTCAAAACAAGACATAATTACTGTCTTTCATCAGTTTTTTCAGTTATTACAGACAATACATACCAAAAATTGCTATGCTTACTAACAGTCTGTATGAAGTATGCAACAACAACAACCTATTTGAAATGAATCATGATAGACTAAAGAACTAAGAGGAATTTAAAATAGCTATGACCTCTACTCCTCTACTTATCCAACCAGATTACTCCAAGCCCTTCAAACTGTACATTGACGCCTGCATGGAAGGGCTAGGATCTGCTTGACATCAGGAAAGGATAGAAGAAGATAGACCAGTAGAAAACCCGGTACTCTTCATATCTAGACCTATCAAAGATACAGAGAAGAGATATGGGGCCAGTCAGTTGGAATGTTTGGCAATAGTATGGGATTTAGAGAAGCTACATTATCACTGAGAAGGCACCACTTTTCAAGTAATCACAGACTGAAATACTGTAAGAACTCTTATGAACATGAAGACTCCCAGCAGACATATGCTCAGGTGGCAATTTCTATAGAACCGTATAGAGGACAGATGACTATAGTGCATAAATCTGGAGCTAAACATCAGAATGCTGATAGTCCAAGTAGAAATGCTTTGCCTAATGACTCTAACAATCCAGCATATGACCCTGAGGATCAAGATATCTTTTCTATCCTGAAAATCAATCTTTTTGCATTGAGTGCTCCAATAATGGGGATTCACTTATGTGAATTAGATACTGCTTTCTTCAACCTAGTAAGGGATAGATGCTCTCCTGAAATCAAGCTGCTGATTACCATTATGGAATGTGAATCCCCAGAAGCAGCTTTGAAAAATAGTCTGCCTGCTTCACTACTTAAACCCTATTAAGCAGGAAGGTTCACCTTTTGGGATGGTCTCCTTTACTATAGACACCAACATTCCAGCGTATTAGTACTAAGCAACAAAGAACATATACAACATATACTCCAGGAATGCCATGACAACTATTCATCAGGGCATCTATCCACAGAAACAACTTTAGAAAAAGTAAAACAAACTGCTTGGTGGATAGACTGGAAAGAAACCACTATTAAGTAAGTTACTAGCTGTGAAACTTGCCAGAAATCTAATAAATCTACTGGAAAAAGTATTGGACTCTTACAGAAGATATCTGAACCTACAACCAGATGGGAAATCATCAAAATGGATTTTGTCACTGGCCTCCCCCCTGGAGGTACTCATTCATATAACTCTGTCCTAGTTATAGTTGACAGATATTCTAAAAAGGCAATATTCTTAACTAACCACAAAGAAGATAGTGCTATGGATGTAGATTTACTATTCTGGAATAGGATCATAGCTGATGTGGGTATACCCAAGATTATAATCAGTGACAGAGAGCCCAAATTCACCTCTGAGGTTTGGAGGAATCTACATGATATACTGGGTACTACTCTAGCATTTTCTACAGCATACCATCCCCAGACTGACGGATTAGCTGAAAGAATGATACAGACCCTAGAATATATGCCAAGGAGGTTCTGTAGCTTTGGTCTAGAATAAAAAAACTCAGATGGTTATTGCCATGATTGGGTAAGCCTACTCCCAGCCCTAGAAACGGCTTATAACAGCAGTAAAAATTCTACTACCAAAGAAGCTCCTTACATACTAGAAAGAGGATGGATTCCAAAACTCCCTAGGAATAACTTAAACTATAACTTAGCCACAATTCATCCCACATCCCTTGACTTTCAGAAGATGATAGATCTGGCAAAGAATCATGCTAAGAAATGTGTAGAAGAAGCATTAGAATAAAAAAAAAAAGATGGGACAAATCACATTAAGAACCCAGCTTTAAAATAGGAGATCAGGTCTTGATATCTACAACCAATTTCAAAAACCTAGCAGGCAACAGAAAACTGAAACCAGCCTTTGTTGGACCATTTTTTATCAAAAAGATGCATTGCAAAAATGATGTGGAAGTAATCTTGAGTGAAGAATTATCAAGGAAACATTCAGTATTTCCTGTTATCCCGGTCAAAAACTTTCAACCAAGAGAAGGCAGCAACCTCCCTCCAGCAATAATCCCAATAGAACCTGACCCTTTGAAAGAAAAAGGGAAAGTCAGAAGGATATTGAGAGATAAGAAATGAAGAGTACAAGGAAAAGATGTTAGACTATACTTAGTAAGATACAAAGGATAATCTTCAGACGCAGATGAATGGTTACCAGAAAATAACATACCTGATGGACTCATACATCTCAGAAACTACAGAGCCAGAAAAAGGAACTGAAGCACATATGCAGTTAATTTTTTCTGCCAACTTCCTCCAGATTTTTTTCAGATATGGCCATATCTTGGAGTGGGGGAATGTCAGCTTGCTACTATTGCAGAGCAAGCTGCAAAAGTAACAAAAATAACAAAAAAATAATAATAATACAACTAAACTAAGAAGGAGTAAGAAAACCAAAAATATTATTACAGAAACGAATTCTCCACCCAAAATTAAATAGGGACACTCACTGACCCCACCCTTGAAATCCGACTCCTCATATTTTCATTAATTCAGTAAAGAAAAACCAAAATACTACGGCTACATGATTGAGCTTTTTGGCCAATTAAATATTTCACACACATTGTCACGTATAGGTTTCACACCTAAAATTCAGTCAGAATTGAGGTGTTGTGTATATGTTAAGAGTTACGGGCAGAAATGTGTTTTGTCACAATTCCGGCACGCAGCCGTGGCAGCGAATGCACCCGCGCGCGGCTGAGATACAGCCCTGTCACTGCATTGAGGTTGTGTACGCAGCCCCGGATCTCTGACAAGTACACATCCGCGGGACTATGGGTTGACAGAGTGACAGGCGGCCTGAGAGGCTCAGGTACTGCGTAAACATGCTACAACCTAAACGGGAACATTCTACATATGTAATAAATGTTCCAGTGGATGGTAGACAGTCTAAAAATACATAATATTATATAAAAATACATAATATTATATAAAAATACATAATATTATATATAAATACATAATATTATATAAAAATACATAATATTATATAAAAATACATAATATTATATAAAAATACATAATATTATTTAAAAATACATAATATTATATAATAATACATAATATTATATAAAAATACATAAATAATCCTTATATGTATTTTTTATTTAATATAATTCAAAGTACCAAGAATGTCAAAAATAAGACAATGACAATTTGAAAAATATATTAAAATACTTCAATATACTTTTATGAGAATTACTAGAAATAAATATCTCCGTGAAATACTAAAAAAACAATGATCTCAAAATATTACATGAATTCACATGAATTCTATTTTTAACTAATTATCTTAGTAAATAAACTGGAACTTAAAAATAAGGAGTAAAATCAATATTATTACTTTTACTCCAGTTATATAATACATAATGAGAACTTACCTGACATCAAGATGTCCGTAGAAATGTCTGTTTATATAATTATTAAATCACTGGGAACATTTACTAAGGATAATTAATTAAATAATACATAAATAGGACAGATTAGTGTTATTCACACGTCCTGATGTCCATTATAAATTGGAATAATTCCCATTCCCTGAGGAATTAGATGCTACCTGTGCTATAGCACCAAGAACACATGACAGGCTACCATTGGTTACCCTGCTAGCCTTAGTGTCCGTCACTTTGAGCACCTACAACACTCAGAAGGACAATATTGGGACTCCAAAAGCTATCAATAAAGAGCTCTGTTGAGGATATTGATGGGCAGAGACCCAGTTATATTCATATCCAGACACCGTGCCAAGGTAATCAAGTACTTAAAAGAGATAGGTAAGTGATTTATGTCAATTTCTGATCAATAATATCCGTCCTCAACCTCTTTTTATCAATTGAAACTGCTGAACAACCTTATAACCCCAGTATACAGGTTTAAACCATCAGTACACGTCTCAAACAGATAACAAAAGGATCTAATAATATAGCAGTAAGTTTTATTATCCTTTATCTGTTGTGGTAGCTTGGCTACAAGGCCCTGCCACTCCACTGTGTATTTTATATACATATTATCTTTGGGTAAAATATCCTTAAACTAAAGAACCCAAGGTAACCAGGACTATGTGTTTTCATACTGAAATCCCTGAAGAGAGGTGTTAAAGATCCCCAATATAATTTTGGCCCCTCTATAAAAATATTTAATAATCAATCTATTCATATTGATTCAAAACAATAAACCATAACCAAACCACTTAACCTTGCAATAAGCTTAATCCAAATATTTTACGGATTTTTGCTGCATTTATTAAATAATATATTTATTATTTATTCTATCACCTCTGGTAGATAAAGGATAGCAAGGGTCTTGGCATCCAGGAGGCTGACATATTGACCCTATGGAATGGTTTCTCATTCTACAGACATCAACACTCCAGTGTCTCAGCCTTGACTAATAAAGACAATATCAAACATATCCTAGCTGAATGCCATGATAACTGCTCATCTTGTCACCTAGGACCTTGGAAAAGGTTAAGCAAACATCCTGTTGCTTCAATTGGAGAGATTTAAACATCAAGTATCTCTCCAGCTGTGAAACTTGCCAAAAGTCTAACATGACTACTGGGAAGAGTTTTGGTCTACAACAGAAGATTCCTGAACCCAAGAATAGATGGGAAATCTTAAATATTGATTTTGTAACTGGACTGCATACCCTTGGAGATTACTCTTGCAGCTCACTCCTGTTCATATTAGACAGGTTTACTCAGAAAGCCAAGTTCTTACCTAACCACAAGGAAGACACTGCCATTGAAATATTGCTATTTTTCTGGTACAGACTCATTGCAGATGTAGGGGTCCCAACAATTATTATAAGTGAAAGAGACCCCAAGTTCACTTCTGAATTCTGGAAAAACCTTAATGATATGTTAGGTACTACCCAAGCTTTATCCACAGCTTATCATCCTCAAATTGATGGGTTAGCTGAAAGAATGATCCAGACTCTAGAATAAATGTTCAGGATATTTTTCTTTTTGGGATAGAATAAAAGAATAAAGCTGAATACTTTCATGACTGGTTCAGCATTTTACCAGCACTGGAAATGGCTTATAAAGGCATCAAACACTCTACCACAAAAGAGATAACCCATTTCCTAGAAACCGGATGGATACCCAAGTTAACCAAAGACAACCATGATCAGAACATGGTCAACATACATCCTACATCAGTGGAATTCAAGAACATGATAGACATATCCAATAAACATGATACAAAATTTGTCCAAGATGCGGTTTAATACAACAGACAGAGATGGGATAAATTAACCCATAAATAACCTGATTTAAAAATTTGAGATTAATTCTTGATCTCAAATACTAATGTTGAAAAATTATCAGCTAAAAGAAAAATGAGTCATGCCTTTGGGGGACATTTCAATATCAAGAAGCTTCATGGAAAGAATGCTGTGGAAGTAATTATCAGTGATGAAATTTGTAGGAAACATCTAGTATTTCCAGAAAGCTTGATTCAGCACTTCCACCCCAGAGGAGGATAAAAAGTACCTTCACCAGAGATACCTGTGGAAACTGACCCTGAGAAAGGAAAAGGAGGAATAACCAATAACCTTAAAGACAAGAAATAAAGGATCAATGGCAAAAACATTAGAATTTAACTAGTAAGATACAAAGGAGATTCAGCTTATAAAGATTGATGGCTACCAGAAAATAAAATTCCGGATGGACCTATACACCAGAGAAATTACAGATCTAATAAAAGACGTTGGGCACAAAGATTTTTTAAGATGTAGACATATCTTGGAGCGGGGGAATTTTACCTTTCTACTTGTACAGAGAACGCTGTCAAAGTAGAATAGAAAAAAAATAAAATATATATAATAGAAAGAGTGAGAAATCTCAAAGTATTATTACCAATTTGGATTCCTCACCCAAAATAGGATAGGGTAACTCATTGACCCCATCCTTGAATTCAAACTCCTTATAACTTTAAATGAAATTACAAGAAAATGGCCAAAAAACACAACACCACTAAAACTGATTTTTTGGCCATTTTAATATCTCACATGTAATGTCACATATATGCTTCACACCCAGAATTCACTCATAATCGAATTTTGGTGTTTAGTTTAGGAGTTAAAGCTGTTTTTTTGTTCTGTCACAATTCCCATGCGCAGCCCCGCATCCATAAAACAAGGATTGCACTTTCCTGACACTCAAAGTGCAGGCACCTATCAGGAAACTGCATGCAATATACTACTGGAAGAAGATTTCTGATTCTCCCCTGCAGCTGTCAAACATGTGCACATCAAAACTGCCTGAAAAAATTCTGACTGCCAGGTACTGCAGGAACTAGCTTCAACCCCTATGCATGCATCATGCATATTTAATAATGCAACAAAAGGAAAAAGAATAATTTTAAACCTCCAAAGGATGAATAAAAAGTATGAAATTGAAATTATAAAACAGACATATTAGGGAAAACATTACTAAAGGTTGACAGAAAAACAATATTATCAAATATTTATGAACCACAAAAAATATAAAAAAGTTCCCTCAAAAATTATTCAAAAACAAAAAAAAATTATCAGAAGCTGAAGGAAAATCTAAACAATACCAACTTCTAATCATTTCACTCAAAATTATAAAATACAAAATAAAGAGATATGTCAGAACTGAATAGGTATCAAATTAACATTTAACAGGTTCTGGTGCTTATTTCACATATAAATATTATGCAGACAGGTAAAGCTTAGCAACAGAACAACAAGTGCGTTCCAATCTAGAATTGGCCTTCCTGCTAGCCTTAGCCCTCAAGAAAAACCATCTATACACTCCCTGAGAAGGCCCCTCCACTCAAAAAGGTATATATACAGTACACTTTTGTTATTTTAAACCACAGAAATTTCGAGTATCAATCCTGACCCATTTCCATCCACAATAAAATGTTTTTAAGAGATAAAACATTGATATATGGCCTCATTCTGATAGTATAAATATCAATTCTAAACCCATTATTAATTCCACTGAAGAAAATGAGCGAAAAACCCAACCACTGAGCTGAGACCCTTTCAACGGTCAATTTCAGCGGAATTCTTGTGAGCCAACTACTTCAAAGTTAGTTTTTTCCTCCCTGCCCTGTCCTGCATGATTTTATATACCAGAAAAACTGTTATTCCCTTGGGAGTTTTCCCTTTGAATTATTTCTTAAGGATCCCATTTCCCTAGGGTCTTATACTGCTCAAGGTAGCCCCCTCAAGAGAGGTTTTTTTACTTTGAGGATCCTCAGCTTTTAATAAGATGTTTCACCTCCTAAAAATATATTGAAAACCACTTCAAAAAAATAACCAAAAATCCTGCACTTTCTCTCACTCCATCTTAATTAATTGATAATTTTACGTGCTTTCCTGGAATTATTATTATTCCAACACCAATATCACTTTCTGTAGCTAAAGAACTGAAAGTTTCCTGGCTTCAGGAAGCTTACGCTTTTGGATAAGACAGGCTACAGAGAAAATTTAATCAAGTTTTTCTCTTAAAAAGGAAAATATAATCTAGCAGCAAAGAAAGTGCTGCCGCAGGATTTGACCCTCCTGATGAAGCCAATCAGGTGGTTGGGGGACCTGAACATTTTTCCCCTGACCCCAAAGATATTTTAAATGGATGGAGAGTGAATCATAGAGGAGTAGATTTTGGAGCTTAACTTTGGTCCAGAATGGCAGCTTATCAAGGAGGAGATTGGTTTTTTACAGGTTTTAATTGTCCTGAGGAGGAGGCCACTATTGCTTTTTCCGGAGGAGGGGGGTTTGCTGAAGCGCAAGATAGCAGAAAACTACCGGATTCCAACAGTTCCTCACAAGCCCTTGCAGATTAAGCCAATTCCTATTTTGGCAGCAATTAGGAATCAGTATGTGGAGTTGGTTCCATATCAATTGCAGACTGGACTGTAAAAACCTTCTTTCTCCAGTTATTCCATTCTATCTTTTGTGGTGCTGAAACAGGATGGGAAGAGTTTTCAGATCAAAAATGACTTGAAAAAGCTCAACTAGGTCACCATCAGGGATGCAGGGTTACCTCTGCAGGTTGAAAATTTTGGGGAGACAATGACAGGGAGAGTTTGCCACTTTCTGGTAGACATTATGGGGGTGTATGATCAGTGGGAGCTACATCCAAAGTCCCGCCCGATGACGGTGCTTGAGATGCAATTGGGGAAACTTCAATGGGCAAGGCTTCCACAAGGAACAACAAATTTGGTGGCAGTTTACAAGGCGCAAATTACTTGGATGCTGCATGATTATGTTTTGGAAAATTTTTTGATATTCATCAACAATGGAGGGATCAATGTTCTGCAAAGCAATTAAGGCAGAGAGACCATTGAGGGTAACCCGGGGATACAGTGGTTTTTTTAGGAATATCCACAGAATTTAGAGAGTATTCTGTTTGGGGTTGAGAAATGAGGGTTGAAAGTCTCAGGAAAGAAGTTTTTGGTTTATTTTATGCCCTTGTAGTTCCTTGGGCATGAGGTATCTGCAAAGGGGATGTGTATACCTAGTGCCAAAGTTGACAAGGTACTTAATTAGCCTAACCTGTGGAAGGCTATTCATGTTTCTCAGTATTTAGGTATGTGTGTATTTGTGAGGAAATTTATTGAATAATTTCTAGAGATTTCAAGTCATCTGCAGATCTGCAGATAGGTTCATTTGAAAAGAGGAAGAGTGGGGCTGGAGCAAGGAATGCAATCATGTTCTCCATGAGTTAAAGGAGATTTTTTGGAAGTTGATTTTGTTAAAAAATTTGGATTGCAAAAAGGGTGGGATCCCATTGGCAGTAGATTCCAGAACTTTTGGAGAGGGTGGAGTCCTCACCCAGGAGGACACAGGAAAGAAATGGCCTGTACTCTAAAAATTGGTAACCTTTTTGGAGGTGGAGTCTTGGTATTTGCAACCAAAATTAGAATTTTGTGGAGTGGCAAGGATTTTGCAGAGATTACAGCATGTGCTGTGAGGGTTCGCTTTTGAACTCTAGGTAGATGTGGAGTCACTGGCCAGAATTATCAATCTCCCAACATTGCCTAATGCTCCTGTGATTTGGTGGATTCCATACTTACAATGGTTCAATTTCAAGGTTGGGCACATTCCCGGGAAGGCGTACACAATGCCAGATGCTTTGTCACAATATCTAGAGGTTTGGCCTGCGGCCAAGGAGCATTTTTATGTGAAGAGGAGGCTCTTAACGGTAGCTGTGACAACTGAGTGAGTTGGAAACCTACCCGTGAAACAATTTTTTAGGTTTCAGGTTTTGGATGAGTATCTCCAAACCCTCTGTTTTCCAACAGAATTTCTGTTGGCAGAGGGCATCACATTTCTTCTTTCAGGAGGGACATCTATGTAAGAGGTAACTTCCAATACCCTTGGTAGTGGTCACAAGGAAGGGGAATCAGGAGTACCAGTTAAACAGTCTTCATGAAGACTTGGGACATTGAAAGAGGCAGAGACAAAGAGGAGGGTTAAGACCAGGTTCTGGTGGCCACATCTGGGTTGGAAAGTGCAGGACTAGGTTTGGAGTTGCAAAGAAGGGCAGCAGAAAAGTACCAGATTTCCTTGGGAGGTGGGTATTCCAATGGGGAAAGAGGCAATTCTTTGACTGCTTTTGCTGGACATGGTTTATAACAAGGCAGGCAAATTTCTGTACCTACTTGTGGCTCTGGATGAATCAATTGGGTGGGTGGAGGCGCTTCAATTGGTCAAAATTTTAGAGGAGAAGGTTGTACATTTTTTAGAGGAGGATTTTTTTTGCTTTTTTCAGATGTTTGCGGCTGATCACAGTGGATGGAGGGGGGCCTTTTGGGGCAACTTGAAGAGGTTGGTTGAATTGAGTGGAGCCAAGTTCAGACGGGTAAAGGAGTACTACCTGGAAGGAGCTGGGGCCGTTGGTCAAGGTAATCAGCTAATCAAGGATGCTATGGTTAAGGTCTGCCAAAGTAGCAAGAGAATTTACCCCTGGTACTGTTTTCAGATTGAATTTTGGTCAAATGGGGAACCGTTTTTGTACTGTACAAGCCTCTGTACGGAAGAAAGCCTGTTATCCTAGTCAAAATTTAAAACCTCATCTACCTATCCATTTACTGGTGGAAGGTTAAGACAACGGAGGATCTTGTTGTGGCACAGGCGGAAAAATTTTTGCAAAGGAAGGAGATGTTGGCAAAGGCAATAAAATGGCTTGAGGAAAGTTGCCCTAAGTCTTTCCAGTACTGGGACAGGCAGTGTGCCAACCATTTGTGGGGACCATTGCAGAAGGGCTATATTTTCTTGATGTATAATTGGAGTCTGCAGATTCAGTGGGGGAAATAATTTTAGGATCAATGGAATGGTCCATGCCAAGTGATGAGTCAGTTCCCTGGCAGAAGATACCAGTTTGAGAAGTTAGACGGTACTCCGCTTAAGCAATAGGCGCAGGAGCTCATTTAAAGAAGTTTCAGGTGTGAAGAACTACATATTTTGAAGAAACTGCGGATTGCAGCAACAACAATCAGCACATGGTCAAAGCCAAGGAAGGGAAGGGCATTTCTAGTGAGGAGGAACCTCAGAGGATTGAACTTTGGGGTTGAAATTCAATTTTTTGGGGGAGTACCGGGAGGGGAGCTCAGATCACTAGAGCAGCACAGAAGTTCTAGCTCATCAGAGGCCTTTATCTGGGGTGGTCCAGGTCCATTTTCACATGATTTGTTGTTGAGATATTTTAAGATCTATCTTAGTTTTCCAAGTCTCTAGTCTTTTTGTAGAGTGAGTTGTTTTTTCTATTCTCACAGGATTTGTGTCTCAAGTTTTGTGTCGTGGGTTTTGTGTCTCAGGTTTTGTCTCACTTATCTCAGATGCGGAGGAACTCTTACTAAAAGAAGTTTTGTGGATTTTTGTGTGTTTCTCTTGGTAGGACGGTGTGGGGAATCAAGCAGTTTCCTTTGTGGGGTGGTCCAGACACCATATTTATTTCAAGTTTTATATAAAATTAGAAAAGGGTGTTGCCTTTTTCAGTCATAATTGTTTCTGGAGTTAGATTTTTATAAGGTTTATTTTGTTTAGGATTTTAGGAGGAGATAAAGATGGCTTGGAAGAGCCTGCAGCAGAGGTCATTTCCAGCAGGATGATGATTTTTTAGGAGCTTGAAAAGCTCAACTGCTGGTATTCCTACCAATTGTTGGAGGATTGCCAGAATTCACTGGTCCAATTTGCAGAGGTATTGATCAAGCTTTGATTCCTCAACTCCAAGGTGTGGTGTTTATTTATATACACGGATGCAAGTAGCAAATATTTAGGGGTTTTAATCCAGGGCTCAGCAGTGGGAAGAGGCAGAAGCCGCAGTCCAATAGGTTGGAAAAAGTAAAATCTAGCTAGTTTCCCACTCTGATGGAAGAAAAAGCAGGCTCATCAGTCGTGCAGTTGCGGGTTCTTCAGCACAAATGGTGAGCTGAGTCTGGTTTTTTGCCTTTTGCTGAATCAAAAGCTTGGTTTTTTTCTTTTGCAGAACCAATAGCTGGAGTTTTGCCTTTGGTGGAACTTTAATTGTGGTCCGTAACTATCCTCTTCCGCACTTAGGGATTTCGGAGTAAGCATGCAAAATCAGGCAATTGGAACATTGTAGTATGTGTCCAAAAAGATGACTATTCAGTATGCATTGGGCTTGCAGGAGAATTTTACACTACAATTGAGGAGTGGCATGTGGATTGACAAGGATCCATAAGGAAGATTGATGAGGTTTTTCTGTTATGCTGTATGCAGGATCAAGGGGGATCTGCTGAGGAAGTTTGATGGAGATCTGTACTTGGAAATTCATTGGAGAAAATCAATTGGTGAGGTCAACAAAGGTTGCAGGAATTCATTAGATATAATGTATGCAGATGGATTGGCTAGTAGGATAAGCACTAATAGTGGGCCAGGTCATTGGAGAGGGCATTGAGAGGCAGTTTTGGAAGTCATTCTTTTTTCTTTTCCTTTTTTTTCTGGAGTTCCCATTTGGGGATTGTATATGAAAGGAGTTGTCTGTTTAGGGGGAGATTTGAGGGGGGGGGGTACACAGTTTATTGTCTTCATTTTATATTGAAGTATTCTTTTAACATCAGAGTGTCTTCTGTGTTGAAATTTCATAGGGAACATCTCTTTCAGTTAGCTGGCAGTTATTTCAGAGAATATTTCAGGTGTAGAGCTTGTTGAGGATTCCGTGCTAGTTTATTACTTTTATTTAATTGTGATTTGGTTAAGGGAGTTCCTGCAGGACAGGGAGCAGCAGCATAGAAATCTATTCTGGTGCGGAGCAGGTATTGTAACTAAAGGGCTAGACAGGTATTGGGTGCCAGAGCGGGATTGGTGTGGACATTAAGTGTAGCACATAATTTCTTTCCACAAGGGCTGGATTTTTAATTTTTCTTTGCATGGCCTGATGATAAGGAGTGACCAAACTGAATTGGTTTAACCAAGATGGACAGGAGCCATTGGGTTGGAGTGAATGTTGAGGCAAAAGAGTTTGGAAGTGGCCACACAGACAAATATTGGAGTCAGATTGGGTCCACAAGGTACTTGGCTAAGTCCCATGCTCAAATTTTGCCAGAAACCCCAGGAGGGGGGCATCAACCCAATTGGCAGAGGTAGCAAAATCTGAAAAGCAAGGAGGGGGCAAAATTTTTTCCATGGCCTCTGCAACTGGAAAAAGCAAAGCAGGTTGGTTGGGTTCTGGAGTAAAATATTTGAACACTTCAATGGGCTTTTAATTTTCCACAAAAAAGTTAGTCATGGTTCTGCAATGGAAACATTTGCAACATGGTCTGGAGGATGATTTGGTACAAGCCCAAGGATGAGGTTGTGATGACCCAGGGGTTTGAGAAACAAGGCAGCACCTATGGTGTCTTCTGCAACAGGAATTTCTAGCTGGTTGAACAGCGGTGTGGGTACAAGACCTCTGCATTTTGGTACAATAATTGTAGGAGGAAATAATGAATTCTTGCAGCTTTTTCTCTTAGGAGTGGTGGAGTTTTTTTAAAAGGGGGGAAGGGTTTTTCTACATAGCACAGGAATTAGTGGATGATCCTGGGAACAGAATCCAATTTGTGGGGGGATGTTCTGGTTATTCATAGACACGGACACAAGTAGGACAAATGGGATCATTTGAATAGGGGACTCAGCTGTGGGCAGACGCAGAAGCCAAAGCAAAATAGGTTTGAAAAGCAAAATCTAGCTAGTTTCACACTCCTGCGGAGGAAAAGAAGGCAAAGCAGTCGTGCAGTAGTGGGTTCTGCAGCACAATAGGAGAGCCAAGCCTAAATTTTGCATTTTGTGGAAGCAAAAGCTCAATTTTTGACTTTTTCAGAATCAATAGCTGGAGTCTTTCCTTTTTCCAAGCAATAATTGTGGTTAGTAACTATCATCTTTAGAACTTATTGATTTTGGAGTAAGATTGCAAAATCAAGAAATTGGAACTATGGTGTATGTGTCCAAAACTCTGACTGTGTGGTTTGCATCAAGATTGCGGAGACCTGTAATAATTGGGAGAATGGAGCTCTAAAATTGAGGTGATAGCATGTGGATTGACAAGGATCCATAAGGAAGATCAAAGGGGTTCTTCTGCAATTTGGTATGAAGGATCAGCAGGGATCTGCTGAGGAAGATTTATGGAGATCTGTTCCTGGAAATTAATTGACGCAAATTTATTTGTAGGGTCATTGGAGATCTCAGGAATTCAAAAAATCTAATTTATGCAGACAGATTGGCTTTAAGGATCAGGACTAATAGTGGGCTGGGTCATTCCAGAGATAATTAAGGGGGTGGTGTAGGAAATCATTCTTTTGTAATTTCCTTTTGATTCTCAATTTGTAATTTTGGGGTTTGTATATAAAATTGGTTTTTCTGTTTAGTAGAGCAGGGGGGGATTAGATATTTATCATCTTATTTTTTACATGAGATCATCTTATCATACTGTTACAGAGCTTGATTATCTTCATATATCAGGCCTATTTATTATTATTGGACTTTCTTCTGTGTGTAAGGGTCTTCATAACCCTCTCTTGGATATTTGAGATCTATTTTGGGAAATAGTTCAAGTTTGCTGCTTGTTGGGGAGTCTGTAATAGTTTATGTTGAGATTTAACGTCTCTGCTCCCCCGCACGTCTTAGATTTTACACCATCAACTTTCCCGTGCGCCTTCTCTCTCACCAAATGCGCGCCCCAGAGCCGCCCATCTCTCCCAACCTGACCTCTTTGACACTCCCGCTTTCCTCCAGGATCCGGGGGACCAACTTCTGGTTATCTTTTCTTTTCTAGTTTCTACAACCTCTTATTCTTTTCCTCCTCTCCGTGTCTCTCATTTCTCATTTCCTCTACTTTTCTCCATCATCTCATCTACTCGCCTCAAATACCTTGGCTACCGTCTGTCACCAACTGTCTGCCACCTCTTCCGTGTCTTGTGCCTCAACTTCTGCCAACTAGCCAACTCTGCCTGGTAAGACTCAATACTCCTGGATTCTCGACCTTGTTTCAAATCTGACCGTCAGCCTGCTTCAGTCTGCCTCAACCTGAAACTCAAGTTCTCCCAAAGAAATCTACCTCAAACTCTGCCGCTCATCCTCACTCAACTCCTTGGCTTCTGGCATAGGATTCTTTCTCATTATTCTCTTCTGCGTCATTCTGGTTATCTCTATTTTGTTCCTGTTTCTTATGTCATTTGCTTTGTCTCAGTCTGCTGGTTTTATGTCATAAAGAAATTTAGCAAATCTTATCACCGTTAAAAGCCAAAAGCCGACGACCCGACCAACGGGCCATGAATGAATCAGCAGGAGCCGCCAATTACTTCCACCAAGTGGCACTTAAGGCCTCCGTCGACGCCATTCCTCCCTTGAACAAAGAAAACTACTCAATATGGCGCAACAAGATGTTAATGTTGTTCAATCTCAAAGATATCAAAGATGCCATTATTCGGAATGCCGGCCAGATGTCCGTCAAACAGGATAGGGAAATCAGAGCAATCATCCTCTCCAAACTAGATAGCACGACCCACGCAAACGTTGTTAACTCCACCAATATAACCTCATCAAAGATTCTCTGGGCCAAAATCACTCAAAGATTTGCATTGTCTGAAACTGCAAATCAAGCTCGATTGTTCAACCATTTTCTTCACTCAATCTTTAATGAACATGCTATCAAGGGGTTTGTTACGGAAATGCGGAAATCCATCACTTGAATGGCGGATGTAGGCATTGAGCTCCCCAAAGACATTCTTGCTTGTCTCTTACCTTTCAAATTTACGCCTGTCCTCAAGAACCTTAAGCAGCAGATCATGCACTTAGAGAAATATCTGACGGTTGACGTTGTCTTCAATCATCTTATCCAATATAACAATGAAAGGATGGCCCAGAGCAAGACAAACAAAACATAAACTAATCTCTCTCTTGTGTCAACAAAGTCTAAATCTAATAAAGATGAAAAGAAATACAAGATGAAATGCAGAGAAGGCTACCACAATCCCAATTCTCCTCATCCCGAATCTTCATGTTTCCATTTACATCCAAAAGCTGCGCCGGATTGGTGGATCAAACAGCAGAACGAATGGAAGAATAAAATAAAGAAAAATCCATCAATCAACTACCATGCACTACTAACTCTTTGGATCAATTCAGATGACACCCCCAACCTAATACTGGACTCCGGGGCTAACGTGCATATTTTCAAGGACTTAAAATTCTTCTCATCTATCCATTTACAAGAAGACCTAGACGAGATCAAGACAGGGAAATTAGAGGCCAAGCACAAAGTTCAAGGGACGGGTACCGTTTGATTAGAGTGGAAAGACTCAGTTGTTACACTTGAGGGCTGCGTGTATGTTCCGTATATTGTTGTGAATTTGATCAGTCCTGAGCTCCTGGCCCAGAAAGGATTTACACTCACCCAAATTTGAGATAACTTCATGGTTACCCGCGGAAATAGAACCGTTCTCAAGGGCTTAATTTGAGATAGTCTATTTGTTATTGAGAAACCACAAACGGCAGGCAGTGGTCAAGTGGTAAATCTGTTGAATCAATCATCCACTTCATCTATGCAAGAATCTCTCTCTCTAATGAACCTACACAAAATGTACAGACACGCTTTGACCTCCATGCTGAAACCTCTCCTAAAAAACCTCTTCACAAACAAGGAGCTCGATCAATTCCAGTGCAAAAGTTGTGTGCGTTGAAAAATTACCAGGTCCCCCTTCTCTAGTGTCTCCTCTCCGGCTTCAAAATCTCTCAAAAGAATCCACCTGGACTTGATCGGTCCTATTACTCCCCAATCAAAGGCTGGCCACCACTATATCCTCACGCTGGTGGACAACTTCTCTGGCTACCTTGCAGCCTTTCCTCTCAACTCTAAAGACGAAACTCCTGAAGTCATCACCGAGATACTCAAAATGGAATATAAACAATTAGGGTATTACCCCTCGGAAATATTCTCAGACAAGGGCACGGAGTTCACTAACTCTACTCTCAAGGACTTTGCAAAGGCAAAGCACATCAAATTACTAACATCCAAACCCTACCATTCGCAACACAATGGACAAGCTGAGAGGGCAAGTAGGACCATAATTGAATTGGCTTGCGCCACCTTCTCCTCGTCAAGACTACCTAAAAATTATTGGAACGTCACAACAAGAAGCTGCTGCTTCATGCTCAACCAGGTTCCCAGAGAAGGTAAACACCTATCTCCCTGGGAACTCATGTTTGGTAAGAACCTCCCTGCTGATTACTTGAAACCTGTAGGGTCTGCTGTAATCTATCTCGCAAATTGTATCCAAAAAGGGAGAAAATTTGACAAAAAGGGGCTTGAAGGTGTTTTGATCGGGTTCAATCCCACCTTCCACTCTTATTTAATTCTCAACTCCCTGGGCGCAATTGTCAAAACCAAAAATGTCAAGTTTCTCAAGTCCCAGCTCCACAATTTTCCTCTCTTTGAATCACCGGGCCTCAATATCTTTTTGAAGCCCAACACAAACTCCAACGATTCCGACTTCTCTACGAAGGACAAACAATATCTGTCCAGAGAGAACAACTCAGATCCTTCCAACTAAAACTCTGACATTGAAGATCTTGCTCCACCTTCTTCTCCTTCTCCTCCGCCGGAACTTCCCGTCTCAGCCCCAGAACCTAGTACATGAAGTCTCTACTCAAGGCCCAGGCGAGAAACTAGAAAGCCTCAAAGATACGGATTCCACCACTATTACAAACCGCTGTCTTACAAAGCTGCTTGTAAATGTCCTGAGTGGCCAAAGTGGAAGAAAGCCTCCGAGGACAAACTAAATTCTATAGAATCTCAAGATGTTTGGGAAGATTAATACAATACTCCAAACAACATCCTGAATACAACCTGGGAGTTTCAAGTCAAAGAAAACTGTCATGGTGAACCAGTGAAATACAAGGCCAGACTGTGCGTCCAAGGCTTTGATCAGGTCCATGGGGTTGACTTTGAAGAAACCTGGGCCCCAACAGGAAAACTTGGCTCTTTACGACTTGCACTGATCTGCGGCCTGAAGAACAAGATGAATTTCACCCAGTTAAACGTAAAGGGGGCATTTCTCCATGCTCCGCTGAAGGAAACTGTAATCATCAAAATGCCAGAAGGCTCAAACAGAAAATCACCGTACCTGAAACTAAACAAGTCGCTATATGGTCTTCGCCAGTCCCCAAAGAACTGGTACGAAAAACTCACTAACTGGATTAAATCCCAAGGATTCTACAAATCAACTAGCGATCCGTGTCTCTACCTCAACTCCAAATCACAAGAGATTTTGTATTTCCATGTGGATGATCTCATCCATTTTGGTGGAAGTAATTCTTTTGCTAACAGTTTCTTAAATTTGTTTCTTAATTCCTCTTGTCATCCTCCTAATACTATCCTTGGCATGCTCATGGAATTCAAAGATGACGCCATCCTATTGAGCCAACCTAATCACATTGACCGCAGTTTGAAAGAACTCGGACTCGCCAATTGCAAAGATATCCACTCGCCGCTGACCCAGAATCTACACCTCGAACCCGCAACCAATGAAGACCATAATGAATTTTGACAACTGAATATCAACTACCGTTCCGCTGTTGGACTCCTCAATCACCTATCTCAATACACTAGGCCTGATATCTCCTTTGCTGTGTCTAGCCTTGCAAGGTTCAATACTAAGCCTGGCATGACCCACTGGAGAGAAGTAAGAAAGGTCTGGAAGTACCTCAAAACCACCTGGGATCTCAAGTTAACAATCAAGTTTGATCCATCTCAAGATATGATTTCCGGCTACAGCAATGCTAAGTGGGGCAACAACCCAGTCTTCCAAAAATCCCAGACCGGCTATATTGTCCTTCACTATGGAAGCCCAATAGTTTGGAACTCATCCAGGCAATGAAACATTACACATTCCTCTACTGAATCTGAACTGAACAACCTACTCAACTGCTACCTGGAACTTAAATGGATCTCTCATCTAGTTGGTGAAATATATCACGCTCCTGAAATAAAACCAAGAATTTTCATTGACAAAAAAGGTCTAGAAGATAAAATAAAAAGGTTTGGCTCACACTCAAAATCACTTCACATCAATATCAAAACAAAGGGATTACAAGAAGACTTCAATCTATCTCTGTTCAATCTCACCCTAATCTCTACCAAGGAAATGATAGCCGAATCCTTGACTAAATCCTCTTTGATCTCCTGCCTCAAATTCCAAGACAAGATTTTCTCTAAACCTTCATCCAAATCCTCAGTATCCTCTCCTCTTCCCAGTCACAAGGGGTGTTGAGATTTCATGTCTCTGCTCCCCCGCACGTCTTAGATTTCACACCATCTACTTTCCCGCGCGCCTTCTCTCTCACCAAACGCGCTTCCCAGAGCCGCCCATCTCTCCCGACCTGACCTCTTTGACACTCCCGCTTTCCTCCAGGATCCGGGGGACAGACTTCTGGTTATCTTTTGTTTTCTAGTTTCTACGACCTCTTTTTCTTTTCCTCCTCTTCGTGTCTCTCATTTCTAATTTCCTCTACTGTTCTCCATCATCTCATCTACTCGCCTCGAATACCGCGGCTACCGTCCATCACCAACTGTCTATCACCTCTTCCGTTTCTTGTGCCTCAACTTCTGCCGACTGGCCAACTCTGCCTGGTAAGACTCAATACTCCTGGATTCTTGACCTTGTTTCAAATCTGACCGTCAGCCTGCTTCAGTATGCCTCAACCTGCAACTCAAGTTCTCCCAAAGACATCTACCTCAAACTCTGCCACTCATCCTCACTCAACTCCTTGGCTTCTGGCGTAGGATTCTTTCTCATTATTCTCTTCTGCGTCATTCTGGTTATCTCTATTTTGTTCCTGTTTCTTATGTCATTTGCTTTGTCTCAGTCTGCTGGTTTTATGTCATAAAGAAATTTAGCAAATCTTATCATTTTATTACTGTTATTTTGGCTTGAGCTAGTAAAGGGAGTGTCTGTGGGACGTGGTGTGGAAGCGTAGGCTGAGTTGTTCAAATATTTTGAGCTCTAGGCCTAACCAACTCTCATAATTCTCTTTTGGTTTCAGAGTTTGAGAACTTCCCAGTGTCAGCCTCCTGGATCCCAAAACCCTTGCTATCCTTTAGCTACCAGAGGTGATAGAATAATTAATAAATATATTATTTAATAAATTCAGCAAACATCCGTAAATTATTTGGATTAGGCTTATTGCAAGGTCAATTTGTTTGGTTATGGTTTATTGTTATAAATCAATATAGGTAAATTGATTATTAAACATTTTTATAGAGGGTCCACAAACAAATTGGGGATCTTTAACACCTCTCTTCAGGGATTTCATTATGAACACACATAGTACTGGTTACTTTGGGCTCTTTAGTTTAAAGGATATTTTACCCAAAGATAATATGTATATAACATACACGGTGTAGTGGCTGGGCCTTGTAACCAAGCTTCCACAACAGAGAAAGGATAATAAAACTCACTGGTATATTATTGAATCCTTAGGCTATCTCTTTGGGATGTGCACTGATGGGTTGAACCTGTATACTGGGTTCATAAGGTTGTTCAGCAGGTTTAATTGATAAAAAGAGGTTGAGGATGGATATTATTGATCAGACTCAGCCATAAATAACTTACTTATCTCTTATAAGTACTTGATTACCTTGTTAAATTATGGCCAGCAATTAGCATAGGAAAATGAGCAGTATTTAAAGCAAAAGAAATGCTGGACACTGGGTGTCAATATTGGCTAATGGGACTCTCACAATGGGGCAATATGTTGGATGAATTTGATTGCAATGATGAATGAATGGATGGAAAACAGCAGGGAGAAGAGCTACTTAAGTACTAAAGAGTGGCCTCTTGTGAGCCCATGATACAACAAGCCAAAAGGAAAATTTTCCGCCCCAAAAGAGCTCTATAGCCTCTACAGGCCTTGTTACTTGGTTTGGACTACATCAGCCCGCATGGCATCAGTTCCTGAACCCTTACAAACGGCCTATTCCGGTTGATTCCAGTGTTTTCACTGTTACGGGGCTGAACTAGCCCCTTGATGTTCAATCCCCTTGGCTGGTTGTCCGTTACAACCATCCATGATGACCTCATTACCTTTTTTATGGGCTGGTTGGCTCATGCAGCGAGCCCCTGGCCCCTCAAATGGGCCAAGTGGGACCCAGGGCACACCTGGGTCCGGTCTCAGACTCACATGGGGGGGGTTTGAGCAGCAGACATGCTGTCCCCCCCTCTTTATCTCAAATCCCTGGTGGGGGCGGTAAAATCCCCTCACCAGGGGCCCTGGGGTTTAATACCCCCAGGGCATTGTCAAGTAAGTTGGCCTGGGAGGTGATCAGGTCCCCCCAGGCCCATAGCTCCTCCCCTTTGGTAAAGGGGGGGGGGGGAGAGCGCCCCTGCTTGGTCGCCTCAAACAATCAATGGTGGAGGGGTGATAATTCCCCCCCACCTGCCTGTTGCTCCGCTTGCGGCCGGCGCCGCCACCTCCTTGGGCAAGGGGGTGGTCAGGTCCCCCCTGCCCTGACCGACTGCATTGTTGCGGCTGGTTTCTGGCTGGTTCAACCCAGCCAGCTTGCCCCCATTCCCCTTGCGACGGCAAGCGAGGGGAGGGGGAGTGAGCCGGGGCCACAAGCCCTGGCTCTGCGGCGCTGGTCGCCAGGCCCGACCAGCCTGGCCCACGCGGCATCCCACCGCTTGGGATCCCTCAGACGCGCAACAGCCCCGCGCGGGCTATTGGGCCCCAAGTGGGCCATACCAAGGAACACAGGCGGCCCCAAACGGGCTGCAACGCGGGCAGTGGCCCCAAGCGGGCCGCGACACGGGCGGCGGCCCCTAGCGGGCCTCGACACGGGCGGCGGCCCCTAGCGGGCCGCAACACAGGTGGCAGCCCCCAGTGGGCCGCGACAGGGGTGGCGGCCCCAATAAGCCACCCCAAGCCCAAATTGTGAGAATTACATACTTTGGCGGGCCAGCCCATCTGGCCAAGTATGTCCATAATAAAGCTTGGGCCCTTCTATGCCCAAATAAGCCCATCTGGCTTGGGTGGCCCATCCACCCTGGCGTGCCCGTGAGGGCCCGTGTCCCAAAAGACCATAAGAACGTGTTTTGGCACCCAAATGCCCAAAACCAATAACACCCACATAGGCCCACTTGGCCCACGTGATGTAAAATGGGCTGTGGAGGCCCATTTTTGCATCCCATTTGGATTACACACTCCTATGCACATTACCTGAGTGAATCTGAATTTTAACATACCTTGGCATAGGGTCTGGATATAAATATAACTGATTCTCTGCCCATCAATATCCTCAAAAGAGCTCTTCATTTATAGCTTTTGGAGTCCCAATATTATCCTTTTGAGGAGTACAGGGGCTAAAAGGGATAGGTGTTAAGGCTAGCAGGGTAACCAGTGGTAGCCTATCACATTTTCTTGGTGCTTTAGCATGGGTAGAATTAAATTCCTCAGGGTATGGGAATTATTCTACTTTATAATTGATATTAGGACGTGTGAATAACACTAATCTGTCCTATTTATGTATTATTTAATTTATTATCCCTAGTAAATATTCCCAGTAAGTTAATAATTATTTGAAAAGACATTTCTAAGGACATCCTGATGTCAGGTGAGTCCTCATTGTGTATTAAATAACTGGAGTAAATTCATGATATTTATTTTACTCCTTATTTTTGAGTTTCAGTTGATTTATTATAATAATTACTTAAAAATATAAGTCATGGTAATTCATGTAATATTTTTACATCATTAGTTTTCTCAGTATGTCAAAAAGATATTTATTTCTAGAAATTCTCCTAAAAGTATTTTAAATTATTTTAATATATTTTTAGGAGTTGTCATTTTCTTATTTTTGACATTCATGGTACTTTGAATTACATTTGATAAAAAAAATGTACAAGGGTTATTTAAGTATTTTTATATAATATTATGTACGTTTATACTATCTACTATCCACGGGAACATTTATTACATATGTAGAATGTTCCCTTGTGGGTTGTAGCATGTTTACACGGTACCTTAGCCTCTTGGGCTGCCTGTCACTCTGTCAACCGGTAGTCCTGCGGCTCCATACTTTTCAGAGGCCCAGGGCTGCGTACACAACCTTGAGGGAGTGACAGGGCTGTATCTCAGCCGCGCGTGGGTGCATTTGCTGCTGCAGCTGCA
Organism: Puccinia polysora; assembly: GCA_025617555.3. NCBI lineage: Eukaryota > Fungi > Basidiomycota > Pucciniomycetes > Pucciniales > Pucciniaceae > Puccinia > Puccinia polysora. Next base: position 33,841,189 of record CM062636.1, on the reverse strand, counting down.
TGCGGGAATTGTGACAAAACATATTTCCGTCCATAACTCCTGAAATATACACAACACCTCAATTCTGACTGAATTGTAGGTGTGAAACATATACGCGACAACATTTGTGAAATATTTAATTTTCCAAAAAGCTCAATGGTGGTGCCATGGCATTTTGTTTTTTCTTTCCTTAATTATTTAAAAATATAAGGAGTTGCATTTCAAGGGTGGGGTCACTGAGTGACCCTACCCAATTTTGGGTGGAAAATTTATTTCTGTAATAATATTTATGATTTTTCTATTCCTTCTTATGTTAATTGTATTATTATTATTTTTATGTTATTTTTGTTACTTTTGCAGCTTGCTCTGCAATAGCAGAAAGCTGACATTCCCCCACTCCCAGATATGGCCATATCTGAAAAAAGATTTGGAGCATGTTGGGAGAAAATTAACTTCATGTGTGTTTCAGTTCCTTTTGCTGGCCCTTTAGTTTCTGAGGTGTATTGTTTCATCAGGTATGTTATTTTCCGGTAACCATTAATCTTCGTCTGCAGATTGTCCTTTGTATCTTACTAAGTATAGTCTAACATGTTTTCCTTGTACTCTCTCTTTCTTGTCTCTCAATATCCTTCTGAATTTCCCTTTTTCTTTCACAGGGCCAGGTTCTATTGGGATTATTGTTGGAGGGAGGTTTCTACCTTCTCTTGGTTGAAAGTGTTTGACTAGGCTAACAGGAAATACTGGGTGTTTTCTTGATAATTCTTCACTCAAGATCACTTCCACAGCATTTTTGCCATGCATCTTTTTGATATCAAATGGTCCAAAAAATGCTTGTTTCAAATTTCTTTTACCTTCTGGATTGTTGAAATTGGTATTAGATATCAAGATCTAATCTCCTACTTTAAAGTCAGGTTGCTTATGTGATTTGTCCCATCTTTGTTTGTTGTATTCTACTGCTTCTTCTACACATTTTTGAGTGTGATTATTTTCCAGATCTATAATCTTCTTAAAGTCAAGTGATGTTGGATGAATAGTGGCTAGGTTATAGTTCAAGTTATTCCCAGGGAGTTTTGGAATCCATCCTCTTTCTACTATGTAAGGAGCTTCTTTGGTAGTAGAATTTTTACTGCTGTTATAAGCCATTTCTAGAGTTGGGAGTAGGCTTACCCAATCATGGCAATAACCACCTGAGTTTTTTTATTCTAGACCAAAGCTACAGAACCTTCTTAACATATCCTCTAGGTTCTGTATCAATCTTTCAGCTAATCCATCAGTTTGGGGATGGTATGCTGTAGGAAATGCTAGAGTAGTACACAGTATATCATGTAGATTCCTCCAAAACTCAGAGGTGAATTTGGGGTCTCTGTCACTGATTATAATGTTGGGTATACCAACATCAGCCATGATCCTGTTCCACAATAGTAAAGCTACATCCATAGGACTATTTTCTTTGTGGTTAGGTAACAATTTTGCCTTCTTAGAGTATCTGTCAGCTATAAATAGGACAGAGTTATATGATGAGTACCTCCAGGGGGAGGCCGGTGACAAAATCCATATTGATGATTTCCTATCTGGTTTTAGGTTCAGAGATCTTCTGTAGAAGTCCAAAACTTTTTCCAGTAGTTTTATTAGATTTTTGGAAGCTCTCACAGCTAGTAACATACTTAATAGTGATTTCTTTCCAGTCTATCCACCAAGCAGTTTGTTTTACTTTTTCCAAGGTTCTTTCTGTGGATAGATTCCCTGATGAACAGTAGTCATGGCATTCCTGGAGTATATTTTGTGTATTTTCTTGGTTTCTTAGTACTAATACACTTCAATGTTGGTTTCCGTAGTAAAGGAGACCATCCCAAAAGGTAAACCTTCCTGATTTATAGGGTTTGAGTAATGAAGAAGGTAGACTATTTATCAGAGCTGCTTCTGGGGATTCCCATTCCATAATGTTAATTAGCAGCTTGATTTCAGGAGAGTAGATGTCCCTTACTAGGTTGAAGAAAGCAGTATCTAATTCACATAAGTTGATCCCCATTATTGGAGCATTCAATGCAAAAAGATTGATTTTAAGGAGAGTAAAAATATCTTGATCTTCAGGGTAATATTCTGGATTGTTAGAGTCATTAGGAAAAGCATTCCTACTAAGACTATCAGCATTTTGATGTTTAGCTCCAGCTTTATGCACTATAGTCATATGACGTCTATACTGTTGTATAGCAATTTGTTACCTGAGCATATGTCTTCTGGGAGTTCTCATTTTCATAAGATTTCTTACAGAATTACAGTCCGTGATTACTTGAAAATTGGTGCCTTCTAAGTAATAGTGTAGCTTTTCTAAAGCCCATACTAGTGCCAAACATTCCAACTGACTGGCTCCATATCTCTTTTCTGTATCTTTGATCTGTCTATATATGAAGAGTACTGGTTTCTCTACTGGTCTGTCTTCTTCTATCCTTTCTTGATGTAGAGCAGCTCCTTAAACCCTTCCATACAGGCGTCAATTCACGGTTTGAAGGGCTTGGAGTAATCTGGTTGGATGAGTAAGGGAGTAGAGGTCATAGCTATTTTTAGTTCCTCATAGTTTTTCAGTTTCTCATGAGTCATTTCAAATAGAGTGTTGTTATTGCACACTTCATACAGACTCTTAGTCAGCATAGAGCACTTTGTTATGTATTGTCTGTAATAACTACAAAAACTAATGAAAGACAGTAACTCTGTTTTTTTTTAGGCATAGGTCTATTCATGAAAGCAGTTATCTTATTTTGATCAACAGCTAGAGTTAGACCAGAGACTATATGTCCTAAGGCTTTCAATTCTCTGTAGCCAAAGTTGCATTTCTTCATGGACACCTTCAATCCTGCTCTGGAGATAGTCTGGAGTACTAATCTTACTTGGTTTATATGAGTATCCCAATCATCAGATTATATGATAACATCTTCTATATATACCATCATCCATCCTTGTCTGATGTATGTACCTAGAATTGTATCCATTGGTCTCTGGAAAGTGATGGGGCATTCTTTATACCAAAGGGCATCCTAAGATATTCATATATTCCCAAATGACAGATCATTCTCATAAACTTCCTGCTTTCAGGGCTTCTTGGTATCTGGTGGAAACCTTTAAGCATATCCAGAGTAGTGATATACTTGGCCTTGGGAAGTTTAGGCAGAGAATGATCAATCCGGGGTATAGAATAATAATCTGCCTGAGCATAATTATTGAGCATTCTGAAGTCTCCAGCCATTCTTGACTTGTCATTATTCCAAGCTATGATTACAGGTGTGGTCACATCTACCTGCCCATTGTCAGCTCACTGATACCAGGAAAATTGCAGTCCTTTAGCTACAGAGAGTGATAAAAATTCTGGAATGATAATAATAATTATTATTCCAATAATAAACACTTAGAAGCTCAAATAAGTGATATAATAAGAGCATTTGCAAGTTTTAATTGGTTTGGTAATAAAATGTTTTCAATATAATATAAAAGAGGGGCCACAGTATTATACTACTGGGGATCTTTACAGACTAGCAACCTCTCTTCAAGGGGCCTCCTTAGGCAGTTTAAGAACCTTGGAATAAAGATGGGTGCCTTAGAAAGGGCTTATTCCACTAATGGCTGGGCTTAACAGCACAAATGGCCAAGACAGCAAGGATAATTCTCACTCTGATCACTTTACCACGAAAATCCTGGAATAATTGGAAGGGTTTCAGAGCAGATGGGGTAGATTGCTTGACTAAACTTCAATGGTTGATTGTTTAATAAGGGTAAATAATACTACTACAGACTAAGTCATGAATCACTTGCTTATCATCATATAAGCACTTGATCAACAATGAAAGGGTGTCTGATTGATAATAAATAATTCCTGGTAACTGATGATGGAATAATGGATCCAAAGAGGTCTGTATAAATACCTTTTTGGGGTGATTTTGATCTTCTCAGGGCATGTAGAGAGGGTTCTGCTTGTGGGCTGAGGCTGGCAAGCCAGTCAGGGCAAGATTAGATTTTCCACTTGGTGCTTTCAATCAGCTGTCCTTAGAACTTCTGGAGTTCTGTACCATTTTAGCCACAGGATCTGTTAATCTGTTATGGCCTTAATTTGATCATTCTGTACCATCCTTCATTTGTACTATTGATATTGCTTTAAAGCGTGCAGATGTGGATTTTTACTAATTTTTCATCACCTGCTGATCATGTAGATAATTTGTAAAAAATTTTATGAACACTCCTTGTAGTGTTTTGTGGTCTTGAAAGATCAGGATTAGTGATTTAGGTGAAATCCTTGATCTTTGATTTATTATAAAAAAATGCTTTGAACTTAATTTTCATTAATTTTATTTAAGTTTTGATCTTTTGAGATCATTAGAAATGCAGATTTCAGTTTTTTACATATACTAGGCAACCCTAACTAGGTTGAAGCTCTTCTGAGCGGTACCTGGTTGTCAGATTAGTCACAACTGATCCAGACGTGGGGATCAGTTAGTACATATGCTCGGGGGGTAGTATCCGCTGCGTGCGTGGCAGAATAAGCTGCGCGCGGGTCTCTAGTACACGGGAATCTGCTGCTACTAGTACCTAGGGATATGTAATGATGCGGGGCTGCGCCTGGGAATTGTGACATAAAACATTTCCGTGTGTAACCCCTAAAATATACAGAACACCTCAATTCTGAGTGAATCTTAGGTGTAAACCCTATACGTCATAATACTTGTGAAATATTAGAATGGCCAAAAAGTGCCATACTGGTGTCATAATTTTTAGTACTTTTCTTTTTAATTATTTTAAAAATATAAGGACTTGGAATTCAAGGGTGGGGTCAGTGAGTGACCCTACCTAATTTTGGGTGAGGAATACATTCCTTTAATAAAATTTTTGGATTTCTCACTCCTTATTTTGTTAATTGAGATATTCTTATTTTTCATAGTTTTGTGTTACTATTTGACAGTTTTGCTCTGTACATAGTAGCAAGCTGAACCTCATTGTGCCCTTATTTCCTTAATACTGGTGAGTTTATCAGTTCTTGGATATGTTCCTCAAGAGCTTTTCTTGACTTAGGACTAGACGGATAGGCTGGTCTTCTTAAGTTTGGAGGATAAGGAGGCTTAATGGTCAATTTTAATACCATATCATGTCCTTTAATATCAACAATGGGATGATCTTTAGTACAAAAAGCATTTTAGTTCTCAAAGCAGACTGTCAATATATCTTTCTTCTGTTCTTCAGAAAGTTTCATATTCAGAGCTTCTTGAGAGAAGTATTCTTGTTCAAAGCCTTCTAAATGCTTTTGATAAGTAGATGAGGGGAAGTTAAATTGAATGGTGCATATCTTAAACTTCTTGTCCCAATTACCACCCACTGCGAAGTATCTCCCTTTACTCTGGAACACATCCAAACCATATAGACATAAGGCATCATTACCTAGTATCAGGTAGTCACAAAGTCCGTTGAGCAATACTACAAATTCCACTTCTATTCTCAAAGATCATTTAGTATGGTGTATTATTATAGGAGCAGTCCATACTCCAATAGCATTCATGGTAGAGTTGCAAGAGCTAAACTTGGCTTTTGGGACGGGAAGGTGTTCTTTCCAATTGGGATCACATTTTTTTAAGAATTCAGCACAGAAACATGAGCAGAAGGCTCCACTATCCAGTAATAACCTTATAGGTCAGTCTTTATACAATCCTGTTGCATAGCAAGTTTGACCAGTGTTATAACTTTTCCCACTCATAGGTTTGACTGTTAATTGTTTAACATCCATAATATGTATAGGAATTATGGTAGGAACCCATTGTTAGGGCAAACTAGAATACCCATGGATGTTATTGATTTTTACAGAAATGCCTATATCTCCTTCTATAACATTAAAAAGGTTGGTCAGGATCAATTAAAATTCAGAAAGAGATCCTTCAGTATCAGCTATATCTTCATAGTTCTGATTCCCTTCAACCTCCTGCTCTCCTTCCAAGAATTCTATCTTTATTTTGGGTAATGGTCATTCTTGTCTCATATGCCCAGTCTTGTTACAATTCCAACAAATTCCAGGAATCCTCTCTTTATCCATATTCTCATTAGGTTTCTGATTATCAGAGTTATTCTTCAGAGGAGGTTTTTCTCTGGTTTTGTTAATGTTTTAGTTCTCTTTGAGTCTAGAAGGGACTTTCTTGTGTAACCTGTTCATGTCTATTACTTCTTCTAGCACATTGATTAGAGTTGGTGAGTCCTCATCCATACTCATCCTACATCTTAACCTATGGTTAAGATTTCCAGGACACAGTTTGAGGATTCTTTCATTTACTTCCTCTTTATCAGAATCTGGATAGAAGCAATCTTGTCTTTTTTTCTTTTGCAAGCACCATTTGTGAGGTTTATCCTTGGAGGGGTCAAATAAGGAATTTTCAAATTTTTTCATCATTTTTCTTTTCCACATTCTAAAACCAAATTTTTCTTTAATCAAAAGTTTTCAAGAATTCCATGGTAACAATCCTACTTCTTCTCTTTTAATGATAAACCAGTCCAAGGCTACTCCTTCAAATATTCTGGGCATCCTGACTACAGCTATAACTTCTGGTAAGTCATAAGATTTAATGGTGTAGTCAATAAATTTAATAAAATTTATATGATTGAATTCTCCTTAACCCGGGAACTTGGGCCATTCAGAAATAGGGGGTATCAGTTTGAGGGCATGCTACATCTCAGGGGTAGGACTAGGCCTGAAGGTTTCAGTCCTATGCATTCCTAATAAGGGTGGTGCATAAGGAGTAGTTGTTTGTCTGGGAGGTTTTGGTTCCTCTGTGGTACTCCCCAAGGGGTTGGTCAGACAAACTTTTAAGTCTCTAAGATCATTCTTCATCAGATTAAGTTTCAGGTCCCCTTTATTATTAAGCAGATCCAGTTTTTCACTAAAGGATAGAATGGAGCTGTTAGTAGTGGTTACCAATTCTTTCCTTAAGGGTTGGAAAGACATAATAAAATCTTATAACATATTCTCAATTGTTTGAGTCTGTCTGATCCTACATTGATTAATTGTCTCCAATAACTGTTCTTTATGTTCTGTGATCTCTTCCCTTCCTACCCTTGTTGTTTGGTTATTAATCAATTTGGCTACTACTGAGGTTAATTTATCCATTTGGGTATGAAGACCATCCAAAGTTTCGCAAACAATTTTGATATTATGACGCTTATCATTAGAAAAGGAAGCAATTACATCAGAGTTTTGTTTGGGCTCAAAATCAGATGCTAATTGTTGTAAAGCTTTTTCCATTTTTGAGCCAGGGATATTATCTGATCCCAATCTTTCTTTCCCTTTGGCTTTGGATGGGAAGAGGATCTCTCCTTTCCTGATCCTTTGCCTTTCAGTTGGGCTAAATGATCTAAAGGATTCCATTTTTCTACCTGGGATTCTACCTCTTTCCTTGGAATCATTTTCTGAAGAGCTATCTGGGTAGCTTTTGCCTGGGAAATTATCTTTTTCATAGATAACATGTCCTCTTTGGCTTGGGCTTCTTTGAACTCTTCCCAATATTTCATGTGCTCTCTGACTAAGTCTTTGATCCTGGCTTCCTTTTCCAGATTCTGCTTGGGTGGCTGCAGGGAATCTTTTTGTAATGGAGGGTGGCTTGATTCTACTACCTTCTCCAGATCTAGGTTGGGAGAGGGCAGAAGTACTTGGTGCTGTTCCTTTTCCATCAAAATTTGATTCACGGGTTCCAGTCCCTTCATGGTTGTCCTTATTGGTGCTCTCACGGTTACTTGGAGCTCCTGGCAAATATCCATAGGGGGGAATTCTCCCTGAGGCTCTTGTGTTATGTCTATTCATATTTGAATAAAATATTTATAATTATTTTACAGGAAAAATCCGTAAAAATAAGTTTCATTCAAAACTCACTTAAGTTGATGTTCAAAGGTACCAACACTTTATTTGGATTAAATTGATCCTTAGTAGGTAATCCTGAAGGGTCTTTGTGTGTTCCAATGAGGTCTTCACCTCCCCAATAAATATTTTCATGGCGTCCAGAGATATATGGGACTTTTTGATCCAATAAATCAATTTCAGTGGCAGTGGTTCCTGGTACAGGAGGGTTCATTGGTGTAAAAAAGGTTATTTTATTGGTCTATAAAATTTATTAATACTATTTAAAAAATAATATGGTAATTACTTTTATATTCCGAAAATTAATATGTACATTATTTCTTCCAAGCTTTATGTTTCCTTAATAGGGCCTGAAAGATGATACAACCGTCAAGATCGTCTTGTTCAAGGAGTTTATCTAAGGGTTTACGTGCAGAAGAGATATTAAGTTGCTCAGCTTGAGTAAAAGCTTTCCAACCAGTAGGTTTATAATTTTGAATATATCCTTCTTTTCTTATATTTAAAAGATTTAAATAACAGATTATTAATTCTGAATTGGTTTTTAAATCCACTGCAAAAGAATTTAATGATGAATCAAGGTTATAAAGTCAGATTAATTTTTCTTTGATTTACTTTTACATGAAATGTCTGGTCCAAGGTATGAAATATAATATAATGGAATATTTCCTGGCCAGATCCCCAATTGTCAGCCTCATGGATGCCAAGACCAACCCTTTCTATCCTTTAGCTACCAGAGGTGATAGAATAAATAATGATTATAATATATAATAAATGCAGCAAAAATCCGTAAAATATTTGGATTAGGCTTATTGCAAGGTTAATTGGTTTGGTTATGGTTTATTGTTGAAAATCAATATAGGTAAATTCATTGATAAAAATTTTTTTAGAGGGGCCACAATTATATTGGGGATCTTGAACACTTCTCTTCAGGGATTTCAGTATGAAAACACTTAGTCCTGGTTATTTTGGGCTCTTTAGTTCAAAAGATATTTTACCCAAAGATAACATGTATATAAAATACATGGTGGATTTGCAGGGCCTTGTAAACAAGCTGCCACAACAGAGAAAGGATAATAAAACTCACTGGTATATTATTAAATCCCTAGGGTATCTGTTTGGGACATGCACTGATGGGTTAAAACTTTCTACTGGAGTGATAAGGTTTTTCAGCAGTTTTAATTGATAAAAAGTGGTTGAGGACGGATATTATTGATCAGACTAAGCCATAAATCACTTACTTATCTCTTATAAGTACTTGAATACCTTGGCACGGTGTCTGTATATAAATATAACTGGTTCTCTGCCCATCAATATCCTCAAAAGAGCTCTTTATTCATAGCTTTTGGAGTCCCAATATTATCATTCTGAGGAGTACAGGGGCTCAAAGGGACGGACACTAAGACTAGCAGGGTAACCAGTGGTAGCCTGCCACGTGTTCTTGGTTCTGTAGCACGGGTAGCATCTAATTCCTCAGGGTATGGGAATTATTCTACTCTATAATTGGCGTTAGGACGTGTGAATAACATTAATCTGTCCTATTTATGTATTATTTAATTAATTATACTTATTCAATGTTCCCAGTAATTTAATAATTATATAAATAGAAATTTCTACAGAAATCCTAATTTCAGGTGAGTTCTCATTATTTATTAAATAACTGGATTCAAGTCATGATATTGATTTTGCTCCTTATTTTCAAGTTCCAGTTAATTTACTAAAATAGTTAATTAAAATTATAATTCATGGGAATTCATGTAATATTTTGACATGAATAGTTTTTTTAGTATTTCAAAAAGATATTGATGTCTAGAAATTCTCATAAAAGTATATTGAAGTATTTTAATATATTTTTAGAAGTTGTCATTGTCTTCTTTTTGAAATTCTTTTTACTTTGAATTAAATTTAATAAAAAATTATTATGAGGATTATTTCAGTATTTTTATATAATATTATGTGCTTTTGAACTATCTACTATCGACGGGAACATTTATTACATATGTAGAATGTTCCGTTGTGGGTTGTACCATGTTTACGTGGTACCTGAGTTTCTCATCCGGCCTGTCACTTTGTGAACCCATAGTCCCATTGCTGCGTGCTTTTCAGAGGCCCAGGGCTCCGTACGCAAACTTGAAAGAGTGACAGGGCCGTATCTCAGCTGAGGAGGGGTGCATTGGATCCCCCGGCTGTGTGCAGGAATTGTGACAAAAAAATTTCAGTCTGTAACTCCGAAAATATACACAACACCTCAATTCTGACTGAATTGTAGGTGTGAAACCTATACGTGACAATACGTGTGAAATATTTAATTGGCCAAAAAGCTCAATGGTGGTGCCGTGGCATTTTGGTTTTTCTTTCCTTAATTATTTAAAAATATAAGGAGTTGGATTTCAAGGGTGGGGAAAGCGAGTGAATACCTAATTTTGGGTGGAGAATCCAGTTCAGTAATAATATTTATGGTTTTCCTTCTCCTTCTTAGTTTAATTAAATTATTATTATTTTTATGTTATTTTTGTTACTTTTGCAGCTTGCTCTGCAATAGTAGCAAGCTGAAATCCAGGTTGATACTTTTAATTGAAATTTAGCCACTTTGAATTAGGTTCCAATTTATTCTGTGATTGAATCAGAGAAAGATCTGTAGCTGTTTTTTATTTTTTTGGGTGAATTGAATCAAATTTGGGTTTCTTCCATTAATAGTTTGGAATGGAAAATGTTTATTTGAGGAATTGCAGGAGATTTTGCATGTAAATGTGGGTATTTGAAGCAATTTTTCTCATTGTTATTGATGGTAATTTAAAAATATTGTAAAATTTATCAAAATCATCTGATTTAGCTGTTTCTTTTTTTGGCCCCTTTACACATGATTTGTTTCCATTTTATTATGATTAATTTTCAGATTCTGCAATAGGAAATTCTAGAAGCTTGTGTGATGCTTCAAGATTAAGGACTATTGTTTCTCTCACTTCAACATATCCTTTCCTCAGTACCATCTACCTCAGTCCATATGCCTGACACAAATAGAAGGACAAAATCAATGGTGCCTTCCACTTATCAACTCTGGCTTGAAAACAAAACTTCCATTCTTGGGGACTGACTCAGAACGTACCTGCAAAACTTGCAGTTAACTCCACTCCAGTCAACCATCCATTTGAGCTCTGCTCTTCACCCTGCGTATCAATAGCCCTTGATTTCCCATTCCTGGTCATGCACTCTCACTAGCTTTCACCCATACTATTTAGACACACCAACTTTATATTTTGCTATTGGACTAGTCCCTTACCCTGCATAATCTACATCTTGATATTTGCATTCTCTCTCCCATCACTCCTTCCTGTCTCATCCATTACTTCCTTGTACACTCAGATTCTATTGCGTTGCATCTATGCTATGACGTTGGAAATTTCTATAATGTCATTTCATTTCCCAATCCATTTCATGTCATTCATTTCCTCATAGCCTCTTCACCATAGTTGGCCACCCATCAGGTTTTATCTAGTCACTTCAGATTACCTCATAGAGGCTATGCCGCTTGCCTGAAGATTGTCACCTCAGTTAGTCAATTTCACACGTTCTTGCATTTTGCTCAATCCAGTCATTACATTGGGCTTGGCTTTATTTTCCTTTCCATTGGAAAAATTCATCCCCCTTACTATGTGCCATGTTACTCAAGCATAAGTTTTCACTTTGCTGTTAGCTTTGCTACCTTAAACTTGCCCTCTTCCTTAGTCTCCTTTGCGCTCAGGATCATTGGAGATTGCGCTATAGTACTTGGGGTGGTTGTGTGACAGTGAATTAACTAACTCAACTCATCTATTGTAGTCTGCCAAACTATATAGATTTCTTTTACAATTTCACTTACTTGCTCAACTGGGAATGCTTTCCTCACCCCTTACAATGATGATATCCATTGGGTAGGGCGATCGCAAGTCTTTTCTTGTGCCAGAAAACCTTTAGAGCCTGTTCCTTCTTCTAAATCCCCTTTGATTGAACCTCTTGATGATCCCCTTTCTCCTCCTTGGGAAGCTGTGGATCCCCTTGAAGAAATCAAAGACTCCAAACACTCTTCCAATGAAACCTTGGCTTGTGGTAGATCAAGGGCTTGCACTAATTCTCCCAAAGCCAACACTTAAACCTTGCTCTTGACCCTGATCCAGGCTCTTAACCAAACTGCCTTGAAATCTGGTTCAAGTGGCCCTCGCTTTTGTAATCAAGGCATGAAGCAGCCTGAGCATTTTACTGGGGAAGACACCCATAAACTTACAGCCTAATTACAGTCCTCTAAAATTATCTGCTCAAACAATCCTCATAAATCTCTACTTATACACAAAGAGGTATGTATGCGTCTTCCTTCCTTGGTGGAAAAGCCTTCTAGTGGTTCAAAACGTTACCTAAAACTATTAGACAACACTAGCCCCACTTTTATCCTCAAAAACTGGGAAACGTTTGAGAAGCAATTGTTTATCCTATTCCACAACCCTAATGAAGTCCAAAACCCAGAATAAAAAGTTAATAACTTTTTCATGAAAGAGAATAGTAGATTTTATGTTTATGTCTCCAATTTCTGAACTTTGCAGTCTCACATCCAAAGGAACAAGGCAGCTTGTCTGTTTCATTTTCAACAGGGTTTACCAGAAGACCTAATCAAGCAGCTTGCAGTTGGGGGACATAAGAAAAACTCCCTTCAACATTTAATTGACAGGGTGATTGAGCTTCATAATGGCTATCACAACAAGAACTGCTCTTGAAGAAACAACCATGGAACGTCAACCTTGGCTCCAAAGGCGGACAACTCCTCAAAAAAATCTTTCAAGAATACAAAAAAATCCAAACCAAATCCAACCTTGCACTCCAACCTGAAAGGGAAGGCCTTTGGAAAAACTCTGAAGTTCCTGGGCAAAGAAACTGTGATGCTCTGGAACACAGAATGGCTCAGGAGGGAAAATAATGGGTTATTTATGTATTGTGGAGGAAAACATGATGTTGATAGTTGTGCAAAGCAGGTAGACAGTCAAAAAAATAGGTTGTAGTTTTTCTCATAAAAACTTTCAAGGAGAATGTCAGCTTGTTACTATTGCAGAGCAAGCTACAAAAGAAACTGAAATAACATAAAAATAATAATAAGAAAATTAAGCTAAGAAGGAGTGGGAAAAACATAAAGATTATTTCAAAGATGGATTCTGCAACCAAAATTAGGTAGGGTCACTCACTGTCCCCACCCTTGAAATCCAACTCCTTATATTTTTAAATAATTAAGGAAATAAAGACCAAAATACCACGGCACCACTATTGAACTTTTTGACCAATTAAATATTTCACATGTACTTTCAGGTATAGGTTTCACATGTCACTCTGTCAAATTTGTGTACGCAGCCCCAGGTCTCTGAAAAGTACGCAGCCGTGGCATTACCGGTTGGAAAAGTGACAGGCGGCCTGAGAAACTTAGGTACCGCGTAAACATGCTACAACCCACAGGGGAACATTCTACATATGTAATAAATGTTCCCGTGGATAGTAGATAGTCTAAAAGTACATAAAATTATTTAAAAATATGTAAATAACCTTTATACGTATTTTTTATGAAATATAATTCAAAGTACTGAAAATTTGAAAAACATGATAATGACTACTTCTAAAAATATATTACAATAATTTAATATACTATTATGAGAATTTCTAGAAATAAAAATTTTTGTGACATACTAAGAGAAAAATATGTAAATAACCTTTATAAGTATTTTTTATTAAATATAATTCAAAGTACCAAAAATTTCAAAAACAAGATAATGACTAGTTCTAAAAATATATTAAAATAATTTAATATACTATTATGAGAATTTCTAGAAATGAAGATTTTTGTGACATACTAAGAGAACTTATGATGTAAAAACATCACATGAGTACCCATGACTTGCATTTTTAAGTAATTATTTTATTAAATCAACTGAATTTCGAAAACAAGGAGTATAATCAATATCATGAATTTACTCCAATTATTCCATACATAATGAGAACTCACCTGACATCAGAATATCCGTAGAAATTTCTATTAAAATAATTATTAACTTACTGGGAACATTTACTAAGGATAATTAATTAAATAATAAATAAAAAGGACATATTAGTTGTATTCACACGTCCAAACTTGAATTATAAAGTAGAATAATTCACATACCCTGTGGAATTAGATTCTATCCTTATTACAGAACCAAGAGCACGTGACAGGCTACCACTGCTAGCCTGCTAGCCTCAGTGTCTGTCCCTTTGAGCCCCTGTACCCCTCAGAAGGAAAATATTTGGACTCCCAAAACTATAAATAAAGAGCTTTTTAGAGGATGTTGATACCCAGAGACCCAGTTATATTTATATCCAGAAACCGTGCCAAGTTAATCAAATACTTAAAAGAGATAATTTAGTGATTTATGGCTTAGTCAGATTAATAATATCCGTCCTCAACCTTTTTTTATCAATTTAAACTGCTGAACAACCTTATAAACCCCAGTATACAGGTTTACCCATCAGTGCACAACCCAAACAGGTATGCAAAGGATTTAATAATATAGCAGTGAGTTATATTTTCCTTTCTCTTTCGTGGAAGCTTGGTTACAAAGCTCTGCCACTCCACTGTGTATTTTATATACATATTATCTTTGGGTAAAATATCCTTTAAACTAAAGGGCCAAGAGTAACCAGGACTACATGTTTTAATACTGAATTCCCTGAATAGAGGTGTCAAAGATCCCCAATATAATTGTGGCCCCGCTATAAAAATATTTCATAATCAATTTATCTATATTGATTTATAACAATAAACCATAACCAAACCAATTAACCTTGCAATAAGCTTTATCCAAATATTTTACAGATTTTTGCTGCATTTATTGAATAATATATTTATTAATTATTCTATCACCTCTGTTAGGTAAAGGATAGCGGGGGTCTTGGCATCCAGAAGGCTGACAGAGAACTACAAATTATCTAAATTACCGGAATTCAATCTTTGCACTTGCAAGTCACTAGGTGCTCCAAGTTTGAGATTTTCCCCTTTCCATTCCAAAAACTCCCCTTATCAAGTTTTGCTTGATTCTGGCGCTAAATTTTCTTTTATAAGTGAATATTTTGCCGCTTCCAACAATCTTACACATTCCAAGATAGAAACATTTCCTATCTATTTAGTAAGTAGTTCAACCAAGCCGTCTCATTGGGTTTCTCAAAACGCAAACTGGACCTTTGCATTTTCCAATTTCTCCAGCTTTCAATGGGACTTCTTTGTCTTGGATATTCCCAGAATGGATGATAACATTGTAGGCAACAACTTCCTAGTTTACTTGAATCCAGATGTGAATTGGAAAGAAGGAGTTATTAACCTTCAAACTTTGCAACCCCCGGACTCTAACCCTTCCATCAAACAGGAATTAAACAACCTACCTGGCACTGTCATTGAGTTTGATGCCACTTCTCCTCCAGGAGATTTTCAATATCCTGACCTCCATTCCCAAGTTCCCTCTTCAGATTTGGCAGTTATTGCTTATTTTTCCAACCAAACCTTTCCTTGTTTCTTTGAAGAAAAACAGGCACCAAAAAAACGGATTATTCTGAGCTCCCTAATCCTCTTGCATCATGCAAGCACTTCAAATCCTTTGCTCAAAGATGACAAGGTTGAAGATCTAGAAATCATTCAAGGGTCATGGGCTGAAGTCTTTTCAGCTCTAAATGAAGATAAACCTCCCCCATCCTGTTCTTATGATCACAGGATCAAACTTCCTTCCCCACCTCTGGAACTTGGACCAGTCTAATCTCTCTTGAAGCAAGAATCAACTGGGATTCAAGAATAGTTTTTGGAAAATTTATCAAAAGGATTTCTTCAATAAAGCAATTTGAATACTGGTTCACCTGTCATATTTTTTCCAAAGAAAGATGGCAGACTTTGCCGGTGTGTTGACTACTGGTAACTGAACCAGGTAACCTGGAAGAATGCCTATCCATTACTGCCTATGTTGCACCTCCTCACTCTCTTCCATGGAGCTACTTATTTCTCAATAGTTAGACCTTTGAGGCGCTTATAAACTAGTTTGCATTGCAAAAGTCATGAATATTTTACCGCAATGAGAGCACAGTTTGGTGGTTATGATCATACTGTCATGCCTTTTGGCCTCTTCAATGCTCCTTCCACTTTTCAAAACTTTGTCAACAAACGTTTTTTGGAACTTGTAGAGAAATACCGGGTGGTGTTTCTTGACAATATACTACTCTGCTCAAAAACTCTTGAGGATTATATTGCACATGTGCAAGAGGTGCTACAGAGACTTTGCAAGAATGACCTGTTTGCAAAAGCCTCTAAGTGTGAATTCCATATTCCTTCACTTCATTTTCTAGGTTTCATAGTCTTGCAGCAGGGACTATCAATGGATCCAGCCAAGAGCCAGTGCATATTGGACTGGTCCCCACATTCTACTGTCAAATACCTTCAAGTTTTCCTTGGTTTTGGTAATTCTTACAGGAGGTTTAATGAGCATTATTCCAAGGAATTTTTAAACCTTACAAACCTTCTTCAAAAAGACACTCATTTTTTTTTACAGACCAAGCTGCTTGACATTTTGAAGCTCTGAAGAAAGCATTCGCTACTGCTCCAATACTTGCTCACTTCAACAAGCTAGCTTGCACTGTTGTAGAAACGTATGCAAGAAACTATGCAGTTGGAGGAATAATCTCACAGTTTTCTTGCTCTTATTCCCTGTTTCATCCTGTAGCTCTTGAGTTTGGCAAATTGTTTTATGCAGATCTTAATTACAAGATACATTACAAGGAACTTCTTGCAATTTTTTTTTTCTTGAAAAAATGGCATTCATACCTTTTGAGTCTTATGGAACCCTTTGAGGTCCTAACTGATCACAATTCTTTAAAATATTTCATGAGCTCAAAAGTCCTTACACACAGACAGGCAAAATGGGCCTAATACCTCTCTGGGTTCAACTTTACAATCACTTTACTTCCTGGGAAACAAGCGGTAGTCCCTGATTCTTTATCACGTTGGGACAATGTTTACCCAGGGGGGGCAAGCAGCTTTGCCAAAAAAAATCCTCAAAGTTTTAGGACACTTTTCTCAACCCAATCTGCCCAACTAAGTTCAATCAAAACTCACATTTGAGATAAAGCCTTGGAATTATTACAAGCTCAACTCAACAATCCCAAGTGTACCAAAATTTGCAAGAGTGCAAATATATTAGATAGTGGCTACAGTATTGACAAAAATGGTCATTTAGTTTATAAGGATGGTTTGGTAGTACCAGATAATCCTTGAATTAAGTTAGATATCTTCAAGTCAAGGCATTATTCTCTGTTGCTTGTCATCATGGGCAGGATTAAACCTACCCATTGATTGCAAAAAACTTCTGTTGGCCTGGTAGGAACAAGGAAGTGAAAGACTAGGTTAACGCGTGCTATGATTGTAATTGTAACAAGTCCATGGAACATTGGAAGTATGGGATGCTCCAGCCACTTCCAATTCCACCTATTCCATGGCACTTTCTTTCTATGGATTTCATTTTGAAACTACCTATGTATAAAGTTTATCATGCTATTTTAGTAGTAGTAGATTGCTTTTTGAAGATGTCTTTATTCCTTTGCAGTAATGTGACGGTGTAGATATTCCTGTGAGATTATATAAATAAAGTAGAAAATATCTTTCTGGCAGTCCTTGAAGGGGAATTTAGTATTAATTCTACTCCTTAAAAGTATTGTTAAGACTAAGAGTTGTTTTGAATTGCCTTCCCTTCTAGTACTATAGTAAGTCTGCACAATAATTTATTTGAATTTATGGCAGGTTTCTTTGAGACTTAAAATAGGTCTCAGATGAGAAATAGATTAGTTGTTAATTTTTATTGGTAGTTTTTGTTGAAGAACAGACCTGATGTATTGTATTATTGGTTAATTATTGATCAGATATGTGTGATCTTGATGGGATAACGGATAATTTCTTTATGGCAAAAAACTAATAACAAAGAAAAGATTAAAAAAATATGTCAAAGGAATGATTGAGTTATAAAGAGAAGTTCCTGGATCTCTTCGTCTTTCACACTCACCACCAGAACAGAGCCAGAGATTAGATTATAGACCCAGACAGAACAATAAGAAAATGGTATGTATGAGAAAGATCGCAAGATAAAAGTCATAGGTGACAGAATGATATGATCCAGTATTCCCCTTGAGAAACGCGTTGGAAAGGAAGTAAAGTGAGTATATAGGACCAGAGAAACAAAATGGACAGAGATGATAGGAAACAAAGAACAGAAAGAGAAGAGGAATGAGGGTGTTCAAGCAGTTAATCATACCAAACTGAATACTGGAGGAGGTTAAGGTACTTTGGTAGGCGGAGTGGCAGTTGAAGTTGAGAGAGTTTGTCGGCCGGGGTAATGAGTTTGAATGTGAGGTCGAGAGAGGTAATGAGAAGGGACGGCGAGAAGAGAAGCGTAGAGTCGGGAGAGAGAGATGGAGGATGAGTACAATGGGTCATTTGAGGAAGGAAGAGTGAGATGATGATGATGGTGGCAAAAGATTCCTGTGACAGTTTGTCGCGGGGAGGCATGTTGCGTGAAGCTCCGTGACTACGACAGGTACACAGATGAAAACTCAACACCCCCCGGAGTTTGGTGGGATTAACTGAAACAGGTCTTCAGGAGTAGATCCAGGGATTTTTGATTGCTTGCTTTGGACAAACAGTCCGCAGACATTTTGGTCGAGGGAACGAGTACAACTTTGATCTCCTGGTTCTTCAGGCTCTCACGTAGGACTTTTGCTTTGATGTCAAGATGTTTAGTCTTGGAGTGTGAACCAAAGTTTTTTAGCTTGTCAAGAAGACCGGAATTGTCTATGTTAAAAATAGAGGGATAGAGCTCAAAATTCCACAGTTCGCTGATAAGATGCTTCATCCAGAGATTTTCCTGATATGCATCCGCAAGAGCATTCATTTCAGATTCTGTGGAGGAAAGAGCAATGTTACGTTGCTGACCACTATTCCAGGAAAGAGGACACGACTTCCAGAGACACAGATAACCGGTTTGAGACTTCCTAGAGTTGTGGTCGTCTCCTCAGGTGGCGTCGGAGTAGTAAATGATTTCTTTATGGTCGTCTTTGGAGGGTGATAACTTAAGGTTGAGGTGGGAGGTACCATTGAGGTATTTGAAGCAATGAAGGACCTCTTTCCATTGTTGTATGCCCGGGTTGTTATTGAATCGAGAAAGGATAGAAACAGCAGGTGCCAGGTCAGGTCGTGTTCAACAGGCTAGGAAGTTGAGTATGCCAGTAAAGCGCCTGTAATTGACTCCTAGTCTCTTGAACTCGTCTATTTCGTCGGAATTGGGGTTCACAAGACAGATACCAGGTGTTAGGGGAGTTAACACGGATCTCAAGTTGTTGAGGTTCAGCTCCTTGAGTGTTTTATCCACAAGTTTATTTTGGTTAAGTTTGATGGAGACGTTGTCGATAATTATGTCCATCCCAAGAATAGTATCTGGATAGTGGGCGGTAGAATTGGGAAAGCGATTCAGAAAATTTTTTTTGAATAAATCCACGTCTCCAACTACGATCAAGTCATTGACATGGAAGAAGACAAAGGTTTGTGACTCTTTATTCATGAATAAACACGGATCGGAGTCGGAAGGACTGAATTGGATTTCTTTGAGCCATTTAGTAAGTGTTTCGTACCAGTTGATAGGGGATTGTCTCAGACCGTATAGGGATTTTTTAAGTTTTAGGAAGGCGGATTTTCTTGAGGAGTGTCTAGGAGTTTTTATATAGATATTTTCTTTCAACGGTGCATGTAGAAAAGCACCCTTCACATCAAATTGTCTGATTTTTAGGGATTTATCAGCGCACAGGGTCAGAAGAGCTAAGAGGGAAGAAAATCTTCCGGTGGGGGCATAGGTTTCGAAGAAGTCGACGCCATACTTCTGTTGAAAGCCTTGAATGCATAGTCTAGCCTTCTTTCTTTCGGGAGAACTAGAGGTGGCAGGTTTTGTTTTTAGCACGAGCACGGTGTTCAGGTAATTATGGGGAGTGAATGAGCAGTCCTCCCACACATCTTGGTTTTTGATGTTATCGAATTCTTCTCTTATGGCGTCGGAGAAGGTATTATCATCCAGAGTGAGGTAGGAATATTTAATAGGTTTGATATTGGAGGATCTTGGTTGGAGGGAGTATGTGTTGGAGGAGGATTTGACGATTGGAGGCTCGTTGTCTTGATCTTCATCTTGTTCATCTGGTTCGTCATTAACATTGTTAGAAGACAGAGCGTCAGAACAAGAGTGGAAGTCAGGATCTATCGATTCCTCCAATTTGTCCGATATCTCTTCCTCGGGAACAGTTTCTGTAGTTTTTGGAAGGTCAGGATGGGTGTTAGGGGGAGAAAATTCTTCAAAATCTTTGTAGATCGATGAGGGTTCAGGTTTTTTGTTTTTTGGGTTGTAATCAAGGAATGTGATGTGTCTCGAGTCAATGATCCTACCGCTTTCCAAGAGGATTCTGTAGGATTGCAGTTCTTCATTGTATCCAATTAGGGTTCCCGGAATACCTTTTGGAGCCAGTTTAGAGCGCGGCATTCCAGGAGGGGCTAAGACGATCAGATTTATACCAATGGGCTTAAAAAAATTTAAGGGTAACTCTTTATTTTTGAAAATTTTATACGGAGAAGGATTGCTTTTGTGAGACGGTATCTGGTTGAGTGCAAGGGTGACGGACTTTATCACCTCATGCCACAGGTGTTTATTGAAACCAGAGTCCTCCAGAGTGCTTCTAAGGGACTCGATGATGGTGCGATTGAACCGTTCGGCAAGACCGTTTTGTTCGGGCGTATAGGGGTCGGAATGTCTTAACGATATGAGATTCTTTTCACAGAATTCTTTCATATTCTGATTCACGAA
The DNA here is from genome assembly GCA_025617555.3 of Puccinia polysora. Lineage (NCBI taxonomy): Eukaryota > Fungi > Basidiomycota > Pucciniomycetes > Pucciniales > Pucciniaceae > Puccinia > Puccinia polysora. The sequence goes on along the minus strand of CM062636.1, from coordinate 33,820,426 downwards.
CTCAGTGCCTCTGTCGGAGTGGATGACTTGAGGGAAATAACCGAATTGCTTAGCCTCCATACTGATGATGTGAATCAAAGTATGAGGTATGTCGCTTTTATGTTTAACAGGTATGGCCGAGCAGAATTGGGAGCAACTGTCAACCACTTTAAGGAAGTATCTGTGGCCGGCCACGGAGCTGATTATAGGACCAACAGAGTCCAGGTGGATTTCTTGGAAGGGTCTTTCGGCTTTCATATGGGAATGTTTGAAGCTTGCTCGAGTAATTTTGCTGACCGCGCAGGATTTACAAGGTGAATCAGATTTCACCGGTAGATTCAGTTTGTTGCGCAATCGGCTATAGCTCACGTGTCCTAACGATTTGTGAAGGAATTCCGAGTAAGATAATAAAGAAAATTTTTCCGTTTCAAAGGCATTTACAATGGGCAGGTTGTTTTGGTAAAAGCCAGTATACAAGATTTCTTTGTTGTCACTTATTTGGAAGTCATTCTTGTTAAAGTTAATGGACAGGCCATCTAACATCAGACATCTGGCGGAAAGTAGATTTACGGAGAGATCAGGCACGAATAGGGCATTGGTAAGAGTTAGCTTTCCATTTCTCAGCTTGATTACGGCCGTTCCGATTCCTTCTATCTTCAGTCTTTCATCTTTTGAGCCCGTTCTAATACTCCCTATTTCTTCAGTGGTAAGTGAGGTGAAATGCGAAGGGTCGGATATCATGTGTGCAGAAGAACCAGTGTCTAAGACGAAAACGATGGCGGGGCAGACAGAGGCTTGGTGATAGAAACAACTAACGGTTGTCGACATGCCATTACGTTTTTTGTGGTATTCTTCACGCAGTTCAGGGTGAAGTGCCCAACAGTTGGACGGTGAATGGAAAGAGTTGGGATTGTGTTTGCCGTTTGTGCATCTGGGAATGGCGTTACTGTCCTGATTTCTCCCGGTGGTGACAAGCGCGGACGGAAGGGAGTTGTATTCCTCAAACTTAGGTTTCTGATTATTGAGGTGTATTCTGACATGATCGAGGACTCTCTCGGGGTTGATGGAATCTTTATTATGAGTGATTTGATCTTTAATGGTACTCATATTGGGAGGAAGTTTATGGAGAAGCATATATACCAAAATGTCTTGAGGAATATCTATCCCGACTTCGTGTAGTCTCCTTATGGCAATTTTGGCGGCAGTAATAAATCCAGGTCCGTCCTTGGGGTTGAAAGAGAGATTTTGGAGGTTGTCAAACACGCGAGATCTGTTGGAGGCTTCGGAGGATGCAAAAAAGTTGAGGATAGCTTTCCAGATGCTTTTCGCGTCTTTCTCATTTTCTATAGTAATAATATTGGCATGTACTGAGGCGTCTAGTTTAGAGGTGATAATGGATCGAAGGTAGATATTGTTCATTTTGGACAAGGCTCCATTCTCCGAGATGAATTTTTTTCTGAGTCCTTGGATGTCTAGCATATTTTCTATTCTTGTTCTCCATAGTGAGAAATTGTCGTGGGTCAACAGAGGAATTGATTCGATAGCTGTTTTTAAAATGGTTTGTTGTAATTGGTCTGTCATGGTGTGTGGATCGGGTGATGAGTTATCCGGATTCGACTGTTAATCGTGATGGGATAACGGATAATTTCTTTATGGCAAAAAACTAATAACAAAGAAAAGATTAAAAAAATATGTCAAAGGAATGATTGAGTTATAAAGAGAAGTTCCTGGATCTCTTCGTCTTTCACACTCACCACCAGAACAGAGCCAGAGATTAGATTATAGACCCAGACAGAACAATAAGAAAATGGTATGTATGAGAAAGATCGCAAGATAAAAGTTGTAGGTGACAGAATGATTTGATCCAGTATTCCCGTTGAGAAACGCGTCGGAAAGGAAGTAAAGTGAGTATATAGGACCAGAGAAACAAAATGGACAGAGATGATAGGAAAAAAAGAACAGAAAGAGAAGAGGAATGAGGGTGTTCAAGCAGTTAATCATACCAAACTGAATACTGGAGGAGGTTAAGGTACTTTGGTAGGCGGAGTGGCAGTTGAAGTTGAGAGATTTTGTCGGCCGGGGTAATGAGTTTGAATGTGAGGTGGAGAGAGGTAATGAGAAGGGACGGCGAGAAGAGAAGCGTAGAGTCGGGAGAGAGAGATGGAGGATGAGTACGATGGGTCATTTGAGGAAGGAAGAGTGAGATGATGATGATGGTGGCAAGAGATTCCTGTGACAGTTTGTCGCGGGGAGGCATGTTGCGTGAAGCTCCGTGACTACGACAGGTACACAGATGAAAACTCAACAGATCTTAACCAATATCCCAAAATCAAAGGGTTCAAGGGTTTATCAAAGGGATGGTTCATTAGAGGACCCAGGGATGGGTTTACCCACAGGGGGCTGGTTAGAGGAAATGTTGGAAGTTTCTTTTTTTTTGTGCTCTCTTTTTTTGTAAGGGTTATTTATTGAGTAAGGGGTTTTTTTGCTTTAATCTGGTTCTGAATATTTAGGTCACAGAAAAACCCTTATTCAAGCACCTTGTGGGTGTTTTAATTGTTTAAAGATGAATAATAACTTTGTTTCTGATTTCTTTTTTTCTTTATAACTGATTTACTAATAATATTCATCTGGGTAGGTACCAAAGATGGATGGGTTGATGGTCCAGAGGGCCTGATATGTGAGGAGAGGTGGGTGGCCAGATGGCATGCTAGGGGTTATGGGAGATGGTAAAACCTGGATAGGGCAGAGAGGCCCTCCTTAAATAGAAGATTCCTTCCTCCAGGGGTGCTCAAGGCTGCCCCTGAGGGTTCTCTCTGTTCTGGTGAGCAACGGTGAGATAAAATTACATGAGAAATTTTTTCTGGTTGGAAAAGGCTTTTACAGTTACAGGAGGCATTTTTGCTGGTTTTCAAAATCTGGTACAGGAGTTTCATGCATGCACAGCCCTGCATAAACTGCTGTGGAGTGTAGATACAGTATATTCCTGTGAAGTACTGGTGGTTGGTCTGGTGCTACTTGTTTCTCCCTGCATGTCTTGCTGTGCATTCACTGGTGGTTTGTTTGGTGCCACCTGCTTATACCTTCATGTATTTCTGTACATTGCTGGTGGTTTTTTTGCTGCTACTGCTTCTACCTTTGTGTAATTATGTGCATTAGTGGTGGTTTTTTTTTGCTACTGCTTCTTCCCTCATGTATTTCTGTGCATCACAGGTGGTTTGTTTGTTGCTGCATGGTCTTGCCTTCCTGCATGTATTGATGGGTAGCCCTGTGGTACTTTTACGGTGGGTTGTTAAGTATCACATGCTTCTGACTACATAATTTTGTGTGTGGTTCTGGGATTGTTTGACAATACATGGTTCTGGCTGCCTGCAAGTATTGATGGGTAGCCCTGTATACTTCTGCATAGCCTTGTGTAGGTGTTTTTGCTTGTTTTTTTTTTGATCTGTTTTGATACTGGTTCTACTTCCTCTTGCCTATACTGTCCTGTATACTTCTGCATATTATTGTGTATGTGTATTTGCTTGTTTGTATTGAACTGGTTGAGACTAGTTCTACTTCCCCTTACCTACACTGTCCTGTATACTTCTGCATAGCCTTGTGTATGTGTATTTGCTTGTATTTTTTGGATATGATTGAGACTAGTTTCATTTTCTCCTGCCTATACTGTCCTGTATAATTCTGCATAGTATTGTGTATGTGTATTTGCTTGTTTTTTTGGAACTGGTTGAGACTGATTCTACTTCCTCTTGCCTATACTGTCCTGTATACTTCTGTAGAGCCTTGTGTAGGTGTATTTGAATGCATCCTGGGTGAAGTGACAGGATCTGAACTAATTGCATTACCTCCTGTACCTGTATTGCTGTATTATGGTGGAGGTGACAGGGTTGGTGTATGATTCTGGTTTTGAGGGTAAGCTGTTACTGGTATGTAATTTAGGATTTTCAAGGTCTGTATTTTTGCCCTCCACAGAGCTGTGACCCCTGGTTGGGTATCATTTTCCACAGTTGAAGGGTTCTTGGGCTGTATCTTCTAATCCATGAGGGATAGGGTGCTAATTTGGCTTAGTGACTGTAGGTTATTTTGGTTATAGAATCCATTTCTGAGGTTTATTTGAGGGTTTGAGCTGTTTTTATAGTACAAAATTTATTCTGATGGTTATAGGACAGGTTTGGTCTACCACATCCCCCCCAGACTTAATGCTGTCAACAGCATTCCTGTCCTTAGACATCAGACTCCACATTGTATCCTTCTTCTTCTTTCTTATTCTTTCTTCTTATTTCTTCTTCTTCCTCTTTTTCTTGGTATTGATCTTGAGAGACATAAATAATAAAAAAACTAATGATAACATTTAAAATAAAGAAAAGTTCCAGAGAATACTAGTAATCCAGTTGGTCCTGTTGAAATCTTTATTGTTTTATCTTGAAATTTTTTCCTCTTAATTCTTTCTTGATTGTGCCAATATAGCAATTAAAAGTATAATTAAATCCTTTCTATTCTTCTTTGTTGTTTATTGTGGAATTACAGTAGGGTTCTTCTGGATAAAGACAGGTTTTGGCATTTTACCTCTGATCCTTCAAAAAAACTTTTCTTTTCAACTTGATTTATTCTTTTCCCTTCTCCATATATTATTCTACTTCATGGCCAAAGCAAGATTATTTTCCTCATTTTATCCCCCCTTTTTTTGGACCTTTCTCAATTTCAAGCCTTGACACCCTGTTTGCATCTATTCAAACCTGATAGATAATTTTTTCCATTTACACCTACCAAAATGCCTTCAATCAGGCAGCTCTATCTGAAGATTAATTGATCCCTTTTTTTTGATACCTTGACTCTTCAATTGGGTCCAATTTTAAGTTAAGCCAGTATTGATGTCTTCAGGGCCTTCATTGTTCCTAGTATTTCATGTTCTCTTTGGGTTGACTTCTTTTTTACATTAATAATCCTGTTGATGAAATTATATTTTCATTCATTCATTCTCTTATTATTATTATTATTTTATTTTTTAATTTTCATTTAATTTAATTTAATGTTTCATTTTTATTTTTGATTTATTTTTCTTTTCTTTTGTTTCTATTTCATTTAATTCATTTTTGTTTTTTTTGTCTTGTTCCCTAGGTTTCCTTTCCCCCCTTCTGGTCCAGTTGTATAGGCAGCCGTAGGACATGGTAGCCATGCTCTTTTTTTGCTTTTGGTTAGTGTTCTCCAGTTCTGCGGTCACTCAAAAAAACCACATTTGCTGCCTTGCTTGTGCGCTCCTTGTGCAAGTGAATTCTCCCTGCGCGGAGGTGTCTTGTAGTGGCGCGGGGCGCTTGGCAATTTAGTTGCTTCATACAATGTCTCCCCAAGCTTTTTAGATTTTCGCTGGTCTACCTTGCCACCCATTTTTACAGGAAGGATCAACATTACTGGAAAAATATAGGTAAGCCTCCCCTCTTTTCATTCTTTTTATCTTCTATTTTACATTTATTATTACCAGTTTCTGATCATGTGTATTTTCATCCTCACACCATCACTCCCCTTCTCTTTGCATGAATGCCTCCTTCTGCCATCTCAATGGCTGTAGGGTAGGCCCGCATCCATTCCAATTGGTCCCATCCTCATTACATCAAGACGCCAATATATAATCTTGCTTGTTTAGATATGGATGTGAGTACCTGTCATTTTGCTTTTTTTAATTTATCTTCCTTACTGATGCCGTGCTTGTCCCCCCTTGTACAGGGGTGCTTCCCCTCCTTTTTTGATTCCAACATGGGTGGTCATGCTGCTATACCATTCTGCCTGATCTATGTCCAAGCAGTGAGTTACGCTTTATTTGTTGAGGTTCTTTTTTTTTATTGTTTATTTTTATTGTTTGTTTTGCATCTTTCGACTCCCTTCTGTTTTTTTATTTGGCTGCTTACTGTCTTCACTTTTGAAATTTGTCATTCCTGGTGTTTTTTTCTTCTTCCTTCAATTTATCTTGCATCACCCTTGGGGCGCATTCCTCCTCAAGCAACTCTTGGTCCCCATCTGAAGGCGTGCTACGCCCTCTTTTGGTTGAGTTGAGGTGCAGTCATCCGCAAGCGTTGGGATGGGCTTCTGGGGCCCGGGTAAGTCCCTCCCATCTCTTTCTATTGTCTCCCCCTCCCTTCTAGGTGAGTTCCTTGAATATTTAAGGGGGGCCTTTTTTCGGTAGGTTCCTGCCCTTGCCATCCAATGGTCTTCCATCCCTCTCCTTGTTTCTCCAGTGTGGGTCATGCCCTCCTCCCTTTTTTTTGTTGCTAGGGAAGATGCTGACACTTTCCGTTGTTGTCAAAACCTCCAAAGGTGAACTTTCCAAAGCCAGTGCTACCCTGTCCTATCATGATGATATATATATATATATATATATTTGTACATATGTATAATTAAATCAATATTTTTGTATTATAAATATATAAATGCCTATGTTTTTATTATATAAATATATATTGGAAATGAATATTTTTTTTTATATTGATGTTGAGAGGAGACTTCATCACTTAGGGTTATCATCAGTGAGTTTTTCTTTTTTTTTTTTTGAAATAAAGGTGGGAATGAGCCATGACAAAGTACTGAGCCTCTTTTTTTTACAATATAATATATAGATATTTTATGCTAAGAGGACACTTCATCAGTTGGAGTTATCATCAGTGAGTTTTTTTTTTGAAATACCAGGAGATGAACCAAAAAAAAGTACTGAACCTCTTTTTTTGCTTTTTGTTTCTTTTAGGGGTATATTATATGTTGTACAGTGAGAAAGAAAATGAAAATTGCCCACCCATTCCCTCAGAACTTCAAAACAAACTGAAGGCCTACTGCCACATCTTATATCAATGAGAATCAAACCTACTAATCCAATTGGCCTGACCACCAGACCTCAAATGGGGTCAGCTTATCCATATTGATCAAGGTTGAAATCAATAATCTGGCCCATTCCTCTCTATAATAAAGGCTGGTTCTAACTACCCAAGGGATGCGCCCATAATGAAAAAGCCAGTCCCCTTGGTAAATTAAGGTTTTTTCCAAATGATTGTTAAGGAGCTCTATGAATTCTGAGTTTTCAAATCCTGCTCCAGGTAATTCTTCCCAATTGGTTCCTTCCATGTGTTAAAGGTTGGTCCAGAATCCTTGAAATACTCGTTGAAATATTTACAAGCTTTCTTCAGCCTCTTGCTTTTTCAAGTCTTCCTCCCATCCTCTTTCCTCTGGCACTTCAGGGATGATGCTGTTACTTTCCCATGTTTCTGGTAAGCCTTCAAGGTCTATTTCTGGTATATGCTGTCCACTTGTCAAAAACTCTCCTTCCTCTGAGGTTTTGGTAATACTTTTCATCCCCATTGGTCTTCTAGGTGGTGTGCCTGCCATCCTTCTTGGTCAGGTAAAAAAATTGGGAAGCATAATTGCTGTCCTTCGGCTATCTCATAGCTCAAGACTTCTCCTTTATGATTTGAAAATGCCAGCCTGAATTTATGGTCTACTAAGAAGTTTCTTCCAATTAATTTATGAATTGATCCTTTTGCTATGAAGAAGTGGGCAGAGTTTGGTTCCCCAGGTGTGATTTCAAACACTTTTCCATCAGCCAATCCAATTAGTGGAGTAGAGTAGCCTCCAAATCCTCTAACCTTCATGAATAGTTCTCTCATATTCAAGCCTCTCTGAATGGCCAAATGTTCTGGTATGAAATTTAATTCAGCACCAGTATTCACAAGAGCCTTGATCTTTTTACCCTCAATCCATATTTCAATGAATCACAGTGAAAAAGCATAGGTGAGGTTGTTGCCTATAGGGCATGGGTATTCATCATCTGAATAGTTTTCAAAGTGGTGCTGAAATCCATTTATCCTTCTATTGTTTTTGCTGGTTTTTGATCTAGAGGTTTTATTCAAATCCAAGGTCCCTTCAGGAGTCATATCTTTTACCTGCTGGAAAAAATTTGGTGCAACTGAAAGGAGCTTCTCCAAGGTAAGGTTAATGTTCTGCTTTAATATCTTATTCTTCAAACTTTCTTCCATCTTGGTCCCTTTCTGAGTATCCACTGGTTCTGACTTTACTTGGTTATTCTTCACAGGTTCAGGTGAAGGTTCCTTGGCAGGTTGTTTTGGGGGTTCTCCTTCATCTTCAGAATCACGGTCCATTTCCACCCATTCTCCTGGATAGCTTTTCTTCCTCTTCCTTGGCCCTGGGGCTATTTCTTTAGTTGGAGCTGAAGTTCCCTGGTCTACTACTGGTGCCTCCTGGGTGTTATCCTTCTCTGGTGGATTTCCAGCCAACCTTTGTGATATTCTCATTCCCCATTGAACTTGAGATTCCTTCATATTTACCTCTGATGGTTTCCAGGCTTTCCAATTTCCATTCTTCCAGAATGCTGCAACATTGGTTGGTTCCTTGTGCTTCTGGGGTTCCTCAAATTTTGGGAATTGTTTGTCCTCCAAGAATTTCTTGACCTGATCTCTGAAACTTTCCTTCTGGCTATAAGGTAGGGGTTTTCTATTTGGAAAGTAATAGTTGGGTCCTTGTATAAACATCCTCCTGGCCTTTATTACTTCTGTCAAGTCTCAACAGTTGAATTGGGTATGGAGTTCATCCTTGCAATAGTAACATCTGATTGGCCATCCAGGTCCTGCACTGGGAGATGAGGGTCTGTAGTTTTGTAAAATCCCTTGATTGATCCTATCAAAGTGAGGAGTTGGCTGCTTCTGATTTAAAGCCAAAGTAATTTTTGCAATTTCTTCCTTCATTTTTAAGAGCTCATCTAATCCCAGTTTCTGAAACTTGACTTCTTTCTTGGTCTCCACTAAGTTCTTTATGATAGGTTTAGGTATTTCTTCTTCATCCACATCCCATAAGGCCAAGGTCATTTCCACAAATTCCTTCAAGGTCTCCAAATCTGGTGGGAGATATCTACAATCCCTTGCAATCTTGATTCTTCCTGCATGGGCAAATTCCCTGTTAACTTCCCTTTTAAGATCAGTGGAAAAGGCTTTACAGAGGTTTTCTCCACTTTCCCAGTTGGTGTTGTAATAAACCATTCTGATGAAACAAATAACCATCTCCTCATAACTTCCAATGAACTTCTTGAAGTCATGTTTAGTCTTGATGCCTCCCTGCTCTTGAGTATGTCTGAGCAGCCTTGGTATGGATTCCTCATTGAACCTTCTATGGGGGGTAGCTGTGCCCCATTTCCTTTTCAATTCTTTCTTCAAGAGGTCCCAGTCCCCATATTCATGTCCTTCCATATCTTCAATGGCTTCCCTGATTTTCTTGTCTTGTACTAGAAAAGGTAATTGTAGGGCTATATCTATCCCTCCTGCCTTCTGGATACTTGCCAGTTTCTCTACTCTTTTAATCAACTTCTCCACTTCTGTCCAATCTAATTCAAGGTTAACTTTCTTTCCATCTAATATTACTCCATTCTGTTCATGATTTTTTATTATTGAGTTATTCTGGACTGGTCTTTTGGCTGGGTTTCTTTCAGTTTATTGGCTCCTAGTAGCTCTTCTTTCTTCTTTTCTAGCTTGGGGATATATATTTATTCCTGGGCTGGTGGAGTGGTTTGTTGAGTCTTCCATGGTTTCTTCTGGGATGATTCCATATGCTGATCTTGGGGTTGAGGTCTGAAAACTAGTTCTTGGTTGGGTGCATGGGGTTGCTGGAATTCCCTGTTCTTTCTTTTCTTCAAGAATTGGGTTTAGCAGTTTGGAAATGTTGTCAAAGTTCCCCATTGCTTCTACTACAGGTTCTGGCTGATTCTGACTTCTTTCCAGGTCTTCATCTCGTTTCTCCTGGGATCCACTGGTTATTTTGGTTTTGCTTGCAATTATTTCTCCATCATGATTATTGAAGATAGGGCTTCTTGGTTCTTACCTTCAATCCCTCTGATTTGGTCCTTAAGGTCTTCAATTATATGGTATGGGTTTCTTCTTTCTGCCTTCTGTATGTTGAGTTAATTATTGAGGCTAATATTTCACCAATATTGTTTTAATAGCTAACCAAATCAAAAGGAAACAAGCCACTGTTGGGAGACCAATTGTAGAGACTCCTGTGGGATTATATAAAAAAAGTAGAAAATAGATTTCTGGCATTCCTTGAGGGGGAATTTAGTATTAATTATTCTCCTTTAGAGTATAAGTAAGACAAAGAGTGGTTTTGAATTGCCTGCCCTTCTAGTACTATATTAAGTCTGCACAAAAATTTATTTAAATTAATGGCTGGTTTCTTTGAGACTTAAAATAGGTCTCAGATCAGACCTAGAATAGTTATTAATTGTTATTGGTAGGGTTTGTTGAAGAATAGACAAGATTTCTTGGATTATTGGTTAATGATTGATCAGATATATGTGATCTTCACCAATATCCCAATATCAAAGGGCTCAAGGGTTTATCAAATCAATGGTTCAGGAGAGGACTCAAGGATGGGTTTACCAACAGGGGGCTGGGTGGAGGAAATGTTGGTAGTTTGTTTTTGTTGTGTTCTCTTTTTTGGTAAAGGTTATTTATTAATTAAAGGGGGTGGTTTTTCTTTAATCTGGTGCTTAATATTTATGTCACAGAAGAACCCTTATTCAAGCACCTCGTGGGTGGTTTTTATTGGCTAAAAATGGGTTACAACTTGGTTTCTGATTTCCTGTTTCTTTTTAATTTGTTCACTAATAATATTTATCTGGGTAGGTACCACATTGGGATGGGTTGGATTGAGGCAGGTGAGTGCTGGTAGGCCAGATGGCATGATGATAAAACCTGCATAGGGCAGATAGGCCCTCCTGAAATAGAAAATCTGGTCCTCAGGGGATGCTCAGGGATTTCCCTGAGGTGCTCTGGGGCTTCCCCTGTTACAGTGGGATACAGATACATGAGACATTTTAGCTGGTTGGAAAAAAACACTGCATGGAACTGAGGCAATTCTGCTGGTTGAAAAAAAGACACTGCATGAAACTGAGGCAATTCTGCTGGTTGGACAAAAGACACTGCATGAAATTGAGGCAATTCTGCTGGTTGGGAAAAGATTTTAGAGGGTTTTAATGCCTGCACGGCCTTGCATACATTGCTGTGAGGTGCTGATAAGCTTTTTATGGTTCTGGTTGGTTATTTGGTACTTACTTTCCTTCCTGCATGTATTTATGGGTATCCCTGTGGTACTTGTACTGGTGGGTTGTTGGGTATCACATGCTTCTGACTACATAATTTTGTGTGGGGTGCTGGGATTGTTTGATAATACATGGTTCTGGCTGCCTGCATGTATTGCGTGGTAGCCCTGTATACTTCTGCATAGCCTTGTGTAGGTGTATGTGCTTGTTTCTTTGGATCTGGTTGAGACTGGTTTCACTTCCTCCTGCCTATACTTTCCTGTATACTTCTGTATAGTTTTTTGTATGTGTATTTGCTTGTTTTGTTTGGAACTGGTTGAGCCTGGTTCCACTTCCTCTAGCCTACACTTTCCTGTAAACTTTTGCATAACCTTGTGTAGGTGTATTTGCTTGTTTTTTTGGATCTGGTTGAGACTGGTTCCACTTCCTTCTGCCTATACTTTCCTGTATACTTCTGCATAGTCTTGTGTATGTGTATTTTCTTGTTTTGTTTGGAACTGGTTGAGACTTGTTCCACTTCCTCTTGCCTACACTTTTCTGTATACTTCTGCATAGCCTTGTGTAGGTGTATTTGAATGCATCCTGGGTGAGGTGACAGGGTTGGTGTATGGTTCTGGTGTTGGGGTAAGCTGTTACTGGTATGTACTTGAGCGTTTGTAAGGTCTGCCTTTATGCCTTCCATAGAGATGTGACACCTGATTGATTATGAGTTTGCCACAGTTGGAGGTTTGTTGAACTGGATATTCTTATAATTCATGAGGGATAGAGGGGTACTTTGGCCGTGTCAGCTTGCTACTATGGCAAAGCAAGCTGCAAAAGTAACAAAAATAAAATCAAAATAATAATAATAAAATTAACCAAAAAAGGAGTATGAAAACCATACATATTTTTAAAGAAATCCATTCTCCACCCAAAATTAGGTAGGGTCACTCACTGACCCCACCCTTTAAATCCAACTCCTTGTATTTTTAAATAATTAATGAAAGAAAGACCAAAATACTACGGCTCCACTATTGAGCTCTTGGTCAATTAAATATTTCACCCATGTTGTCACGTATAGGTTTCACACCTAAAATTCGGTCAGAATTGAGGTGTTGTGTATATTTTAGGAGTTAAGGACGGAAATGTGTTTTTTCACCATTCCCCCATGCAGCCGCGGCAGAAAATGCACCCGCGCACGGCTGAGATACAGCCCTGTCACTCCGTCAATGTCGTGTATGCAGCCCCAGGCCTCTGACAAGTACGCAGCCGCGTGACTAAGGGTTGAAAGAGTGACAGGCCGCCTGAGAGGCTTAGGTACCGCGTAAACATGCTACAACCCACACAGGAACATTCTACATATGTAATAAATGTTCTGTGGATAGTAGATAGTCTAAAAGTACATCATATTATATAAAAATACTTAAATAACCCTTATACTTATTTTTTATCAAATATAATTCAAAGCACCAAGAATGTTGAAAATAAGACAATGACAACTTCTAAAAATATATTAAAATACTTTTATATACTTTTGTGGAAATTCCTAGACATCACTATTGTTGTGACATACTAAGTAAACTAATGATGTAACAATATTACATGAATTCCCATGACTTATGTTTTTAAGTAATGGTTTTAGTAAATCAACTTGAACTCGAAAATAATGAGTAAAATCAATATCATGACTTTACTCCAGTTATTTAATATATAATGAGAACTCACCTGACATCAGGATGTCTGTAGAAAATTCTATTTATATAATTATTAAATTACTGGGAACATTTTGTTGAGACTGAGGAAGATTGGATTCAAGAGTCAGAAAGGAGGATGATATGATTTCAGAAATGAAAATAGATAGACAAAGAAATGAGATAGAAAGCACAAAGTGTGGATGAGAAATGATGATGAGTAAAGGAGAAAACAAAGAGGATGCTTACCTGAGGAAGATTGGATCCAAGATTCAGAAAGGAGGATGAGAAAGGAAATCTTCTCTCTGACTCGCAATCTGTCCTCAGGTTTTTTATCCTGATAAGGTTTCACAGGAAAGGTGACATGTGCATGGAGGTGGAAGTGAAAATGAATATTGAGAATGACAGCCGCGCTTCTGGAGGTGAGAAGCATACAACGAGTGTAGGCAGATATGAGAGAGATGACGGAAAAAATAGATAGAATTGACAGAGACAGGAGATAAGAAGATGAAAGAAGTATGGAGGAAAGAGTCTTGGGGATTATTACTCCAATACATTTACTAAGGATAATTAATTAAATAATACATAAATGGGACAGATTAGTGTTATTCACACGTCCTAATATCTATTATAAAGTAGAATAGTTCCCATACCCTGAGGAATTAGATCCTACCCTTTGTAAGACTCCAAACAGCGCAGCAAGTTGGCAGTTCTGTGGAGGGTAAAGGTGCTTTTTGAGGCTGCCCTCCTGAGTGTTACAAAAATATTTAAATGTAACCAGGATCAAGGTCCAGTAACATTTGTTAAAGAGGAATAAAATGGGATAGGGATAAGTCAATAGCAACAATAGCTGAGGGGGGAAGCAGCACTACCTGAACCAAGATGATGAGGAGAAAGACTTTGAACAAAATAAGTTAAAGTTTGCTCAGAGTCCAATAGAACAAAGCAGTTGTAAGTAATGGCGCCCACACGCTAATAACTCTGGTTGTCAGCAGGTTCTTGGGAGCAATCAACTCAAACCCAAACAACCTCCAGGTTCTCAATGAACCTCCCCAACTCTCTGCAATCAAGCGCTTGAAGGTTACCAGATAATGGTGGGTGGCTGCACAAGACAATGCAATATGTTTATGGATCACTGAAACAAACAGTAACAACTTTGTACTAAGAGTAACCCAACAGTTCTCAAGGATTCAACAATAGTGTGGCAGAATGCAACTTGAATAATTAAATTGAGGTTGAACACTCCAGGCTTAAACTTAATAAAACCTCTTAGTCAAAAGTGACTGGTCCAGAAAGACAATCAAATGAATGATCAAGACCAAATAATGGTCAGAAAAAGGGATCAAGAGTGGTATAACACACTCAAGAATTCAATTTCATGAATTCTTCTTCAACCAGCAAGGCTATGGTTTGTTATAAGGAACAGGGCCACAAAAGGGCAGATCAGAGTTTTGGAGTTTTTAAAAAAATTCAAGGGTAAGGGATAAGGATCAAGGGATAATCAAAAGATATATCTGGATAAGTGATCAATTTCACAAAGGAAGGAGCTCTTGGATCAGAAGCTCATAATTCTCATTTGTAGGAATAATCGATGATGGAAAAAGCAGGGGAGAGCCCCTCCTTTTATAGGTTAGAGAGCCCTGTAACTATTTACAATTGGATAACACAAATAAAAGCAAAATTTTTTTTTTACAATGATGAGGCTCAAGCTTGGGGAGGCCCGGTTCCCTTCTGCCAATCTTTTAGACTGGGGTGAGAGATTCTCACCCCAGCCTGTCGCTTGCCAACATCCGTGTGGACGTTTGCACACCTAGTAACAACGCAACACTCCCTCCCATCCAAATCTGGAGGGGGGTGAGAAAGAAAGAAATTGTACAATAAAAGAAAATAAAAAAGCGGTGATGGTGGTGATGATGACAATGCCATGATGGATGAATTGATGATGAGAGGGAAGGCAATGATTCACGCATGGCCAAGCAATGGGGAGGGTCATGATGAACAACTGATGGTTGCAATGAAAGTGAGGAAGCAATCAAGGATGCGAGCAATGAGGATGAGGAGGAGCGACGCAATGAGGATGAGGATGAGCCACGCGATGAGGATAAGGATGAGCAACGCAATGAGGACAAGGATGAATGATGCAATGAGGACGAGGATGAGTGATGCAATGAGGACAAGGATGAGCGATGCAATGAGGATGAGGATGAGCAATGCAATGAGGATGAGGATGAGCAACGCAATGAGAATGAGGAGCAAAGCAATGAGGATGAGAAGGATGCGAGCAATGAGATGAGGATGAGAAGGATGCAAGAGATGAGGATGAGGAGCAATGCAAGCGATGAGAAGGATGCAAGCAATGAGATGAGGATGAGAAGGATGCGCGCAATGAGGATGAGAAGGATGCAAGCAATTAGATGAGGAGCGACGCAAGCAATGAGAAGGATGCAAGCAATGAGATGAGGAGCAAAGCAAGCAATGAGAAGGATGCGAGAAATGAGATGAGGATCAGAAGGATGCACGCGATGAGGATGAGAAGGATGCAAGGGATGAGGATGAGGAGCGATGCAAGCAATGAGAAGGATGCGAGCGATGAGATGAGGAGGGACGTGGGCAATGAGGATGAGAATGAGGAGGATTGATGCAATGAGAATGAGGAGGAGTGACGCAAGGAAGAGGAGGAGCTACACCACTAGGACAGGGAGGGTTGGAGTGAAGGATCCAATTTTTTTTTTTTAAAAAATGTTTGAACTTTTTTCCCAAGGTGTCCCAAATGGTTCACCAAACGGTGCTATAGCACTAAGAACACATGAAAGGCTACCCCTGGCTACCCTGCTAGCCTTAGTGTCTGTCTCTCTGAGCCCCTGTACCCCTCAGAAGGACAATATTGGGACTCCAAAAGCTATAAATAAAGAGCTTTTTTGAGGATATTGATGGTAAAAGACCCAGTTCTATTTATATCCAGACACCATGCCAAGGTAATCAAGTACTTATAAGAGATAATTAAGTGATTTATGGCTAAGTCTGATCAATAATATCTGTCCTCAACCTCTGTTTTTATCATTTAAAACTGCTGAACAACCTTATAACCCCAGTATACAGGTTTAACCCATCAGTGCACATCTCAAACAGATACCCAAAGGATTTAATAATATACCAGTAAGTTTTATTATCCTTTTTCTGTTGTGGCAGCTTGGTTACAAGGCCCTGCCACTCCACCCTGTATTTTATATAAATATTATCTTTGGGTAAAATATCCTTTAAACTAAAGAGCCCAAAGTAACCAGGACTAAGTTTTTTTATACTGAAATCCCTGAAGGGAGGTGTTAAAGATCCCCAATATAATTTTGGCCCCTCTATAAAAATATTTAGTAATCAATTTATGCATATTGATTTTAAACAATAAACCATAACCAAACCAGTTAACCACGCAATAAAGCTTAATCCAAATATTTTACAGATTTCTTCTGCATTTATTATATAATATATTTGTTATTTATTCTATCACCTCTGGTAGCTAAAGGATAGAAAGGGTCTTGGCATCCAGGAGGCTGACAGGCTGAGTGACTATAGGTTATTTGTGATTTAAAATCCATTCCTGAGTTCAATTTGAGGGTTTGAGCTGTTGTTACACTAGAAAAGTGAGTCTGATGGCTATAGGAAAGGTTTTGACTACCACATTCCTTTGCCAACCTTTTAAGATCACTTGCAATTTATCAATGGCTTACCACCCAGAAAGGGATGGGCAAACCAAGCAGGTTAATCACATTCTCAAACATTATCTTTGAATGTACATTGCCTACCAACAGGAAAACTGTTTGAAATGGCTCCCATTAGCCAAGGTTTCCTACAAAAACTCCACTCATTCCTCCATTAAACAGTTGCCCTTCCAGACTCTTTATGGTAGAAACCCAACCTTCCTTTCTATTCATGTAGCACCTTCTCAAGCTTCTACTAATTACCTGAATCAAATTTACTCTCTTCAAATGCAACTTCAAACCAACCTCAAAGCGGCAAACCAGTGCTACAAGGAACAAGCAGATTGACTTTGAACTTTGGCCCCAGCCTTTGCAGTAGGATATTAGGTATGTCTCAACACTTGCAATATTTGAATTGATTGCCCAACCCAAAAACTCTCTGAAATGAAAATTGGCCCCTTCAAATTCAAATCAGTCATTTCCCCTCATGCTTTTAAACTAATCTTACCTGAGAAATGGAAATGTATCTACCTGGTCTTTCATGTGTCTCTCCTAGAGCCAGCTTGAGTCTTCTACCTGGGAAAGACTCATCCCCCTCCTGAACCAGTCAATGTCCAAAATCAGTTAGAGTGGGAAGTAAGTTGTATTCTGGATTCCAGGTCACGCAAAGGAAAACTTCAATACCTTGTTGAATGGACTGGCTTCCTGTCTTAAAAAGATCACACCTTTTGGGAACCAGCCAATCAAATTTGCAACTCTATCTATTTGGTTTGAGAATTTCATGCAAGTTTCCCTTGCAAACCTTGCAAATCATGATTCCAATCCCATTCCTAACTTCCATCTCACTCCATCCCATCAATCTCATCCCATTTCCTTAATTTAACTCTTTTTTAATCTCTAAAAATGTATCCATTTCCTTTTGAAAATCTTTTTATTCTATCCCGTTGTTTATTTCAAATAATAAATATATATATATATATATTAATAATAATAAAATAAAATATATATCATAATAGAATAAAATATATAATAAAATAAAATAACATATATATTATAATAAAATAACATATATATTATAATAAAATAAAATATATACTATAATAAAATAAAATATATATTATAATAAAATAGCATATATATTATAATAAAATAACATATATATTATAATAAAATACCATATATATTATTATAAAATGTTGATTTTCTGACCTTCTCTAATTTCCTATCAACTCATTTCTGTTTTTTACACATTTATGTCTTTTCTTCTCTTTTTTTTTTCTTTTCCACTGTCTTTTTTTAGAATTTGAGTTCATATGTATGTGACTTTCACTGGAGTTTGAAGGATCATTGTTTGGATTGATTTGATTTATATTATTTTTGTTATTGAATTATTAAAATAATGGTTAAAATATAACTAGGCTTTTTTCTTAGTAGTGATTGTCAGACTGTCCAAGCATAACATGTCACTTACCATGTCACTTAAAATGCTTATGTTAATTTTGCCTTATTCATTTTTTACTCAACCACTATTTGGCCAATCATGTATTTAGTCTATATAAACCATGGCGCTCTCAAGTGGAATTCATCATCTGTTCATTCACCAAACCAACCGGAGTTCCCATTTCCTCCTGTCCTGAGATCCGTTACGCTTGACGTTATGAGCTCCTTTCATTCATTTCTCTTTACCTTTAATTTAAACAGAGCCCAAGCTCTTTTTATTTTTACATCTTTTACCTCTTACAATCACTTGTAAAAGCACTGTCCGCCTCTTTGCGCGCAATGATTGTGTTCTATTCTGCAGCGCACAATGCTTGCGCACCGCTATCAGTCCTTACCTTGCGGCCTCTGAGACTTCATTGCTAGAGGACCGCTCAACATCATCAAAATCTACAATATCTTATGGCAATGACTATCCGGCAATTCAATCAATAGAATGAGATAATTTCGCCATCAATCAAGATCAATCAAGATCAATCAACAGAAACAATCAACCATTCAAGAATCCTCTTCTTTCATCCAAATCATCAAACCTTCAAATCTAGCAGCCATTCCAAGCACAGTCAGTAAAAAATCCATCTGACAACTCATCAATCAATGCAGTAACTTACTCTTTCATTTTAGTTCCCTTTTCATCATCTATTTAGAGTTGGCTTTGCATTGTCTGACGCTTCTAATCAAGTCTCATCTCTCTAACCTTATTATATTAGACTTGTCCGCATCAGTCAGACTGTCCTCTGTTGGTCACTCTCTTTGTCCTATCTTTCCTTTTGTTTTCATTGCTTAAACCCATTCTCATTCTTTTTCATGACTACGTGAAATAAATCTGGTCTTGGTTTCCAATCCCAATTCTCACATGGTTAAAAGCCTGCACCAACTAAACAATGGATCAACCAAGGACCTCATCCACGCCAGGACCAGGGGGGGACTCTACCAACTACAAATCCTTGGAAATCAAATCTCTAATTAAATCTAGACAATTACTAATGGCCAATAACTACAGCATGTGGAGGAAGAAGTTCAAAAAGCTCTTCAAACTACGTGGAATATTTGACATCTTGACTGCTGATGACTCAACCTGCGTGGAAAAGGACACAAACCAGGAATTTGTAGCTCATATTCTTGCAAAACTTGACGCAAAATCCTACAACAACATTATCAATGACACCAAAAAAGAAAATGCCAAGTTGATCTGGATCTCTGCACAAGAACACTTTGCATCATCCCAATCCGCAAACAGAGCTTGGGTCTTCAACAGGTTCCTACATCTCTCAATGGAAAGTAACTTCAAATTTTTTTTAACTACCGTCAAGATCTATCTCAAGAAGATGACCAAGGTTGGCATTGAGCTCCCTACAGACAAAATCACCTATTTAATTCTCTTCAAGTTTCCTAGCTCAATGCAACACATGAAGTCGCAAATCATGCACTCCCACACCAATATGAAAGTTGATTTCATACTCAATCACCTGATCCAAAACAAAAACGAATCCATTGCTGAAGGAGAGCAAGCCAAGCTGGTGAAAATTGCACTATACAGAGGACCCAGATGTGAAAACGGCAAGCACAATCCAGTGGTGATTTCTCAGCCTGCCAGTTCATGTTGGTTTGAATTTCCGAAACTCCTGGCTACTAATGCTAACAATTGCGGGTCTTGGAAAGGCAAAGCTAAGGCAAATGACAAATCTCACTTCTACAGTTTCTTTTGCGGACTCAGCTCCACTTTACTTTCCAAATTCATCAATCAACTTTGCTTCATCCTAGACTCAGGTTGTTCAATCCACATGATTTTCAATTGGGAATCTTTCACTACCTTTGAGAAGAGCAATGGAACCAAAAGAATTCAAACTGGAAAAAAGGACGTTGCCATCACAATCAAAGGAAGCGGTATAGCTGCTTTGGCCACAAAAGATGCTAACCTGCTCCTCTACAATGCCGCCTGAGTACCAGAAGCTACAGTGAACCTGATTTGATTGGGTGCGCTCATGGGTTGAGGGGCCAATCTCCGGGTCGACAGGAACAGGAATCCCAAAACCTTCACATTACCTCGAACGGTTCTCTACTACTTTCTGGTTCTATCATCAACAACCTGTTTTTGATTGATATGGCTACCACAAATCACAAAAGCTCCTTCTACTCCAATGACAAACTATCCATTATTCATTGTTCTTTGGGCCACGCTAGCTTATCTCAAATGGAGAAGTTCCTCAACACCAAACTCCCTGAAGCACAGAAAGCCTCCTTTGAATGTCTGAACTGTGACAGGGCCAATATAACTCAAGCCCTGTTCGATCACCAACAGGAAACCACTGGTAGCTGCTTTGAGAATATCCATCTAGACCTCATTGGACCCATCAACCCAACATCAAAAGGAGGGTTTCATTACGCTCTCACTCTTGTCAACTCTTACTCCGGATACTTGGCAGGTTTGCCTCTCAAATCCAAGAGCAATTCCGCCAATGTTCTGATGTTTGTGATAGAAAACCAACACAGGAAAACCGGTCAATACCCAAAGGAATTCTGTTTGGATGGTGGCGGTGAATTTGTGAATAAGAAAATAGAAAACTATTATCAAAACCACCATATCAATCGAGTCACCAGAGAACCATATCACTCACAGCATAACGGCCGAGAGGAGAGAGCAAATTGGACAATGATGGAAGCAGTTTGAGTGACCATTTCAGAATTTAACATTCCCAAATCTTGCCGGCACAAAGTTCTTAAGAGCTGCTATCTGATGTTGAATCAGATCCCCAAACAGAAAGATGAGGACTCTTCCTGGAAGAAGATGCATTGGAACCAACTTCCAAAGGACTACATGAAACCAATTGGATCAAGCCTAACCTATAGGATCAACAATACAGACATTGTCTCCAAACTCAGAAAGAAAGGGGCCGCTAGACTGCTACTGGGTTTTAATCCATCCCTACTATCCTATAAAATAATTACTCCATCTGGAAAAATCATTGACACCAAGAAGGTCAAATTCAATTTTCAAAATACAACTTCAATCCTGTGTGTGGATGACACTTCCAACAGCAAACAATTCACTCACCCAAATGTAAATCAGGCTCCTGGTTCTAACACGCTCAATCAGATGAAGATGCCAGCAAATACCTCCTTTGATTCATCACCAATTTTGAAGGAAGAATCCAATGTCAATAGCTCAGAAGAGCCCTTGGAATCCAACTCAACAGTTGGAGAGAACTTGAGGCCAAATCTGAGAAACCAAGAGACCTTGTCCAAACCTGATTGCTATGGATTTATATCCAAAAAACTTCCAAAGTTGTTAGCTGAGGCCATGACCATCCCTTGATGGAGAGAATCAGCTTGAAAGGAATTCCAAACAATCAAAGATCAGGAAGTTTTCGGAAGAAGTCAAAAAGAAAATAGTCACCAACCCACTCAACACTGTCCCGGTATTCAAAATTAAACAGAATGCTCACGGCAATGCCCCAATTCTCAAGACCAGACTGTGCATGCAAGGTTTCAATCAGCGGTATGGACTAGACTACCTAGAGACCTATGCGCCTAGAGGCAAGGTTGCATCATTGAGGGCAGTTCTTACATACTTAGCCAAAACAAACCTGGACATGCTCCAACTGGATGTCAAGGGGGCGTTTCTACACTCCAAATTGGACAAACAAGTCTTTATCAGAATACCCATTGGTTGTGGTAGGTCTTCCAAATACCCGAGGCTCAAAAAGTCACTATACAGACTGAAGCAAGCCCCAAGGAACTGGTATTGGATGTTGAGCAAATGGATCAAAGCCCAAGGTTTTCAGGAATCTGCATGCAATCCATGTCTGTATATTGGGGACAACAAGAAAACTGTAATATTTTTCCATGTTGATGACCCTCTAATTGCCGGAAATGGCAATCAATTCAAAGAAAAATTTCTTTCCAAATTCAAACACTCATCCGCACACCCTCCTAATACTCTCCTTGGGATGAAGATTGAAAGGAAGGATGGCTTAATCCACCTTTCCCTACCCCTACACATTTAAAAAGGGCTTGAGGAACTTGACCTCAAAAACAGTCAACCAGTATCACCTCCACTTACTCCCGGTCTTCATCTTGGAACATCCAGAGCAGAGGAACACAAAATATTTCTGGCTCTCAATGTGAACTATCTCTCACCCATTGGCCAACTGGACTTTCTAGGTGGTCTTTCCAGGCCAGATATGAGCTTTGCTGTTTCTTGTCTGGCAAGACACTGCAAGGCACCTGGCATCAACCACAGGAAAGAAGTCCTGCGCGTCTGGAGATATTTAAATGATACCAAAGACATGATTCTAACTCTTGGACCACAGTCAATTGGAAATCAACTGGTGTGCTTCAGCAATGCCACATTGGCGGAAAATCCAGAATCTAGGGTATCTCAGAGCGGTTTCATCTTTTCCTTCAGGGGAAGTCCTCTTTATGGGACTAGCAGGCGTCAACAATCCATAACGCACTCCTCAACAGAATCCCAATGTGTCGCAATGTCAAGCTGTCACCAGGAAGCATGCTGGCTCCAACAACTGATCAAAGAAATCTATCAATGTTCATTCAAATGCCCACTCCATCTGATTGACAACAAAGGGCTTGATGACAAAATTAAAAAGTTTGGATCCAACTCCAAAGCAAAACACATTGAAATCAAGGCCAAAAGTCTACGCGATGACTTCAAACAAGGTCTTATTGAGTTCAGACTGATCCTGTTGCAGTCAATGACGGCTGACGCTCTGATTAAAGCCGCAAACAAAATGTCAGTCACTAGGCTTGTAAATGCCTTCAGCTCTCTCTACCACTGATCTTCAAGTTGTGGGAGCGTGTTGATGTTCTGACCTTCTCTAATTTCCTATTACCTCAGTTCTGTTGTTTACACATTTCTGTCTTTTCTTCTCTTTCTTTTCTTTTTCTTTTCCACTGTCTTTTTCCTCTTACAATCACTTGTAAAAGCGCTGTCCGCCTCTTTGCGCGCAAAACTTGTGTTCTATTCCGCGGCGCACAATGCTTGCGCACTGCTATCAGTCCTTACCTTGAGGCCTCTGAGACTTCATTGCTAGAGGACCGCTCAACATCATCAAAATCTACAATATCTTATGGCGACGACTATCCAGAAATTCAATCAATCAAATGAGATTATTGCGCCATCAATCAAGATCAATCAACCGAACCAATCAACCATTCAAGAATCCTCTTCTTTTACCCAAATCATCAAACCTTCAAGACTAGCAGCCATTCCAATCACAATCAGTAAAAAATCCATCTGACAACTCATCAATCAATGCAGGAACTTACTCTTTTCCTTTTAGTTCCCTATTCATCATCTATTTAGAATTGGCTTTGCATTGTCTGACTGCTTCTCATAAAGTCTCATTTCTCTAACCTTATCATATTAGACTTGTCCGCATCAGTCAGACTGTCCTCTGTTGGTCACTCTCTTTGTCCTATCTTTCCTTTTTTTTCATTGCTTAAACCCATTCTCATTCTTTTTCATGACTACGTGAAATACAGCTTGGTCTTGGTTTCCAATCCCAATTCTCACATAAAATAACATATATATTATAATAAAATAAGATTATAAATAAAATACATTTTTTACCAATTTTCCTTTATTTCTTTTTCTGCTTCCTCCCAATTTTTGGTCAATTCCTCTACCATTGACCTCAATTCATCCAAATCCTTGTTTTTTTATCAAAGAGGACATCCGCCCCAACACCATTACTTATGAAACCAGGTGCCTTTCAAAGATTTCTTTGCAGCTTGCATTCCGAGCCCTCTTTGTCCGGGAATTCCATCCACCTTCCTCCAAGAGATCCTCATAGGCTCTCTTCCTTCGGCCTCTTGACAAAACCTGTCCAACTTAACCAGTTAATTGCCTTTCATCATTTTCAATGAGCGCTTCAACTTGTACCCGGTTCCCTCAATCTTGGCCTTCCATTCCACTCCCTTCCATTCCACCCCTTTCCATTCCTTTTCTCTGTCCCCTTTCCTTCTTCTTTATTCCCTTCACTCCATTCTGCATCACCCTCTCCTTCAGCAATTCTCCCTTCCTTCCTTGCTTCTTCAACTGCGGCCAATTCCTCAACTTGAACTTTGCCTTGCAACTTGGGATTCATTGGGTTCATCTTGAATCCGGACAACGGTCCAATATACGGGGGTGGCCCCAGAGGCGTATTAGTAGTGTACCTTTGGAATCATGGCGGTGCTATCAAGAATAAAAATTAATTAGTTCCATTTTTTTTATTTTATTTTTTGTTACTTCCTACGTCCTAAAATTGCCAGTGTTTTGGAAGCCTAAAAATATGATCTCCGGCACTGGCAGTATATGGTAATTTACTTGCGCTGCAGACCTTTGGCTTTGCACCTCACTCCAAGATGCTATGGGTATATCCACTATTGGTTTTCTATTTATACTTAAAGTACAAGTGACCTTGTGCAGACAACACTGTTTGCATTTTCCTCAAAGACCTTTTTCAGCAGTACTAGGAACACATTGTTCATTTTGGCAAATGCATTTTTCACAACAAAGGGATGATAATTAAAACATATTTAATTATAAATTTATTCAAAAGTAGAAGAAGTAGGATAGCTACTAGGGTGTACAGTACTCACAACAGACTTTGGAATCAATGGGAAAATCAAATGAACGCTTTCAGGAGCTTGCGTTTTTATACCTGGGCAACTGTCATGCTTCAAACTTAAGGATTATTGTCTCTCTCACTTTGGTATATCCTTTCCTCAGTACCATCTACCTAATTCCATACGCGTGAAACAAATAGAATCACAAAATGAATGGTGCATTTGGCTTATCAACTCTGGCTTGCATAAAAACCTTCTATTCTAGGCAACTGACTCAGCACTTAATTGCAAACCTTGCAGTTAACTCTACCCAGTAAACCATCCATTTGAGCTCTGTTCTTCACCTTGGGTATCAATAGCCCTTGGGCTTTCATTCCTGGTCATGCACTCTCACTAGTTTGCACCCATGCTAGTTAGCCACACCAAATGTATAGTTTGCAATTGGACTATTCCCTTACCCTGCATAAGCTACATCGTCATATTTTCATTGTCTCTCACGTCACTCCTTCCTATCCCATCTGTTAAGCTCTTGTACGCTCAGATTCTATTGCCTTGCATCTACCCTATAGCCTTGAAAAATTCTATACTGTTATTTCATTTTGCAATCTGTTTCATTTCACTCATTGCCTCATTGCCTCTTAACTGTAGTTGGTTCTCCATCAGGTTGTATCTAGTCACTTTGGATTACCTTATAAAGGCTATGCTGCTTGCCTGAAGATTGTCTCCTCAGTTAGTTTATTTCATAGCTTCTTGAATTTTGCTAAATCCAGTCATCACATTGGGCTTGGCTTTAGTTTCCTTTCCATTGGAACAAGTGATCCCCCTCACTTTGTGGGGAGTTACTCAAAAATAAGTTTGCACTTTGCAGTTAGCTATTCTACCTTGTACTTTCCCTAGCACTTAGTCTCCTTTGCGCTTACAATTGTCCAAGATCGCCCTATATTATGTGGGGTAGTCGTGTCACATCTTGATAAAATTAGGTACCCAGAATTGATTAAAATTTCATTCAGAACTCCATGCTCCAAGAAGGCATTATCTATAAACAAATGATAAAAATATTTCAAACCGGAAGCAGTCTAAATTCGAAGAAACAAAGCTATCTTCAGAGATTAATCTACTATAACTAGGATAGCAGCATATCAATCACAAGAATTTCATTGATTTATGAAATTGATAGAAAATTTGTGAGTAGGAATGGGTGTGATCCAAAGAAGTTTATGATTCCCATACTTCTGGTGATTGGGGAACTTATCACAACTTCAGCCATAGGAATATGTAACATATAGTTTTACTTCCTCTTAAATACCATTCAAGAAAAATTCTTATGTAATAAAATGATATTTTCCAACCTGCCAATGAGTGCCCACAATCAGGAGGCTTTTTCAAAATTCCAATATATCAAACTTTTTTGAAGGGTCATCAGGAACTGAAGTTCTATTCCTATATACCAAGGGATCATTTTTACCAACAAAGTAGTCCTTTTAGTTATAGGTTCATTTATTCAAAATTTCTATTCATTGATGATCACGTAGTTGATTATTGCAAATTTTCAAGGAATTGTTTTACAAAACACCTAAAATAAAACATAACTGGAGATTAAAATTTTGAAAAATTGTTCACATTTTCTTTTGAGAGTTATTTTTAGCAATGGTCCTCCCCCCTGGTAAAAATTTCATCCCAGTTTTCCAAAGCATCAGTTAATACTGAAAACATTGAAGTTATTTACATCATGATGAATTTGAATTCAGAGAGGTACTCATCCCTTCTGCCTGTCTATGTTTAAGCAAATTTGTGCTCATGAAGTACTGAAGGGTTTTTTGATCAGTTCAGACCTCAATTAAACACAAAAATTGGAATTTATTAGTGCTATTTCTTCAAGAAATAGAAAATTCAATAATTTTCTTCTCATCATATTGTAACTTTTGTCATTAAAAGGCCAAACAAAGAAATAAATCTGAAAAAGAGGAAAATTGGGATATGAAACCTGAATTTATTTAGTTTCTTTCATATATTTTGAAAATATTGAAACCCTTCTTGTTGAAACAATCAATAATAAATAAAGAATTCAATTCTTACTTTTAATCTTTAACATCTATATGTTTTTTTTCAATAAGAGCAAACTGAATTTTTTCTCAAAAATATTAATAATTTTGACAATTTTTTAGGAATAAAAATGGATAAATTTATGTTAAGATTTACCAAAAACTAAAATCATTTTATGATTTTTATTCAAATTTGGGGCTTACTGGTCCAAGATGTGCTGGTATTTGACTGGGTCCATACCAATAAATTCTTGGAAAAGTAAAAAACCAAGGAAATTTGGTTTTCTTTGATGAAAATTTTTATTAAAATCAGAACACCTCAAACAAGTAGAATCATACCATAAATTTTATTTGATTATACTCATATATCTTGAATTCATACCATGAGTAACAATTCTACATTATTGAAGAAAAATTCATTGAAAAAAGTTTGAAGAGCAAAAGGAGAATTTAAGAGGTCCAAAGAAATATATTTTTACTCAAATTTTTCAAAGAACCTTCTCATAGGGTTCAAATATCCATTTAATTTGACTATTCAAATCACTTCATTGGCTCCTTGAAGTTCTAACTTCAAAAAATGATTAGCTCCATGGAAAACATTATGAGATGCAACCTAGGCAGTACTGGATACAAATTTTGATTTTTTTACTTGATTCAGTTTCCTATAGCCCACTTAGGAAACACAGCTTCCATCTTTCTCTGTATAAAAAATGCATTTGATTCATTTTTTGAATTGGTTATTAAAAATATTTTTATTTCTGCAGCTCACACTATTGAGGCTTGAAGTTTTGGAGATCCTTGCTTTGAGGTAGATTAAAATGGACTAGGAAAATTTTTCATTCCAGTGACATTGGTGCGATGGTAAAAACAAAATTAAATAGAAATTCATTGGCTTTGAAATCTTTGAAATTATCAGAATAATAATGATAAATGGGAATTTAATACTCTGTGGCTTTATTAATCTTCTATATTTTTATCTTCTTTCATGATTTATTGTGAATTTCTGGAATTTTAATAAAATGAAGGATATTGAAATTCACCTTTCAGTATTTTCCTGTTTCTTTTTCAAAAAAATGGAAAGCAGTAACAAAAATAAGGAAAAACTCCTAAATTAGTAGAAGATGGAAATTTTGAGGACTTTTCAGTTTATTTGAAATCTACTGGCTGAAACAATAAATCAAACTCAATATAGATTTTTTTAAGATGTTAAAGCCTTTTTTTTTAAAGAAAAAAGAGCACATTGGAGATGCAAGGTTCAAATTTCAGTTAGCCTTTCTTGAAAATTCACATGACAATTCCAATTCACTAAATTTTCATGGCCCTGGATTTCCTTGTGCATTTCAGGTGTTTGAAATTAAAGAAAATCCACAAAAGATCTTGTGAAAGAGTAAAAAAAAAATATGTTCTCTTATGGGTAACCCAATGACACATCTCATATTTAATATTTTTTAACTAGATGGGAGAATTTTCAATCTCAAAAGATGTAATATTTTTTAATGGGAAAATGCTAGACTTATGAAAGAGACATTAGCAACCAAACATTGAATTGATTTGTATTTTTTCATTATTTTCTTGGAATAGAAAAAATATTAAAATTTTTGCTTGACTTGTCTCACAAGTTTTAATATTAAATCAGGAAAATTTGGATAATGGGTAGTGTTCCCTGCAAGTATGAAGAAAACAAAAAGGATATTTTTTACTTAGCTTCTTCTCAAGCTAGTATTTTAGAAAAACTATTCAGATCATGCTTTCCTCAAAATAATATAAGCCACCATAACTCCCCTCCCTAAACCCTCCTTTTATTCTTAAGGTGCCAAATTTTCATTTTGAGTAAACTCAAACTTTTAAATTTAATCCTTTCTTTTTCTAATTGAGCAAAATTTCAAAGTTTAAATTTATTTTCAATGTGTTTTGTTCTCCAAATTTTTTGTTCAAAATGGATCAATTTTCATGTTTTTATGTGAATTATTGTTTTGTTGAAATCAACTCTTTTTGTGAGAAAAATTATGAAGTTTCATTGCTCAGATGATTATTTAGTATATTTCTGATATTAAATTGCTAGAAAAAAAATTTTTAAAGAAAGCTGGTAAACTGTTTCAAATTGAAATAATCAGGCTCCCTTTTTCCATTGAATTGAATACTTCAAATTGAAAAATTGAAAAATATGATTCAAGTTTCATCCACTTTCCTTTCTGACCAGTTTACTGAGTTTCCATTTGGTTTTTCAAACTTTTTTGCTTTGCTGAAAATTCTGAAGAGCTGTTGTATGATATTTCTCCAGTCTTTAATTATATCATAGGACCTGGTATTTTCCAGTTTTTTGATATATTAATGGAAACACTCAAAATATCTAGAAGACAAATACATGAACTGATTTTTTTTCAAATCTCAAGTTTGTGGGAATTTTCAAAAATATAATTTTGCATGATTGAAAATAAGAGAAAATTTTGGAGGGTGTGTCCTGAGATAAATTGATCCAGCTTTCTCATGTCTGTATTTCAGAATTTTGAACCTCCATTAACCAATATCGGAGCGCTTTTATTCGCAGCTTCCACCACCATGAACAGACTTTTTGTTTATTTTACAGGTTTGGCATCCCTAAATCTAAAAGCCTTTAATTTGCTGAAGGCTGGGGAACTGTAATCTTTAGAACTTGAAATTTTTTTGAGAGGGTCCATAAATGATTCATTAGTTGTGATCCTATGATCTGATGGATCATTCAGAGGCCCTCTAAATGTTTGATTAGAAGGACAAACAAGATCTATTTTTTTTCTTTCCTCCAAAATTCTTGATCTCCTTAACCTATCAATAGTATTTTTGTAAGGGGTGCAGCAATTTTTCCCAGTGAAAAAATCATTTTGAATTTAAAATAAATAACTATTTTCAAAGGCTTCAATTACTGAAGAGTTTTTGGCATGAGGCATCTGATTTTCTGTCAAAAACTCACCCCATGTAATGAAGAGAGTCAAAGTAACAGTTGAATGTGATGCAGATTGAAGACAGAAACAATACAATCAATCTCAAATTTAGGAATATATATTCAAATTTCAAAATTAATAATTTGAAGCAAGGTGAAATGAAGCAACCTCAATTAAATAACTTGTTTCTAAGCAAGATTCAATAGCATATGTAATTACATAACTGCGGAAACAAGTGACAGGGGAAAATCTTTGTGCCTTTAAGCTAAAACAAAGCCCATCTTCTGCATGAAATAAAACTTTATTAATTTAGAATCTAGTTCCAATTTGTTGGTGAGATAAGGATTGTATTAAAATGCAAGATTTAAAAGGAAATGGAATCTTTGAGGTAAAAGCCAAATTCTAAGATTGAGCGCATTTGGAAAGTATTATATGAAAATCATTCAAAATAATTTAGTGAATCATAATCTCCATTCTGGAGATACAAGTTAACAATTGGATCCTGGGAATGTTCTTGTTCTAGAGAAGTAACTTGTAATGCAATGGAATAGGAAAGGTGAAAACTGATTGTTTGAAGTTTATCAAAAATATTTAGATGAATGAAGAAAAAAATGATTAAAGTGTGTGGTCAATGATGGATGTAGATGCAAGTGATTTCAAGATCAAACACAGAGCTAATGAAACTAGTCAAATTTGAACTTCAAGAGTCAAGGATTTTTTTTAAAGTGATGACTAAGTTTCTGGAAAAAAATTATTACTTGATTGATTCCAAAATTAGTGAGTGGCATGCAATAATTTTCTAGTCCTTTTGAGTTTCAATTTCTTTTTGAGAGTAGATACTTAGAAGATTGCACATTTAAAGGTTTTTTTCAAACTATACTCTTGATTTGAAATCATTTCAGAATTCTTGATGGTGCATCAAAGCTTGCAAGGATCTTAATTGGCCAATTTACAAGGTTTTCCAGGAAATTCTTATGAACAAATACACCAGGGGGAAAATGAAGGCACATGATAGCATGTGCCACCCTTTAAAAATGTTTCCACTTCTTTATAACTGGGTTGCAACTCTGTCCTATTTCAGGGAATCTATCCAAATTACTCCCAAATACCTGCACCACAACTTCTATTGAGATATTCTATAACCAATAGGGTGTATCAGAGTTAGCAAACCTGCCATTTTTTTTACCAAACCCGCCATTTATAATGGCTGGTTTCTGAAATACACATACCCCCTAACTGTTTTATTTCAAAATGGCGCGTTTCATGAAAATGGCAGATTTAAAAAGTCAAACCTGCCATTAAACCCGCCATTTATGCATAATCATCCATCAACAATCCATCAAATCTAAAACAACCATCCACATCAGAAAATCCATACTGGTCCCATCTCCATCATTTTACACACATCTAATCTTTATTCCTTCAGATCTCCATCAGTTCAAATCTCTATTGCTTCACATCTCTATTGCTTCAAATATCTATTTCTTCAATTCTCTATTGCTTCAAATCTCCATGTTTACACAAATTCCATCATCATCTTATCACCTCACATGAAATCACCATCTTTCTCAAAATTTCCCATCAAACTTCTCAGAAGCAAGTTGAAAATGCCAAAAAGCTGACTGAAATCTTGTTAGTATTTGACTGCCATTCAGACTTTGAATCAGACTCCAATTTGGAATCAACTATGTTGGCTTTGAATGCTCTATTAAAGAAGCAATACATGGTTCCAAGAAGAAAAACTCTCCACAACCCTATGTATGAAAGGCAAAAGCTTCATCTCCACCCTGACCTAAGCTTTCAGCAACTGTTCCAAACTCTATTTCATTCATTCATAAAACTTTTGGAGATGATTGAAGACCACTATATCTTTCAGAAAAATTCTTGCAATCCTCAACTCAATCCAGCTATCCAAACGGCTGTTTCTCTTTGTAGATTGGGATCAAATTTAAATGGAGCAGCAATTCATTGATTAGAAAATCTACTCTCAGTTGGATATGGAACCATTGACTCATACACCAAAAGAGTCATGATTGCTACCCTACCTTTCCATTTCTCAATCCTTTTTTGGCCAACAAAAGAAGAACGCAAGGAGATATCCCAAGTAATGGAAACCAAAGGATTTCCTGGTTGCATTGGTTCTCTTGATGGAAGCACAATTCTCATGATTCAAAAACCAAAGCTAGATGGAAACCACTATTTTGATTGGAAAAAAAGGCAATTGATTCATATCTTTTCCAATTGCTTGGATGACACTGTTTACCACACTCTGATCAAATATTTTTTGTCTGTTTGTTTAGATACTCTGTGGAACTACAACTTTTTTTTGATAACAACAAGAAGTTCATATCCCTCCATGCTGGCATTCTGGTTTCTTGTCATCATTCATACGTGTTCAATTGGATGGGTATTGCACAAAAACCAAATAACTACTTTGACCACAATCAATACTTTCTGGCCAATTCAGCTTATGCTAGTGGTGAATATGTGGTTACAGCATACCGGAATGTTTTGTCCAATTATCAACAAAAAACAGATTTCAACTATCATCTTGCCCAATCACAAGTTTGGATTGAGCATGCCATAGGATTCCTGAAATTAAGATGGGCCAGCTTAAGGGAAATGCAAAACCAGCTTCAAAAAACCAAAGAAATGAAGTCCCTCATAAACTGGATTATCACTGGTGTGATCCTTCACAATCTTTTGGCTGACATCAAAGATCAATGGGACAAAATATTTGAAGATGATATTCCTGATCTTCCTCAAGTCATACCAATCTCTTCTTCTACCTCATCTTTGGCCATGAGAGAGCGGATTCTACCCTTCACACTTGCTCACTTTAATGTGTAGCATTTGGTTTTTAAATGGGTTCAATATTTTTTTTTGTTTTAGTAGTTCAACCAAGCATCTAAGGCTGACTTGGATTCTTTTTTTTTTTTTTTTTTTGGTGGACTTAGACAAAAACCAAACCAAAACTTCAAAACCACCCAATTCAGCCCCACCAAACCACCAGTCAACTTTTCTCCTCACCCACCACCAGTCCACTCTCCACCTCACCCTCCACCTCCACCTCACCCATCACCTCCACCTCACCCTTCACCTCCACCTCACCCACCCCCCCCCCCCCCCTGGTAAGCTCCCACCCCTCCTCCTCATACCCCTCCTCATAATCCCCATCATCAGATGCTGATACAACTCTCCACCCACATTTAGGTTCCCCCCACCTCCTTGAATATTTCCTCAGGTAAGCTCCCCCGCCCTCCTGCTCATCACCCTTTCCCCACCCCCCTCACCCCCTCTCCCTTACTCCCAACTAATGCCCCCCCCTCTCCCCCCCCACCACCCTTGCTTTGGTTGGCCCCACCACCCTTGCTCAGCAGCCCACCCCCCCACCTCCCTCCACCAGCCCGGCACTCCCACCACCCTCCCACCCCCCCCTTGCTTGCTTGTCCAAACGCATTGCCCCCCTTGATTTCTTGGCCAACTGCACCCCCCCCTCCCCTCCTTTGGGAAACCCACCAGCTGACCAACAACCCAGCCCGCCTCCCTCCATTGGCGGACCCACTGGCCAACCAACAAAGCAACCGGCCCCCCCTTGACCAATTGGTCCTGCCCCCCCCCTTGACTGATTGGCCCCGCCCCCCCTTGATTGGCCAACCCACCGGCTGACCAACAACCCGCCCCGCCTCCCTCCATTGGCAGACCCTCTGACCAACCAAAGACGCAACCGGCCCCCCCTTGACCAATCAGTCCCGCCACCCCCCCTTGACCAATCGGCCCCGCCCCCCCCTTGACCACCCCCCCCCTCTGCTTTGGCCCTTCCCCCCCTTGATTGCCCCCCCCCCTCGACCACCAACGGCCGGCCCCCCCCTCCTTCTGTCTCTCGGCCCAACCCAATGCGCTTTGACTGCGCCCCCCCTTGAACACCCCCCCCCCCTTGACCAACCATTGGTCCCCCCCCTTGACCGCCAATGGCCAGCCCCCCCTCCTTCCGTTGCTTAGCCCCACCCCCCCTTGACCGCCCCCTGCTCCACATTGCTCCCTCCACCCCCCCTTGACTAACTATTGGTCCCGCACCCCCCATCAACGGCCAATGGCTGCCCCCCCCATCCTTCTGTCGCTTGGCCCAACCTGCAACCAACCATTGGTCCCACTCCCCGCCCTTAATGGCCAAAGGCCGGCCCCCCCTCCTTCCGTCGCTTGGCCCAACCCAAAACCCAACCCAAGCCTGAACCAAAGGGCCGGCCCAATTCCCTCACACCCCATATTTTTTTTTTTGGGTGCTAATATCATGTTTTTTTGTTTTGGGTACAGTTTTTTTTTTTTTTTTTTGGTGATCCCGTTTCTGGTGAACTTGGGATCAATTTCATGTTTGGTTTCATTTTATTTGATCCAATCTTGTTTCAACAATGATTTCCATTTGACTGAATGTTTTTTTTTGGTTTTTTTTTGCAATTCCTCAACCCCTATTGGTGAATGTCCAATTCTTCTCCCACCCTCCTCAAAATGTTGGATAAACAATTTAATCCCATCTTTTTCCTCACCCCAATCAGAGTATACGGATGGGAGGGATCAAGATGGAAGGAGATTGATTGACTAACATAATGAAAGGTGGGAAGAATAGGGCCCGTCACCAAAAGAGGGTTCAAATGATAGATTACAAAATATCTTTGGAGGTTTCTGAGGAAGGCATTAATGAAAAGGTGTTCTGGTCTGGTCAGAAACTGCGTCCTTTGCATCTGTAACCTTCAATTTTTGCCAAAAAGAAGCATAATAGTCAAAAACCTACCCAGGAAGAGTTTCAGCAACCAAAACAAACAATCAAACCGTTCCATTTCTTCCACTGTGGAAAATTAATTGTCCTTGATGAATCTGATAACCAAGCCCTGGTTGCAATACTTGAATTTGTTCCCTTGAATAAACTCTCAGAACAAGATAAGAAGGACAGAAACTTTTTCACCACTTTCCTTCATTTTTCAAAAAAATTTGTCAACCCGGTTGGTCCTTCAAGATCTTGGGGAGGAAGAATGTGGGCAGTTGGATGGAAAAAAATCAATGCACCCTTCAGTGTTATTTTGATTTTATGTGAAGAAATCATCCATTAGGTCTTCTCCTCAAGAGTATGCTTTCCTCAACCTTAAGGTGGACAAAGTTCCTTGAATTCTAGGACAAATTCTTTGCAATTTGGCCAAAATTTCCTTTGAATCAAACTGTGATACCATGAAGGAAAAAAAGATCCCATCTTTCTCTTTGTTTGAATTTTGTTCCAAGCCTACACCTTTTGATTGCTCCCCACACATAACTTTCACCTCAAACTCTTTTTAAAACCCTCCTCATATCAACAAAGGCAACATCTCTGGCTACTCCTTTTTAATCATGGTTCCAACAAAGAAATCAAATGGTTGACTTATTGAAAATACGGATAAATATCAAGTATTGGATGGCAAACATTTTTTTCCTGACCTTGGCTTTGGAATTGATTTCAAGAAAAAAGTTATAGTCAAAATGGTTTGGGCAGCTAATAAGTACAAGCACTGTACCTTTCCTTCTGGGGACACAGAAACCCATACCAGAATAGCCATGTAAATTCAAATTAATAAAAAAACTAGAAAAACTTGTAGGTACTTGAATAATGGGCAAATTTACTCTGGAAAAAAAATATAAATAAAAACAAAAAAGATCTGTATTTTGGTGGGGTTAAGAATACTCTCAAACGTTGTAATCAAAAATATTTTTTTTTCTTTCACCCATGCAAATATATTTACAAGCCCAGAATTCCAGTTATCTGCTGTATTTCATCTACTTTTCTACTGCTACCAATGCAAGCCAAGGCTATCAATACCTTATCCTTTTTTTTGGTTGCAAGTTGTTCCCTCTGCTTTTTCAGTTGTGCTTGTTTTTGATCCTTCTCCTTTTCCTCTTTTTGAAATTCTAGCTCAGCCTGTTTTAACTTCCACTCAGCATCCCATTTTTTTGATGAGCCAAACTCTTGGCTTTCTGCTTTTGAACATCCATTGCCAGTTGACAATCCCCTTTTTGCTTTCCAAAGTCAAGTTTTTTGGATTCAATTTGTGATTTTGCTGTTTTTTGCAGGGGAAAAGCAATAAGCATTATTTTGAAAGCAAGGTCAACCAATGGACTTACATGAATCTTTCTTCTCCAGGATTTCTTCAAAGCCTGAATAACTGGAAGTGTTTCTCCTCTTTTAATGACTTTTCAGGTTGATATTGATGGAGTTGGAGGCCTTATGCTTAACCTTGGAAGAGGAGGTTTGAGTCTGAAAGTAGTCACTAGTGTTTGAAGGCAATGTGGGAGGCCCCATTGACCTGAGTTTTTGGCCATTCTGGAATGGATTAGCCTGTTTTTTTACAATCTAAATCAGTCAGGATTAACCAGACGGAAGAGGAAAGAGCTTTGTTCTTGACTTGAACCAATGTTGAGGGTAATGGAGACTGAGGAGTATCTTTTTCCGCGTCAGCAAGGTTGATGAGATCTGCTAACAGAGGAAGAGGTAAATCTAAAGAAGGAGGTGAAGGGTCCAAGGTATGGTTTCACTCCTCAATCAATGTGAAATTAGACGTGATTGGAGTTAATGGCATTGGATGGGGGCCACTCACAGGTTTCTTTGGGATAACCATTGCTAGGCTGAGCATCCCCAGCCAAGTCCTCAGCGTGAACTGAATCAGATTGTTGGGCATCAAAAGCAACTAGGGGGGTGATGTTGGCCTTCTGTTCAAAGATTTCATCCATTTTACTATGAAAAGGACAAGTTCAGTCCAACTTATCAACCACCAAGTTGATTCCCTTGGCTTTGTCAGAGTTGATGATACCAAAGCCATTGGAGATTGACATGGAGTGGGCCTTTTTGTACATGGCTCAATAATTCTTGAATTGCTCCCTCATCTTTTTTGATGACAGATCCAGCCTAACTTTTTTTTCTTGAGTTCATTGGCCATCAGGAGATACCCATTGACCTTAGAGTATGAAGGTTGGCCAATGCGTGTTTCATTGTCCAAACCAAAGCAGGCAGCAGGGTTGGAGGAAATTTTGAGTCATTTGACCAGGATAATGTGATCAGCTCTCTTGAGCTGACTAGAGCCCTTTGAATTCTCTGGGGAGAATTTTTTGAGCCCTTGGAAGCTGATGGGGGAGGATTTTTTGTTGTGGAGTTCCTTGGAAATGTTCTCTTTGGTTTCTTGGACTTTTGTGTGGAATTCCAGGGGGTGGTTTGCTGAGGGGCCATTTAGAAAGAGTAAGGTAAATAAGGTGATGATAGGGATAAAGTGACAAGCAACATAAAGTGATGAGAGATATGAAGTGATGAGAGCAATAAAGTGACAAGAGCAATAAAACAATGATTGGATTTGTTGGATGAGGTTGAAGGTACAAGACCTTTTTGGAGGTAGAGTGATGAGAGTGATGAAGTGATGAGAGCAAGGAAGTGATGAGAGCAATGAAGCAATCAGAGAAATGAAGCAATGAGAGCAATAAAGTGGTGAGTGATCAAGTGATGAGGGTGATAAATTGATTAGAGTGATGATGAGAGTGATAAAGTGATGAGAGTGGTGAATCTTTTTATGATGAGGCTGGAGGTAAAAAAATTTGCAATGAGGTTGGAGGTAGAAGGAGGGGGGAATCCAGGGGTGGATGACCTGGACAGGTGATGGAATTCTTTAAATACTTTAGTTGAAAAAACCAACTTCTTTCCAGGTAACTCTGACACGTCTGGTGTGAAATAAGTGTGTTTTTTTATTTTTGATGGCGGGTTTTAAATGGCTGATTTGGTTTGAAAACTCCCATTAAAGAATGGCGGGTTTGCTTAACTCTGGTATGCCCTAATTTTCAATACAATATTATTCATGATTGAAAGGAGGTTCAATTATACCTCAAGATTTCTTTAGAATTGCTAATATATGTTGTTGATTTATGGTCAAAAAATCAGTTTGATATATATTATACCAATATTCTTGAATTTTTTCATTCATCAGAATTCATTATAAAATTTCAAATATTTTCCCAACAAAAATTCAAAGTTAAATAAATAAATCAATCTTGGAAGATTATGACTGCTGCTAATCTGGACCTTGAAATCTGGAAAACAACCCCACTTGGGCGGGGTCCTTACTAATTTCAAAAAATGGATTCCTTCCTGTTTTCAAACCTGTTCTTTGAACTTATATGCTCACAAGGATGGGCCTGTATATGAATTACAACTTTTTAAAAAACACTAGTATTGAATGATTTTTAACTGAAGGCTGTGAGCTTTAAAATAGTTTCTGATAAGCTTATTATTTCCAACAAAAAATTATTTTAAGGGTGTAATTAGCTGTTTGATTCATACTAGGAAAATATTCCTCAAATTTTATAAATTTTTCAGGACCTTTTTGGTCATGTTTTGGTAGAAAGGAAATAGAACCATCACTCTTTTTTCTGATTTTCCATCATTTTCAGGACTGCAATGATTGAATTTCCCAACAAAAAATTAAATAATTTCATTATTTAACTACAAAATAGATCTATGATTGTATATTTATTTCTTAAAAAAGACCAAACCTTTCAAATCAAAAAAATTATTTTTTTAATTGGTTACTCTTGTTTGGTTATTATTGAAAGCTGATTCATCACTTTCAAAATTTCCACAAAAAGAGTGGATAAAAATAATCAGTGATTCAGTAAGATAAAACCAATCCATACTTTATTTCCACTTTTTGTTCCCCTTTCCAATATTACAGTTTGTTGATACCATTTTAGAAAATCAATTCATCAGGATAATTCCAAAGCTTTGATTATGTGCCTTCCCTCCTTGTTTCCCTGAAGCTTTCTTTGTTGGATACATTTTCATCATGGATTGTAATCAGTTTTTGTGTTTTTTCATAAACTCCACAGAATCTGCTTTGTACCAAATGAATGTTGAAATATCTTTCAAAGGGTGTTTTTAGACTACAGTATTTCTAAATTTTAAAAATTAATTTTTAAAAATTCAACTATTCATACATTCTGGCTGATACCTCTCAACAAAAATGGGTAAATTCATTCCCAAATGATGAATAGTCTATAAGCTTTTATAAATGGAACTTAGTTGGTTTATTACGCACCTATCACTTTTCTTGAGATTTTTCTTAACTTTCTTACGGGTAGAAATATTTCAAACAAAAATATTCCTGTTTTTCTCTTGGAAAAGGGGGGACACAGATTCAAGGTATTCAAAATTTTGGCAACTGATTTTCAGTCCCTTCAAGATATAATTAAAAACCAGGGTTTATGGAGCCATCCATGTTGAACATATGGGATTTGATGTTCAATTTTATTTTCAAAGGATTCTCAATAAAAATTTATTCCAAAAAAGTTTCAAATTTTATACAGAAATGTGCCCCAGACCTTTGGGAAAAGTTCTTGGGGAAACTATATGAATTAGGGCGTATCAGAGTTAGCAAACCCGTCATTAGAAATCCGCCATTTTTTTGGTCAAACACACCATTTTTAATGGGGGGTTTATGAAATACACATCCCCCTAACTGGTGTATTTCAAAATGACGGGTTTCATGAAATTGGTGGATTTCAAAAATCAAACCTGCCATTCAACCAGTCATTTATGCATCATCATCATCCATCCACAATCAATCACATCCTAAACACCCATCTACGTCAGCAAATCCATAACAATCCCATCTCCATCACATCACACACATCTCATCTCCATTTCTTCACATCTCTATTGCTTCACATCTCCATCTTCACACAAATACCATCATCATCTCATCAACCCACATCAAATTACCATCTTTCCCAACATTTCCCATCAAACTTGTTGGAAGAAAGTTGAAAATTCCAAAAAGCTGACTGAGCTTTTGTTAGTATTTGACTGCCATTCAGACTCCAATTCACACTCCAATCTGGAATCAACTTGTTTGTCTTTGAATACAAAACATTTCAAGATGATATTCCTGATCCGCCTCAAGTCATCCCTTTTTTCATCTTGTCCCTCATCTTCTTCTATGAGAGAATGGATTCTTCCTCTCACACTTGCTAACTTTGATGAGTAATGTTTGTATTCAAATTAGGTCAAAAACCCCTTCACCAAATTGTTTTGGTTTTGTTTTTCCACCCAAGATTCATAGGCTGAGTTGGTTTTTTTTTATCTTTTGGTTGGGATGACTTGGACAAAACAGACTCAAAGATTCCAAACCCCCCACCTCACCCCACCAAACCATCAGTTCAAACCACCCACCGCACCCCACCAAACCACTGGTTGGTCCACTCTTTCCTCATCCTCACCAACCACCTCCACCTCACCCATCACCTACACCTCACCCACCACCTCCCCTCCTCCTTTGGTTG
Organism: Puccinia polysora; assembly: GCA_025617555.3. Taxonomy (NCBI): domain Eukaryota; kingdom Fungi; phylum Basidiomycota; class Pucciniomycetes; order Pucciniales; family Pucciniaceae; genus Puccinia; species Puccinia polysora. The sequence continues at coordinate 33,780,634 of CM062636.1, read as the reverse complement.
ACACCCCTGGTAAGCTTCCCCCCGTCCTCCTCATCCTCCTCCTCATCCTCCCCATCATCCAATGCTCATTTTTTGATTCATCCACCTCCATCCCCCTTCAGGCCCCCCACCCCCTTGGTTGCTTCCCCAGGTAAGCTGCCCCCTCCCTCCTCCTCATTCCCCTTTTCCCTCCCTTTCACCCCCTCTCACTCCCTCCCACTCACTCACCGACACCCCTCCTCTCCCCCCCTCCCTTGGTCTCCCTCAGCTTTCCAGCCTTGCCACCCCCCCCTTGCTCCAGTCCCCCCCTCCCATCTCACTTGGCTCCATGACCTTGTCCCCCCCCCTCCTTGCTCTGGTCCACCCCCCCCCCCCTCCTCACTTGGCTTTCCAGCCCGCCCCCCCCCCTTGGTCTCCCTTCGCTTGCTGTCCCCGCCCCCTGCCTTGCTCTCATCCACGCCCCCTCCCCCCCTGCCCTTGATACCCTGCAAGCCACCCCCCTCCCTTGCCTTGCCTCCAGGCGCCATCCCCCCTGGCCCACATGGCCTGGCCCCAAGCCCAACCCAAGCCCTGCCCCAAAGGCCAGCCCAATTTGCTTGCACCCAGTTAATTTTTTTTTTTTTTTTTTTTGGTGATGATGTGACCAATTTTTTTTTTTTTGGTAATAAGCCTGGCCCAATTAGTTCATGCCCACACCCAGGAATTTTTTTTTTTTTTTGGTAATAAGCCCAGCCCAATTAGTTCACGCCCACGCCAACAAATTTTTTATTTTATTTTTTTTGTTTGTTTTTTTTGTGACCACGTGACTGATGTTTCTTTTTTTCTTTTATTTAGGAAATCCTTTTTTGAAGGCTTTTCATTCAATTCCATTGCTTCTCCCACCATAATCACAATTTTTTATATTCTAAATTGAATCACTTCTTGGTCCTTTCCCCAAGCAGAGCATTTGCCTGGGAGGGAAAAAGATGGAAGGAGATGAGGTGCCAAACATAAAGAGAGGTGGCAAGCAGAGGGCTTTGAAGTGAAATAGGGATCAAATGAGGGCATTGGAAATCTCTTTGGAACTTGGAGAGGAGGGCATCAATGAAACTTTTTTATGATCTGGACGGGAAATGGCCAATTTGTTTTTCATGACCTTGGCTTTGGAATTTATTTCAAGAAAAAAGGTATTGTGAAAATGCTTTGGGAAGCCAATAATTACAAGCACTCTAATTTTCTTGCTGTGGAGACCGCCACTCATACAAGAATTGAAATGTCAATGCAAATCAAAAAAACAAGTAAAAACACTTGCAGGGACTTGGGGAGTGGGAAAATATACCCCAGGAAAAAAAATATAAATAAAAAGAAAAAATATTTTTTATATTGGTGGAGTTAATGATAGTCTTATGAATTGTTGTAATCAAAAATGACTTTTTTTTCTTTTTAATTTTTTCATCCAAGAAAATATATTGATAAGCCCAGAATTTAATTAATCTGCTTTAATTAATCTACTGTTCTTCTGCTACCAATGTATTCTGCAGCCATTGACCACTTATCCTTTTTTTCTGTTGCCAGTTGTTCCCTCTCCATTTGCAGTTGCGCTTGCTGTCAATCCTTCTCCTTTTCCTCTTTTTGAAATTCTAGCTCAGCCTTTTTCAACTTCCAATCAGCATCCAATTTTGGCTTATGAGCCAAACTCTTGGCTTTCTGCTTTTTAAAATCAATAGCCAGTTGAAAATCCCACTTCTCCTTTTCAAACTGAAGTTTTTCAGATTCAATTTGCAATTTCACTGTTTTGAGAGGGGAATAGGAATGAGCTTGATTTCAAAAGCAAGGAGAATCCAATGGACTTACTTGTATCTTGCTTCTCCATCATCTCCTGAAATCCCAAAAAAATTGAATTGTTTCTCCTCTTTGGAATGATATTGGGGTTGATTTTGATGGAATTGGAGGCATTTTGCTTTCCCTTTGAAGAGGAGTTTTGTGTGTGAACATCATTGCTCTCATTTGAAGGGGATGTGGGAGGCCCCATTGGCATGAGTTTTTGGCCATTCAGGAATGGATGAGCCTGTTTCTTTTGAATCTAAATCAGTCAGGATTAACCAGAAAGAAGAGAAAACAACTTGGTTCCTTACTTGAGCAGATGTTGATGGAAATGGTGATATGGGAATAACATCCTCCTCATTGTCCAAGTTCTATGGTTCTCCCACCCCAGGAAGAGAGCAATCAAAAGAAGTAAGTGAGGGGTCCAAGTTTGGGTTTGAATCATCAATAAATGTAGAAGTAGATCTGATTGGAGCTGATTGTGTTTGAATATCCTCCTTGGCATCAGATGGGGGCCACTCAAAGGAAATGTTTTATCAAGGTCCTCATTGCTAGGCTGAGCATCCCCAGCCAAGTACTTGGAATCAACTGAATTGGATTGTTGAGCGTCGAAAGCAGCTAGAGGGGTGATGTTGACCTTCCTTCCAAAGATTTTATCCATTTGAATAAAAAAAGGACATATGGAGTCCAGCTTATCAACCACCAATTTGATTCCCTTGACTTTGTTGGAGTTGGTGATACCAAAGCCGGTGGAGATTGACATGGAGTGTGCCTTTTTGTACTTGGCTCAATAATTCTTGAATTGCTCCCTCATCTGTTCAGATGACAGATACAGCCTACCTTTATTTGATTGTTGATTTCATTGGAAATCAGGAGATAACCATTGACCTTAGTGGATGGAGGTTTGCCAACACATGTTTCATTGTTGAATCCAAAGCAAGAATTGTAGTTGGATGGAATTTCAAGCCAGTTTACCAGGATGATTTGATCAGCTCTCTTGAGCTGACTTGAGCCTTTGGAAGCTGATGGGGGAGCATTTTTGGATTTTGAGTTCCTGGGGGATCTTTACTTTGGTCCATTGCATTGTTTAGTGGACTTGCAGGGGGGATTGCTGAGGGGCCATTATGAGAGTGATGATGCAAAGAGGATAGTAAGAGATGAGACTGACAAAGTGAAAAGAGGGATAAAGCAATAAGAGTGAGGATGTGATGAAAGCAATACAGCAATTAGTTTGAGGGAGTTATGAGGATAGTGATGTGATGAGAGTTAGCTTTGGCTGGATGTAATGAAAGCAATAAATTGAATGAGATTTGGTGAAGCAGGGAGAATAGCAAGAGATTAGAGTGATGAAGTGACATGAGGCATAAATAAATGAGAGTTAGGATGTGATGAAAGCAATAAAGCAATGATTTTGAGGGAGTGATGAGGACAGAGATTCAATGAGAGTTAGCTGGATGTGATGAAAGTTATGAAGGGATGAGAATGATGAGGTGATGAGGATAGTGATGAAGAGATGAATAGCAATGAATCAAATTTTGTTCCAATGAGGTTGGGTGTAGAATCTTTCTAAGGTTGGAGGTGGAAAACCAGGGGTGTATGAAGCAGATAGAGGGTGAAAGCCTTTATATACTTTACTTGAAAAAAACCCACTTATTTCCAGGTAAATATGACCCGTCTGATGTGAAATAAGTGGGGTTTTTTTTATTTTTAATGGCTGCTTTGAAATGCCAGATTTGGCTTGAAACCTACCATTCAAAAATGGCCGGTTTTCTTAACTCAGATATGCCCCATTCAGAATAAAAACACAAAATGGTATCCCAATACACAGTGTATTTGTGCATGGCTCCAACACCTTCTTCCAAATTGGATTTAAATTTTCTTCTGCCAATAAATCATACTCCATTTCTATCAAAATTATTCCAAAAGAATGTGGCAGCCATAAAACAAAACAATATCTCAAACAACTTATTTTTGATCAATCCTCCATCTGAAATTGTTTTGGGTGGTTGTATTCCAAATGAATTCAAGTTGTTTTAAAAAATTAACCTTTATTTGTTGTTAAATTATTTCATCTTAAAACTTTTCCTTGATCTTTTGTATTGATTGATTGAAGAAATGAATTGCCAAAGATTGCCCCATTTTTTTGCCAGCATCAATAATAACTAAGATTTTACCTGTCCAACAACCACCTCAAATAAATTCAATTTTTGGTTTGGGGATGAAATTTATTCCAAGAGTCTTTTGGTTTGGTTTGATTCAAGCTGGTTCCCTGCTATGATGTTTCATGAATCCTTGGCACACACAAACCTGGTTTTAAATAGATAAATTTATGATTTTATACATTTCTTTAGAGAAAAATTGGAAAAAAAGATCTTGCAGAAAAAAAAACAGGGAAAAGATCAAATTGACTTGGGATGAAACTCATGGTGGATTTAGTTTGTAAAAGCTTAGAAAAAGAATTTCACTGGTTGAGATTCATTTTGATTTATTTTTTTTAGTTTCTACTGGATTATTCAATTCAAAATTTTTTAAGCTTTCTGAAATTGTTAATAATTGAAAAATCTTAAATCAATCTAATTTCTGGATTTTTTCAGCCACAAGATATTCCAATGAAATATATGTTCTGTGAATAATTTAAAATCAAAAATTATGAAATCATCTGCCTGTATTGATTTGAGAAGTCAATGAAGTCAATTGATCACCCCATCCAATCTTTTAAATGCTCAAATTGATTTGTTGTCAATTAAATCCAAAGAACAGGATAAATTAAAAATTCACTTCAATTGTTTTAACAAGATAGGAGAAATTCCAGGCCTGGTTATATGCACAAACAAAATGATTAGTTTTCCTAATTATGCTTCATTTTCTATCCTCTGCCTTCTATATAGTTAATTTGATAGCCTTGAGAATTGAAGCTAATGTCCTTTGTTAAACCTGGGATGCATGTATGTTGTATCATAATTATAACTGAATTGGCTATTGTTTGGTGTCATCAACTAGTTCTGACACTCATTCAACTAAAAATATCCAACCTCTTCATCAGCTTAACCCCTATATCAAATCCAACTTCACTTACTCCTGTACCTTCCATTGAATATTAGTCCTGCATACCTTGCATTCTCCCTCTTCTCCTGCAAGGTTCACCATCTTACTGTATTCTATAAGCTCTATTTCCACGTACACCTCACCACTGTGTCATCTGATTTGGTCAATCTTCCCAGGATTTCTACCTCTCTCTCTATGGCTTGGTAAATCCTGTATCTCTCCTCAAACCAATTTTTATATGAATTAGTACAAATTATGTTTAGAATATGCATATTACATACTCTCCACTTTCTGTTCAGCCCATATTCCCAGGAATCCAGCTCAGTACATGTAAAACCTTCCTGGTTAGGCCCATCACGCAATCAGTAAACTTCAGCCTCCAGCACAATCAGTCAACATGTAATAGCATGGGAACTCCAACCTGAAACACCATTCACTCATTCCTCACGGCCTCCTCACCACTTCTCACATATACTGTCCTCTCCTTCCCTCTTGGAATAATTCCCCTCAGGGAATTAGTATACTACTTCCTAATGCTTAGTCCCTCAGCCATTAGGTTTCAAATCAGCAAAAGAAATCCTTCAAACCGCCTGCTTACCTCATATCAACTTGGAACTTCCTGGTTTTACTCTTATATGATTCAACAACCTTTTCCTGGACTTCTGTTGGCTAAACAATTCAGTGGCTCCATAGACTGCTACCCCCGTGCAGCTTGCAGACCACTCCTGTGCAATCCTCTGGAATAATTACCCTCAAGAAATTTGTATACTACTTCTTACTGGTTAGTCCCTCTGCCAGTAGGCTTCATATCAGCACAAGACATTGTTCAATCAGCCTGCTTAACTCATATCACCTTGGCCCTTCCTGGTTTTCCTCTTATAGGATTTAACAACCTTTTCCTTGAATTTGGTTTGGTAACAAATGCAGCGGATTCATAGACTGCTACCCCCATGCAATGCATGGACCAATCCCACAAAATTGTAGACATTGCACCTCAGTGCTTACCTTCTACTTCTGCCTTCTTTTCCAACCTCTCACTGGCCCACTGTTTCCCCATCTCCAGTCAACACCCTCTGCTCCTTCCCTGGTCCATCTCTCCTTTTAAGGTGTGGTGGTTATTTATAGACACAGAGGCAGGTAGGCTCAGCACTGTAAATTTGACTTGGAGCAGCTCAGCAGTGTTTGGAAGTACGCAGCACAATAGGCTCAGAGAAGCATGTTGGCCAACTTTCTATTCCAGAGTGAATTGGCTAAGGGCTCAGCATTGGTGCAGCACGCGCTTTTGGTGGGCACAATGACAAGAATGGGCTGGAGTTTTTGCCTTTTGCAGATATTGCATGGTTGAACATAACATTCCCTCCGCGGCTGGGGATTTACTAATGTGGGAGAAAGTTATCAAAGCTAAGTAGTATGGATTAGGCCAATTATGGGATATGCACTGAGATTGTGGAGCTTTGGGGAAATGAACGCTAAGGTTGAGGAGGCAGCATGCGGATTCTTGGGGATTTGTAGTTATGCCGCATGCAGAATCAGGAGTGATCCCCTAGGGAAGATCAACAAAAATCTGTTTTCAGTTATGCAATGGCGCGACTCAACTATTAAGGGAAATCAGCAACAGGATCAATGAATCTACTGCAAATCATTGGATTGGGTAAGGATCACATCATTTGTCAGGAGGATCAGGGCGGAACGCACAGAGGCAATGGGAAAAGGAGTCTTTCATTGGCAGTTTACGTTCCTTTTTTATTTGTTGTATATATAAGGAAACTTTTCTTTTATTGGAGGGGGGGAAATCATGGGAGTATTATCACATCATTGGATTATTGGAGTATAGAAAAAGAAAATTTCCAGCAAATTGTAGTTAGATTCTTTTCTTCTGTTACTCCAGAGTGTAATTACCAGCAAGAGTTTTTGTAGGTCATATTTAGGGAAATAGTTCCAGTGGGGAGCTTGTTGGGCAGTTCATCTTGGTTATTTACTATTATCTCATTGCGAGTTAGCTTTAATGGTTTCCACCTTGGGTGCCAAAGTGGAGTTTGATTAAGAATTGCGGAGGCACAGGAGTTTGACTCCAAGGCTAGTGGACTTTCTGGAACTTGGAGCAAGATTGTTGCGGAGAATTTTACCAAACACACCATCTCTTTCCACAAATTGGGAGTCTGGCTTGGAAAGTCCTTGATATGTAATAATACCTGGTACCTTCTGCAGAGATATACTTTTTTTAGTTCTTATTCTTTCCTTTACTTCCAAGATTATGTTAGATTTTGAGGCCATTTCTGCCAACTCACTTCTGACTCACCAACAGGCAAGCAGTAGCGTGCCACTGTATCAAAGCACTCCTTGTCAGACCGCCAGTCTGGCGCGGCCGCCGCCAAGAGTGGCCACAGGGGGAAGCTCAAAGTATGTGGCACCAGAAATTCCAGAAGAGCAGCAAGGGAGAGGAGAAAAAATCAGGCCAAGAGACTACCCGGCAGTTAGGTTTTTTCCGGAGGATTTTCACCAATTTCTGGAATGGTTTCAGAGCTCAGCTGACAGAAAATGCACAAATGAAGTTTACAGGGTCCGGAAAATAGTTGAATTAATTCAGGATGAGGAGGGTCTGTGGGACTTGAAGGATATGGAGGTTTATGGAGAACAGAATTGGTAAAAGTTGCGGGGGGAAATAGTGGAAAAATTGGGGTCACAGGAGAAAAGTTTCTGAAAAGTGGATCTTGAGGGGCTTGCAACCAAAACAGAAAGGGAATGAGGTGTTTCCTCAAGGACTTTGTTTGGTGTGTATTTTTCCTCATTTGATTTCATTTTGAAGTACCTTGTCTGCAAAAAAGTTTGGTGGAGCATTTTGGCTCTGTCAAGAGGACTTTCATGCACGGGCTTAGCTCCGAGTTTCACAGAAGGTTCCACAAAAGCTTTACAACAGAGGATTCATTTGTAGGTTGTAAAAAGGAGGGGTAACCCTACTTCCGGAGATGAAGGACATCTGCGTAGCAGTTGTAGGCGTGTTGGAATTAGGGGCACTTATGGAGGAAGACCCCAAGGGTTTGGAGAAGATGTATGTACAGGTGAAAAGGGGAAAAGAATTGTTAACAGCAAGGGAAACTGCTGAAATGACAGGGATTTTTAACAAAATGCGTATTTTCTGGCAGAAAGCTATAGCAAAGCCAGCCCCAACAGTCCTGGTGTCAGCCTCAAGGAGTCCAAGAACCTTGCTATTTTTTAGCTACCAGAGGTGATAGAATAAATAATAAATATATTATTTAATAAATGCAGCAAAAATCCATAAAATATTTGGATTAAGCTTATTGCAAGGTTAAGTGGTTTGCTTATGGTTTATTGTTTAAAATCAATATGAATAAATTAATTATTAAATATTTTTATAGAGGGGCCACAATTATATTGTGGATCTTTAACACCTCTCTGCAGGAATTTCAGTATGAAAACACTTAGTCCTGGTTACTTTGGGCTCTTTAGTTTAAAGTATATTTTACCCAAAGATAATATATATATAAAATACAAGGTGGATTGGCAGGGCCTTGTAACCAAGCTTCCACGATAGAGAAAGGATAATAAAACTCACTGTTATATTATTAAATCCTTTGGGTATCTGTTTGGGACATGCACTGATGGGTTAAGCCTGTATACTGGGGTTTTAAGGTTTTTCAACAGTTTTAATTGATAAAAAAGAGGCTGAGGACAGATATTATTGATCAGACTAAGCAATAAATCACTTACTTATCTCTTATGAGTACTTGATTACCTTGACATGGTGTCTGGATATAAATATAACTGGGTCTCTGCCCATCAATATCCTCAAAAGAGATCCTTATTTATAGCTTCTGGAGTCCCAATACTATCCTTCTGAGGGGTACAGGGGCTCAAAGGGACGGACAATAAGGCTAGCAGGGTAACCAGTGGTAGCCTGTCACGTGTTCTTGGTGCTATAGCACAGGTAGCATCTAATTCCTCAGTTTATGGGAATTATTCTACTTTATAATAGATATTAGGAAGTGTGAATAACACTAATCTGTCCTATTTATGTATTATTTAATTAATTATCCTTAGTAAATGTTCCCAGTAATTTAATAATTATTTAAATAGACATTTCTACAGACATCCTGATGTCAGGTGAGTTCTCATTATGTATTGAATAACTGGAGTAAAGTCATGATATTGATTGTACTCCTTATTTTCAAGTTCCAGTTGATTTACTAAGATAATTACTTAAAAATATAAGTCATGGGAATTAATGTAATATTTTTACATCATTAGTTTTCTTAGTATGTCACAAAGATATTGATGTCTAGGAATTCTCACAAAAGTATATTAAAGTATTTTAATATATTTTTAGAAGTTGTCATTGTCTTATTTTCAACATTCATGGTACTTTGAATTATATTTAATAAAAAATACGTATAAGGGTGATTTAATTATTTTTAAATGATATTATGTACTTTTAGACTTTCTACAATCCACGGGAACATTTATTACATATTTAGAATGTTCCCTTGTGGGTTGTAGCATTTTTACACGGTACCTAAGCCTCTTGGGGCCCTGTCACTCTTTCAACCCAAAGTCCCGCGGCTGCGTACTTGTCAGAGGCCCGGGGCTGCGTACACAACCTTGAAGGAGTGACAGGGCTGTATCTCAGCCGAGCGCGGGTGCATTGGCTGCCGCGGCTGCGTGTGGGAATTGTGAAAAAACACATTTCCGTCCGTAAATCCTAAAATATACACAATACCTCAATTCTGACTTAATTTTAGGTGTGAAACCTATACATGACAATATGTGTGAAATATTTAATTGACCAAAAATCTCAATAGTGGAGCCTTGGTATTTTGGTCTTTCTTTCCTTACTTATTTAAAAATGTAAGGAGTTGCATTTCAAGAGTGGGGTCAGTGAGTGACCCTACCTAATTTTGGGTGGAGAATCCATTTCTGTAATATTATTTATGGTTTTCCTACTCCTTCTTATTTTCATTATATTATTATTTTTTTATGTTATTATTTTTACTTTTGCAGCTTGCTCTGCAATAGTAGAAAGCTGACATTCCCCCACTCTAAGATATGGCCATATCTGAAAAAATTCTGGAGGACGTTGGGAGAAAATTAACTTCATGTGTGTTTCAGTTCCTTTTTCTGGCCATGTAGTTTCTGAGATGTATTGCTCCATCAGGTATGTTATTTTCTGGTAACCATTCATCTTTGTCTGAAGATTCTCCTTTGTATCTTACAAAGTATAGTCTATCCTCTTTACCTTGTACTCTCTCTTTCTTTTCTCTCAATATCCTGCTGACTTTCCCTTTTTCATTCACAGCGTCAGGTTCTTTTGGGATTATTGCTGGAGGGAGGTTGCTACCTTCTCTTGGTTGAAATTTTTTGACTAGGCTAACAGGAAATACTGGGTGTTTTCTTGATAATTCTTCACTCAAGATTACTTCCAGAGCATTTTTGCCATGCATCTTCTTGATAAAAAAATGGTCCAACAAAGGCTGGTTTCAGTTTTCTGTTACCTGCCAGATTGTTAAAATTGGTTGTGGATATCAAGATCTGATCTCCTATTTTAAATTCAGGTTCTTTATGTGAATTGTCCCATCTTTGTTTGTTGTATTCTACTGCTTCTTCTACACATTTTTGAGCATGATTATTTGCCAGATCTGTCATCTTCTTAAAGTCAAGAGATGTTGGATGAATAGTGCCTAAGTTATGATTTAGGTTATTCCTAGGGAGTTTTGGAATCCATCCTCTTTCTAGTATGTAAGGAGCTTCTTTGGTAGCAGAATGTTTACTGCTATTATAAGCCATTTCTAGGGCTGGGAGTAGACTTACCCAATCATGGAAATAACCATCTGAGTTTTTGTATTCTAGACCAATGCTACAGAACCTTCTTAACATATCTTCTAGGGTCTGTAATATTCTTTCAGCTAATCCATCAGTTTGGAGATGGTATGCTGTAGAAAACGCTAGAGTAATACCCAGTATATCATGGAGATTCCTCCAAAACTCAGAGGTTAATTTGGAGTCTCTGTCACTGATTATAATCTTGGGTATACCCACATCAGCTATTATCCGGTTCCAGAATAGTAAAGCTACATCCATAGCACTTTCTTCTTTGTGGTTAGGTAAGAATTTTGCCTTTTTAGACTATCTGTCAACTAAAACTAAGACAGAGTTATATGAATGAGTACATCCAGGGGGGAGGCCAGTGAAAAAATCCATATTGATGATTTCCCATCTGGTTTTACGTTCAGATCTCTTCTGTAGGACTCCAAACCTTTTTCCAGTAGTTTTATTAGATTTTTGGTAGGTCTCACAACTAGTAACATACTTAATAGTGATTTCTTTCCAGTCTATCCACCAATTAGTTTGTTTTACTTTTTCCAAGGTTCTTTCTGTGGATAGATGCCCTGATGAACAGTTGACATGGCATTCCTGGAGTATATGCTGTATATTTTCTTTGTTTCTTAGTACTAATACAATGGAATTTTGGTGTCTTTAGTGAAGGAGACCATCCCAAAAGGCAAACCTTATGAGACCATCCCAAAAGGTAAACCTTCTTGCTTTATAGGGTGTAAGTAATGAAGCAGGTATGCTATTTATCAGAGCTTCTTCTGGGGATTCTCATTTAATAATGGTAATCAGAAGCTTGATTTCAGGAGAGTATTTGTCCCTTACTAGGTTGAAGAAAGCAGTATCTAATTCACATAAGTGGATTTCCATTATTGGAGCATTCAATGAAAAAATATTGATGTTCAGGATAGGAAAAATATCTTGATCTTCAGGGTCATATGCTGGATTGTTAGAGTCATTAGGAAAAGCATTCCTACTTAGACTATCAGCATTTTGATGTTTAGCTCCAGCTTTATGCACTATAGTCATCTGAGCTCTATACTGTTGTATAGCAATTTGCCACCTGAGCATATGTCTGCTGGGAGTTTTCATGTTCATAAGATTTCTTACAGCATTAAAGTCCATGATTACTTGAAAAGTGGTGCCCTCTAAGTAATAGTGTAGTTTCTATAAAGCCCATACTAGTGCCAAACATTCCAACTGACTGGCTCCATATCTCTTTTCTGTATCTTTGATCTGTCTAGATATGAAGAGTACTGGTTTCTCTACTGGTCTGTCTTCTTCTATCCTTCCTTGATGTAGAGCAGCTCCTAACCCTTCCATACAGGCATCAATGTACAGTTTGAAGGGCTTGGAGTAATCTGGTTGGATGAGTAAAGGAGTAGAGGTCATAGCTATTTTTAGTTCCTCATAGTTTTTCAGTCTCTCATGAGTCATTTCAAATAGAGTGTTGTTGTTGCATACTTCATACAGACTCTTAGTTAGCATAGCAAAATTTGGTATGTATTGTCTGTAATAACTGCAAAAACTAATGAAGACAGTAAATATGTTTTTTTTGAGGCATAGGTCTATTCATGACAGCTGCTATCTTATTTTGATCAGAAGCTAGAGTTAGACCAGTGACTATATGTCCTAAGGCTTTCAATTCTCTGTAGCCAAAGCTGCATTTCTTCATGGACACCGTCAATCCTACTCTGGAGATAGTCTGGAGTACTAATCTTGCTTGTTTAATATGGGTATCCCAATCATCAGAGTATATGATAACATCATCTATATACCATTGTCCATCCTTGTCTGATGTATCTACCTAGAATTGTATCCATTGTTCTCTGGAAGTGTGATGGGGCATTCTTTATACCAAAGGGAATCCTAAGATATTCATATATTCCCAAATGATAGATCATTCTCATAAGCTTCCTGCTTTCAGGGCTTATTAATATCTGGTGGAAACCTTTAAGCATATCCATAGTAGTGATGTATTTGGCCTTGGACAAGTTATGCAGAGCATGATCCATCCAGGGTATAGGTTTATAATCTGCCTGATTATAATTATTGAGCATTCTGAAGTCTCCTACCATTCTTGTCTTGTCATTATGCCAAGCTATGATTACAGGTGTGGTCACATCTACCTGTTCATTACGCCCTACTTTCATTAATACTTTTAAGTCTATTAGTTCTTGGATATGTTCCTCAAGAGCTTTTCTAGATCTAGGACTAGAAGGATAGGCTGGCCCTCTAAAGTTTGGAGGATAAGGAGGCTTAATGGTCAATTTCAATACCATGTCATGTCCTTTAATATCACCATTGGGATGATCTTTAGTACAAAAAGCATTTTAGTTCTCAAAGCAGACTTTCAATATATCTTTCTTCTGTTCCTCAGAAAGTTTCATATTCAGAGCTACTTGAGAGAAATATTCTTGGTCAAAGTCTTCTAAATGCTTTTGATAAGTAGAGGAGGGGAAGTTAGACTGAATGGTGCATATCTTAAACTTCTTGTCCCAATTACCACCTACTGTGAAGTATCTCCCTTTACTCTGGAACACATCTATACCATATAGACATAAGGCATCATTACCCAGTATCAGGTAGTCACATAGTCCATTGAGCAAAACTAAAAATTCCACTTGTATCCTCAAAGATACTTTAGTATGAGGTAGTATTATAGGTGCATTCCATACTCCAAAAGCATTCATGCTATTGTTGCAAGAGCTAAACCTAGCTTTTGGGACGGGAAGAAGGTATTCTTTCCAATCGGGATCCCATTTGTTTAAGAATTCAGCACATACACGTGAGCAAAAAGCTCCACTATCCAGTAATAACCTTATAGGTCTGTCTTTATACAATCCTGTTGCATAACAACTTTTAACAGTGGTATAACTTTTCCCACTCATAGGTTTAACTGTTAATGGTTTGACATCTGTAATATGTCTAGGAATTAGGGTAGGATCCCATTTTTGGGGAAAGCTAGAATCCCCATGGATGTTATTGATTTCTACAGAAGTGCCTATATTTCCTTCTATAACATTTACAGGGTTGGTCAGGATCAATTCACATTCAGAAAGAGATCCTTCAGTATCAGCTATATCTTCATAGTTCTGATTCCCTTCAATCTCCTGCTCTCCTTCCAAGACTGCTATCTTTCTTTTTGTTAATGGGCAGTCTTTTCTCATATGCCCAGTCTTGTTACAATTCCAACAATTTGCAGGCATCCTCTCTATATCCCTATCCTCATTGGGTTTCTTATTATCAGAGGTATTCATCAGAGGAGGTTGTTCTCTTGTTTTGTTAATGTTGTAGTTCTATTCGGGTCTAGAAGGGAATTTATTGTCTAACCCATTCATGTCTATTACTTCTTCTAGCACATTGATCAGAGTTGGAAAGTCCTCATCCATACTCATCCTACATCTTGCACTATGGTTAAGATTTCCAGGACACAGGTTGAGGATTATTTCATTTACTTCCTCTTTATCAGCATCTGGATAGAAGCAATCCAACCTTTTCTTGTGTTCCAAGCATCATTTTTGAGGTTTATCCTTGGAGGGGTCAAATGAGGAATATTTGAAATTTTTCATCATTTTTCTTTTCCACATTCTAGAACCAAATTGTTCTTCAATCACAAGTTTCCATGAATTCCATGGTAACAATCCCACTTCTTCTCTTTTACTGATCAATAAGTCCAATGCTACTCCTTCAAATAGTCTGGGCAGCCTGACTACAGCTATAGCTTCTGGTAGGTCATAAGAGTTAATAGTGTAGTCAAAAATTTAATAAAATTTATATTATTGTATTCTCCTTCACCGGAGAACTTGGGCCATTCAGAAATAGGGGGTAACAGTTTGTGGGCTTGCTCCATCTCAGGGGTAGGACTAGGCCTAAAGGTGTCACTCCTATGCATTCCTAATAAGGGTGGTGCGTAAGGAGTAGTAGTTTATCCGGGAGGTTTTGGTTCCTCTGTGGTACTCCCCAAGGGGTTGGTCAGACCAACTTTTAAGTCTCTAAAATCATTTTTGGTCATATTAAGTTGCAGGTCCACTTTTTTATTAAGCACATCCATTTCTTCACTAAGGGATAGAATGGAGCTGTTAGTAGTGGTTACCAATTCTTCTTTTGAGGGTTGGAAAGACATAATAAAATCTTCTTGGATTCCTGATAACATATTCTGAATTTTTTGAGTCTGTCTGATCCTACCTTTATTTATTGTCTCCAAAAACTGTTCTGTGTGTTCTGTGATCTCTTCCATTCCTACCCTCTTTGTTTGGTTATTAATCAATTTGGCTACTACTGAGGTTAATTTTTCTATTTGGGTATAAACACCATCCAAATTTTCACAAGAAATTTTGAAATTATGACGCATATCATTAGAAAAGGAAGTAATTAAATCAGAGGTTTTTTTGGGCTCAGAATTGGAAGCTAATTGTTGTAAACCTTTTTCGATTTTTGAGCTAGGGATATTATCTGATCCCAGTCTTTCTTTCCCTTTGGTTTGGGATGGGAAGAGGATCTCTTCTTTCCTGATGCTTTGCCTTTCAGTTGGGCTAATTGATCCCAAGGATTCCACTTTTCTACATAGGATTCTACCTCTTTCCTTGGAATCATTTTCTGAACAGCTATCTGGGTGGCTTTTGCCTGGTATATTATCTTTTTCATAGAAACCATGTCCTCCTTGGCTTGGGCTTCTTTGAGCTCTTCGCAATATTTCACATTCTCTTTGGCTAAGTCTTTGATCCTGGCTTCCTTGGGCAGATTCTGCTGGGGTGGCTGCAGGGAATCTTCTTGTAAAGGAGGGTGGCTTGATTCTACTACCTTCTCCGGTTCTAGGTTGGGAGAGGGCAGAAGTAATTGGTTCTGCTCCTTGTCCATAAAAATTTGATTCATGGGTTCCAGTTCCTTCATGGTTTTCCTTATTGGTGGTCTCACGGTTACTGGGAGCTGTTGGCAAAGATCCATAGGAGGGAATTCTCCCTGAGGCTCTTGTGTTACCTTGATTCATTTTTGAATAAAAATTTTATAATTATTTTTCAGAAAAAATCTGTGAAAATAAGTTTTATTCAAAACTCACTTAAGTTGATGTTAAAAGGTACCAAGACTTTATTGGCATTGAATTGATCCTTAGTAGGTAATCCTACAGGTTCTTGGTGTGTTGCAATGAGGTCTTCACTTGCCCAAAAAATATTTTCAGGGCGTCCAGAGATATCTGGGATTTCTTGATCCAATAAATCAATTTCAGTGGTGGTGTATTCTGGTACAGGAGGGTTCACTGATGTAAAAAAAGGTTTATTTTATTGGTCAATAAAATATATTAATATTATTTTTGAAAAACAATATGGTAATACAAGTTGTATACTTACTTTTATATTTCAAAAAGTAATTACTAAGGTATTTCTTCCAAGCTTTATGTTTTCTTAATAGGGCCTGACAGTTGATATGCCTCTCAAGATCTTTTTGTTCAAGGAGTTTATCTAAGTGTTTATAGGCAGAGAGATATTAAGTTGCTCAGCTTGAGTTAAATCTTTCCAACTAGTAGGTTTATAATTTTTAATATATTCTTCTTTTCTTATCTTTAAAAGATTTAAATAATAGATTATAAATTCTGCATTGTTTTTTAAATCCACTGCAAAAGAATTTAATGATAAATCACTGTTTTAAAGTCAGATAAATTTATCTTTGATTTATTTTTAGGTGAAATGTCTGGTCCAAGGTATTAAATGTAATAAAATGGAATATTTCCCGGCCAGACCCCAAATTGTCAGCCTCCTGGATGACAAGAACCTTGCTATCCTTTAGCTACCAGAGGTGATAGAATAAATAATAAATATATTATTTCATAATTTCAGCAAAAATTTGTAAAATATTTGGATTAAGCTTATTGCAAGGTTAAGTGGTTTGGTTATGGTTTATTGTTTTAAATCAATATGAATAAATTGATTATTAAATATTTTTATAGAGGGTCCAAAATTATATTGGGATCTTTAACACCTTTCTTCAGGGATTTCAGTATGAAAACACGTATCCCTGGTTACTTTGGGCTCTTGAGTTTAAAGGATATTTTACCAAATGTAATATGTATATAAAATACAAGATGGGGTGGCAGGGCCTTGTAACATAGCTGCCACGACAGAGAAAAAATAATAAAACCCACTATTTTATTATTAAATCCTTTGGGTATCTGTTTGGGACGTGCACTGATGGGTTAAACCTGTATACTGGGGTTATAAGGTTTTTCAGATGTTTTAATTGATAAAAAAGAGGTTGAGGATGGATATTATTGATCAGATTTAGCCATAAATCACTTACTTATCTGTTATAAGTACTTGATTACCTTGGCACAGTTTCTGGATATAAATATAACTGGGTCTCTGCCCATCAATATCCTCAAAAGAGCTCTTTATTTATAGCTTTTGGAGTCCCAATACTATCCTTCTGAGGGGTAAAGGGGCTCAAAGGGATGGACACTAAGGCTAGAAGGGTACTAAGTGGTAGCCTGTCACGTGTTCTTGGTGCGATAGCACGGGTAGCATCTAATTCCTCAGGGTATGGGAATTAATCTACTTTATAATAGATATCAGGACGTGTGAATAACACTAATCTGTCCTGTTTATTTATTATTTAATTAATTATCCTTAGTAAATGTTCCCAGTAATTTAATAATTATTTAAATATAAATTTCTACGGAAATCCTGATGTCAGGTGAGTTCTAATTATGTATTAAATAACTGGAGTAAAGTCATAATATTGATTTTACTCCTTATTTTCGAGTTCCAGTTGATTTACTAAGATAATTACTTAAAAATATAAGTCATGCGAATTCATGTAATATTTTTAGATCATTGGTTATTTAGTATGTCACGGAGATATTGATGTCTAGTAATTCTGATAAAAGTATTTGAAAGTATTTTAATATATTTTTAGAATTTGTCATTGTCTTATCTTCTACATTCTTGGTACTTTGAATTATATTAAATAAAAAATACGTATAAGGATTATTTATGTATTTTTATATAATATTATGTATTTTAGGACTATCTACTATCCACGGGAAAATTTATTACATATTTAGAATGTTCCCATTGTGGTGAACAATCCGGGTCACCACGAAAAAAAAATATATATTTTTTCGGTTGTACCCCTATGGGTACGTTCATTTCCCCCATCTCTCAACTTCTCCCTGTCCTAGCGGTCTAGGACAGGCCTCTTACCTGTCTCTCCGCTTCGATCCCCCCCTCCTATGTTCAACTCCTACTTGTCGCACTCGTGGCCCTGACTTTTGGCGACGCGAGCAATCGTCAAACCACCTTTGACGATCCCTACGATCCAACTCCATCGTCCAAACGCCTTCTATCACGCTCTCAACATCCTTCATCTCCTCCTCCTCCTCCAGATCATTTTCATCCAACTCAGTCCTCATGCCATCGTCCACCTCATCATCACTACTGCCTACTAAACTCACCCATCTCTACTCTCGTTTCAAACCTACTTACAATCATCTCCATCTCAAGAAAAAACCCTCCGATCTTTACAATTCAACCTCCAACAATCAACTCTGGATCAGTCCCAAGAATTCAGATGATGAGTCGGAAGAGGAAACAACTTGCAGAACTGGCTTCGAAGAACATCCACGCGAGCAGGAGGATCAAGAGGAAGAGGAGGATCGAATCCCTCTATCCCAATTATCCCATCCCATTGATTTGATCGCTCATCCTTCACCAGCTTCGGATCTCAATCCTCCCCTCGTGACCCCAACCAGCCCTTGGGTACTCTCATCCAAATCCAAAGCGCGTCATTGCTCATCCCGATCACTCTGATCCTTGGACAGGAAACCAGTGCCCACGACCGTCCTCCTCGCCCATCATCTGATCCGACCAACGACCGCGAGCGACTGCTCGCGGCCGTCGGAAACTTCACCCCGCTGTCGCCGCCGATCGGGCAACGACAGCCGTTTTTGACACCCGCAACCGCTGTCGCAGGTGTCCATCTGGTTGCCTGGGGTCATTCTTGATGCGGGCAACATTTCTTTTTTTTTCTTTCCTCTCATGTCATTTTTTTTTTTTAATGTTTTCATTTTCCCGCACCTATTTGTAGTATCTCTTGTACATAGTATGCAGGGCCTCATGTCTATAAAAGGAGGGGCTCTCCCCTGCCTTTTGGCCCAGCATCCAGGAGACCATCATCATCTCATCTCATCTTTCTCCCTCATCATCAGAAATCAACTTATCCGTGGGCATCCTTCCCCACTTATCTGAGCGACTTATCCAGGTATATCCATGATTGCCCCTTGATCCTTTTGAGCCTCCATACTCAAACTCTGTCCCTTGTGACCTTGATCCTTATCAACAACCAATAGCCTTGCTGGTTGAAGAAGAATTCCTGTCTGTCTGAATTCTTGGGTGTGTTATACCACTCTGATCCCTTTTTCCAACCATACTGGTCTTGATCTCTCCTTGATCATCTTTCTGGAGCCAATCAAGTTTGATTGAAGAGGTTTTATTAAGCTTAAAACCTGGAGTGTTATAACTCCCTTCTTCTTTAAGGTTGAATTTCGCCACGCTATTCTTGAGTCCCTTGAGAAGTGTTGGGATATTCTTGCTCAAATTTGTTATTGATTTGCTTCTAGAGCTTCATAAACAAATTGCTTTTGTTTTTTTCAGCCTCCCACAGTTATCTGGTACCCTTCAAGCGCTTGATTGCGGAGAGTTGGGCAGGTTCATTGAGAACCTGGAGGTTGGTTGGGATTGAGTTGATCTTTCCTAATCAGCTGCTGACGACCAGAGCTATTAGCTTGTGGGTGTTGTTACTTACAACTGCCTTGTTCTATTGAACTCTGAACAAACCTTGACTCATTTGTTCAAGTCTTTACCTGCACCATCTTGCCTCAGATAGTGTTGTTTCCATCGCTACCGACAACTCTTATCCTCTTCCCTTACTTGATTTCTCATCCATAAGGTTCTGGACCTTGATTCCGGTTACATTTAAATATTATTGTAACTCCTAGGAGGGCAGCCTAAACAGCACCTTTCCCCTCCACAGAACTGCCACGGCTTAGCACCGTTTGGAGTCTTACACCGTGTGGGTTATAGAATGCTTATGCGGTACCTGAGCCTCTCAGGCCGTCTGTCAATCTGTCAACCCGTAGTCCCGCAGCTGCATACTTGTCAGAGGCCCAGGGCTGCGTACAAAACCTTGACAGAGTGACAGGGCTTTACCTCAGCCACGCGCGGGTGCATTGGCTGCCGCAGCTGCGTGCGGGAATTGTAACAAAACACATTTCCATCCGTAACTCCTAAAATATACACAAAACCTCAATTCTGACTGAATTTCAGGTGTGAAACCTATACGTGACAATATGTGTGAAATATTTAATTGACCAAAAAGCTCAATAGTGGAGCCGTAGTATTTTGGTCTTTCTTTCCTTAACTATTTAAAAATATAAAGAGTTGGATTTCAAGGGTGGTGTCAGTTAGTGACCCTACCTGATTTTGGGTGGGGAATCCATTTCTGTATCAATATTGATGGTTTTCCTACTCCTTCGTAGATTAATTGTATTATTATTATTTTTATGTTATTTTTGTTACTTTTGCAGCTTGCTCTACAATAGTAGCAAGCTGACACCTGGAAACACCAAAAACAACATCTAATGCGCCAACTCAGGGGCCATCAAAGGCCCCTCTAAGGAACAAAGGCAAGCCTTGCATCTTCCCATGCTATTACTGCCGGGAAGACAGCCATCTTCAAAGTTTGTGTAAAGATCTGAGTGTGGACGTACAGAGCAAGATAGTTTAGACGGACAGAAGAGATGTTTTTACCCTTCAGTAGAAACTATACTAGATATGCCAGATCAACCTTTGCCATGAGATCTGGCTTGAGCGGCGGGTGCGGAGAAGAAGGAAGCTACAGCTTTAGGGGGTACCCTTTTCCTTTAACTTAGGAACCCCCAGAAATTTTGGCGGAGGTTAGAGCTGTCCGCTCCAATGAGAGGAGAATGGACCTTGATGGTCTGACTCCTGAAAAAGCACTGGAACAGGCGGTTTTAGTCAAAACAGGGGGATCCTGCAGGAGGGCCGGAGAATTTCTGGAGCAGACCACCCAGTTTCCCTAACTTTGAAGGAACTAGCGGCAATCTCACCAGTGATGGTGGAGGAGATGGTTGCGGTCTTTAAGCATTTTGAAGGGAATAAGGAGGACAACCCAAAACCCAGAGAAGAGGCAAAAGTTGGTTCTCTTAATGGGGGGGTGGACATTTTAGCAGTTAGCGGTGCTATGATGTCCCCCTTGGGATATGTAGAAAGTTGGATTGGAGGCAAACTGTGTTGGGAAATGGTTCATAGCAGTTCAATTTTAAACGTCCTTCCATTGAATTTGTAAACCAACACAAGGCAAACATTGGGTTTCAGACTGTGGGAGGTTTCAAATGTCTGGTCAAAGGGGTGGTGGAGAAGGAAATGACAGATGTGGAAAAGGTATTGGTGTGGTATTCTAAACCTGTCCTATAGCCATCAGGCTCACTTTTCTAGTGTATCTACAGCTGAAAGCCTCACATTAACCTCAGGAATGGATTCTACATCACAAATAACCTATAGTCACTCAGCCAAACTACCCCTCTATCCCTCATGAATTAGAAGATACAGTCCAACAAACCTGGAATTGTGGAAAACTAATAATCAACCAGGTGTCACATCTCTGAGGAAGGCATAAAGACAGACCTTGAAAAACCCCAAGTACATACCTGTAACAGCTTACCCTCAACACAAGAACCATACACCAACCCTTTCACCTCACCCAGGATGCATTCAAATACACCTACACAAGGCTATGCCGAAGTATACAGAACAGTGTAGGCAGGAGGAAGTGGAACCAGTCTCCACCAGTTCCAAACAAAACAAGCAAATACACATACAAAAGACTATGCAGAAGTATACAGGACAGTATAGGCAGGAGGAAGTGGAACCAGTCTCAACCAGATCCAAAAAAACAAGCAAATACACCTACACAAGGCTATGCAGAAGTATACAGGAAAGTGTAGGAAAGAGGAAGTTGAACCAGTATCAACCAGTTCCAAAAAAAAAAACAAGCAAATACACATACACAAGACTATTCAGAAGTATACAGGATAGTATAGGCAGGAGGAAGTGAAACCAGTCTCAACCAGATACAAACAAACAAGCAAATACACCTACACAAGGCTATGCAGAAGTATACAGGGCTACCCAGCAATAAATGCAGGCAGCCAGAACCATTCATTATCAAAAAATCCCAGAACCACACACAAACGTATGTAGTCAGAATCATGTGATACCCAAAAACCCACCAGTACAAGTACCACAGGGCTACCTAGAAATACATGCTGGAAGGACAGTCAGTACCAAATAAGCAACCAGCACCAGACCAACCTTATCAGCACCTCACAGTACTTTGTGCAAGGCTGTGCAGGCATGAAAACCCTGTAAAATCATTTCCCAACCAGAAGAATTGCCTCAGTTTCATGAAGTGTCTTTTTTTCAACCAGAAGAATTGTCATCTCTCCAATACCAGGAACCTTGCAGTCCTTTAGCTACAGAGAGTGATGGAAGATACAGGAATAATAATAATAATAATAATAGTATTCCAATGAAAAACACATAAAAAGCTCAAAAAATGAATATTTTAAGAGCTGGTGCAAGGTTTAATTGGTTTGGTTAAAATGGTTTTCAATTTTTAATAAAAGAGGGGCCACAGGATTATACTACTGGGGGTCTTTACAGAAAAAAAACCTCTCTTCAAGGGGCCACCTTAGGCAGTTTAAGAACCTTGGAATGAAGATGAGTGGCTTAGAAAGGGCTTATTCCACTGATATGGGTGGGCAAAACAGCACAATGGCCAAGACAGGAAGGGAAACACTCACTATGAGCACTTTACCACGAAAATTGTGAAAAAATAGGAAGGTTTTCAGAGCAGATGGGGCGGATTTACTTGACTAAATTCAATTGGTTGATTGGTTTTTTGAGAAATAAATAATAATACTACAGAGTAGGTCATAAATAACTTGGTTATCTCTTTTATAAGCACTTGACCAACAATTACACATTTTCTGATTGATAATAATAATTTCCTTGTTAACTGATGGGGAATAATAGGTCCAAAGAGGTCTGTAAAAATACCTTTTTGGGGTGACTATGAGCTTCTCAGGGTACGTAGAGAGGGTTATTCTCTTGGGCGGAGGCTGGCAAGCCAGTCAGGGAAAAATTAGCACGTCCACTTGGTGCTTTCAATCAGCTGACATCAGATCTGCTGGATTTCTGCGCTATTGTAGCGACAGAATCTGTTAATCTAATATGGTGTAAATGTGATCATTCTGAAATCATCCTTCATTTGTGCTATTAATATTGTTTTAAAGTGGACAGATGTGGATGTTTAATGATTTTCCGTAATTTTCTGAGCATGTAGGTAATTTTTAATAATTTTTATGATGACTTCTAGTATTGTTGAAGATCAGGATAAGTGATTTATGTGGTAATCCTCAATATTTGGTTTTTTATTAAAAAATACTTAAACTGAGTTTCTTATGGATTTTATTTAAGTTTTATAGTTTTTAGAATATTAATAATGCATATTTCAGGTTATTAAATATGCTAGCTAACCCTATCTAGGTTTTAGCTATCTTGAGTGGTACCTGGTTATCAGATTTGTCACAACTGATCCAGGCTTGGGGATCAGTTAATTCAGATGCATGCGGGGTAGGATCCGCTGCATTCGTTGCAAAATTAGCTTCGCGCGTGACTCCTGTACGCGGTAATGTGTAGCTACGGGTACGTAGGGTTGTTTTAGGATGCGGGGCTGCAGGTGGGAATTGTGACATAACACATTTCCGTGTGTAACTCCTAAAATATACACAACACTCCAATTCTGAGTGAAATTTAGTTGTAAAACCTATACGTCACAATACATGTGAGATATTGAAATGGCAAAAAAGTGCCATATTGCTGTTGTGGCTTTTGGTCCCTTTTTTCATTTAATTATTTAAAAATAGAAGGAGTTGGATTTCCAGGATGGGGTCAGTGATTGACCCTACCTAATTTTTGTTTAGGAATCCATTTCTGCAATAATATTTATTGATTTCGCACTCCTTCTTCAGTCAATTCTACTTTTCTTATTTAATTGTTTTTATCACATTTCTTCTGTCACTTTGACAGGTTTCTCTGTACATAGTAGGAAGCTGAAATTCCCCCACTCCAAGATATGTCTATATCTAAAAAGAATTTCTGGGTATCATGCCTTCTGCTAGCTCTGTAATGTCTCAAGTGTATGGGTTCATCTGGGATATAGTGTACAGGCAACCACTCATCTTAATCAGCTGACTCTCCCTTGTATCTGACTAGGTAGAGTCTAACATCTTTTCCATTGATCCTGCCTTTTTTATCCTTAAGGATATTGCTAACTTTTCCTCTGTCTTTTCCAGATTCTTCTGCAACAGGTATTTCTGGTGAAGGGGTATGTTCTCCTTCCCTTGGGTGGTAGTGTTTTATGAGACGTACTGGGAAGACTGGGTTTTTCCTAGAGAGTTCATCACTCAAGATTACTTCCACAGCATTTTTACCATGAAGGTTCTTAATAGTGAAAGGTCCTACAAAAGATTTTCTGAGCTTCCTGTTACCAGCTAGGTTAGTAAAGTTAGTGGTAGAAACTAAGACTTGATCTCCAATCTTGAAATCAGGCTCTTTATGGGTTTTATCCCACCTCTGTTGGTTATACCCAACATGATCCTGAACACATTTAAAAGCATGTTTATTGGCTAGATCTATCATGTTCTTGAAATCAATTGATGTATGATGAGTATTTTTTAGCTTTGGGTTAATTTTATCCTTGGGTAATTTAGGGATCCATCCTCTTTCCAGTATGTAGGGTGCTTCTTTAGTAGTGGAATGCTTGCTACTGTTGTAAGCCATCTCAAATGCAGGTAAAAGACTAACCCAGTCATGGCAATAACCATCAGAATTCTTATATTCTAGACCAAAGAAACAGAACCTTCTGAGCATATCTTCTAGATTCTGAATCATTCTTTCATCTAAACCATCCATCTGAGGGTTATAACTGTAGAGAAAGCTAAGGTAGTTCCTAGGATGTCATTAAGATTTCTCAAGAACTCAGAGGTAAATTTGGGGTCTCTATCACTGATAATAATCTTGGGTACTCCAACATAAGCAATGATTCTATTCCAGAATAACAAGGGAACTTCCATAGCAGTGTCTTCCTTGTGGTTAGGTAGAAACTTTTCTTTCTTTGAGAACCTATCTAACATAACCAGGACTGAGTTTTAGGAATAAGCACCTCCTGGGTGTAATCCAGTTACAAAATTCATATTGATGATTTCCCATCTTTTCTTGGGTTCAGAAATCTTCTGTAGTAGACCAAACTTTTTCCCAGTGGTCCTATTGGACTTGTAAAAAGTTTCAAAACTGGTAACATATTGGATAGTGGAATCTCTCCAATTGATCCACCAATCATTTTTTTTGACCTTTTCTAAGTTCCTATCAGTTGATAAGTGGCTGGAAGAGCAGCTATCATGGCACTCAGCCAGGATATGTTTGATGTGGTCTATCTTAGTTAAGACTATGAAAATGAAATGCTGGTGCCTGTAGTATACTACACCATCCCATAAGGTGAACCTTCCAGCTTTGTAATGTTTCAGAAGAGGTTCAGGTAGACTATTAATCAGTTCAGATGGTGGAGAAGTACTTTCCATAATGGTGATTAGAGTCTTTATATCAGAGCTGTAAGCCTCTTTAATAGAGTTGTACAAATATTCATCCAGTTCACAGATGTGGATTCCTAGAATAGGAGCCTCAATATCAAGTATGTTAATATTCAGTATAGTAAATATATCATTATCCTCTGGGTCATAAGCAGGGCTACTTGGATCATTGGGCAAAGCATTCCTACTCAAGCTATCAGCATTCTGATGTTTAGTACCAGCTTGGTGAGCTATGGTTGTCTGACCTCTGTAGTGTTGTATGGCTATCTGCCACCTTAACATGTGCCTACTAGGGGTCTTCATTTACATCAATTTCCTGACAGCATTGCAGTCAGTAATCACAGTGAAATTGGTGCCTTCCAAGTAGTAATGGAGTTTCTCCAGAGACCATGCTAAAGCAAGACATTCCATTTGACTTGCACCATACCTTTTATCAGTGTCTTTAACTGGTCTGGATATGAGGAGTATAGGTTTTTCCACTGTTTTTTCATCCTCTATGACTTCTTGGTGTAAAGCAGCTCCTAGCTCTTCCATAATTGCATCTATATAGAGCTTGAAAGGTTTAGAATAGTCTGGCTGAATCAGTACTGGAGCTGAGGTCATGGCCTTCTTGAGTTCCTCATAGTTCTTGACTCTATCATGATTCATTTCAAACAAGGTGGTTTTGTTGCAGATTTCATACAGACACTTGGTTAGGAGAGAAAAATTTGATAAGTACTTCCTATAGTAGCTGCGAAAGCTAATAAAAGATAGATGTTCAGTTTTATTCTGAGGCATTGGCCTGTTCATCACGGCTGCTATCTTGCTTTGGTCAGCAGCTCAATTTAGTCCAGAGACAATGTTTCCTAAGGCTTTGAGTTCTCCATAGCCAAAGTTGCACTTTTTCATTGCTAACTTTAATCCCAATGAAGAGAAATTTTTGAGGACCAGCCTTACTTTCTCCATGTGAGTATCCCAATTATCAGATTAAATGATGGCATCATCAATGTACACCATCATCCATCCTTTTCTGATGAATTATCCTAGAAATTTGTCCATCATCCTTTGAAAATGAGAAGGAGAATTTTTGATACCAAAAGGCATCCTAAGATACTCATAAATTCCCAAATGAGAGGTAATTCTCATGAATTTCCGGCTATCACGGCTGATAGGTATTTGGTGAAAACCTTTCAGCATGTCCATAGTAGTGATATATGTAGCCTTTGAGAGGTTATGCAGAGCATGGTCAATCATTGGAATAGGATAGTAATCAGCTTGGGTATATTAATTCAGAATTCTAAAGTCTCCAACCATTCTTGATTATCATCATGCCAGGCTATGCATACTGGGGTAGTAATATCCACTTTTTCAATGTGTCCTAATTTCCTTAAGACTTTTAAGTCAACTAAATCCTGTATATGAGTTTCCAGATCAGCTCTAGATTTTTGAATAGAAGGGTAAGCAGTTCTCCTGGGGTAAGGTGGGTAAGGAGGTTTAATGGTTAATGTCATCTTGTTACTATTGCAGAGCAAGCTGCAAAAGTAACAGAAATAAATTAAAAATGATAATGATAAAATCAACCTGAGAAGGGGAAGGAAAACCATAAAAATTTTTGCAGAAATGGATCCTCCACCCAAAATTAGGTAGGGTTACTCAATGAACCCACCCTTGAAATCCAACTCCTTATAATTTTAAATAATTAAGAAAGGAAAGACCAAAATACCACGGCACCACCATTGTACTTTTTGGCCAATTAAATATTTCACATGTATTTTCACGTATAGGTTTCACACCTAAAATTCATTCAGAATTGAGGTGTTTTGTATATTCCAGGAGTTACAGATGGAAATTTGTTCTGTCACAATCCCTGAACGCAGAAGTGGCAGCCAAAACACCCGCGCGCGGCTGAGCTACAGAACTGTCACCCTGTCAAAGCCATTTACGCAGCCCCAGGCCTCTGACAAGGACGCAGCCGCTGGACTACGGGTTGAAAAAGTGACAAGCAGCCTGAGAAACCTAGGTACCGCATAAACATGCTACAACCTACACAAGAAAATTCTCCATATGTAATAATTGTTCTTGTGGATAGTAGATAGTCTAAAAATACATAAACTTATATAAAAATACCTAGATAAACTTGATACATATTTTTTATAAGATATAATTCAAAGTACCAAAAATGTTGAAAATGAGATAATGACTACTTCTAAAAATATATTAAAATACTTTAATATACTTTTATGAGAATTTCTAGACATAAATATTTTTTGTGACATACTAAGAAAATTCATGATGTATAAATATTACATGAATACCCATGACTTATATTTTTAAGTAATTATTTTAGTAAATCGGCTGACATTTGAAAACAAGGAGTAAAATCAATATCATGACTTTACTCCAATTATTTAATACATAATAAGAACTCACCTGACATCAGATTATCAGTAGGAATGTCTATTCAAATAATTATTAACTTACTTGGAACATTTACTAAGGATAATTAATTAAATAATAAATAAAATAGACAGATTAATGTTATTCACACGTCCAAAAATCAATTATAACATAGAATAATTCCCATACCCTGTGGAATTAGATGCTACCCATGCTACAGCACCAAGAAAAAGTGACATTCTGACACTTGTTACCCTGCTAGCCTGAGTTTCCATCCCTTTGAGCTCCTGTACCCCTCAGAAGGACAATATTGGGACTCAAAAAGCTATAAATAAAGAGCTCTTTTGAGGATATTGATACCCAGAGACCCAGTTATATTTACATCCAGACACTGTTCCAAGGAAATTAAATACTCATAAGAGATAAGTAGGTGATTTGGGGCTTTATTCTGATTAATAATATCCATCCCAAACCCTTTTTTTATCAATTTAAACTGCTGAAAAACCTTTTAACCCCAGTAAACAGGTTTAACCCATCATTGCATGTCCCAAACAGGTACCCAAAGGATATAATAATATACCAGTGACGCTTATTATCCTTCCTCTTTCGTGGCAGCTTGGTTACAAAGCCCTGCCACGCCACTTTGTATTTTATATACATATTATCTTTGGGCAATATATCCTTTAAGAATATAAATTAAAGGTTCCAAAGTAACCAGGCCTACGTATTTTCATACTGAATTCCCTGAAGAGAGGTTTTGAAGATCCCCAATATAATTGTGGCCCCTCTATTAAAATTTTTAATAATCAATTTATTTATATTGAATTAAAGCAATAAACAATATACAAACCAACAAACCTTGAAATAATCTTTATCCAAATATTTTAAAGATTTTTGCTGAATTAATTGAATAATATATTTATTATTTAGTCTATCACCTCTGGTAGCTAAAGCATAGCAAGGATCTTGGCATCCAGGAGGCTGAAAGTTAAATTTAGAACCATGTCATGTCCTTTGATATTACCAATGGGGTGATCCTTGGTACAGAAAGCATTCTGATTTTCAAAGCAAACTGGCAAGATGTCACGTTTTTTTTCTTCCTTGATTAGGGAATTCAAAGCTGCTTGAGAGAAGTATTCTTTTTCAAAACTTCCCAAGAGTTTCTCAGAGGTTGAATCAGAAGTCTGAGCATTAACATTGCATATTTGGAACTTCTTGTTCCAGTCTCCCCCTATAGTAAAGTATCTACCCTTGCTTTGGAATACATCTATACCATACAAGCAAAGAGAATCATTTCCAAGAATAAAGTAATCACATACTCCATTTTGAAGCACTAAAAATTCAATTTTCAGTTTGAGTGATCCTTTAGAGCAAGCAAGTATGATATCAGAAGACCATATTCCAACGGCATTGAGAGAAGAATTACAACTGCTAAACTTAGCCTGAGGTACTGGTAATAGTTTCAGCCTCCAATTTGGTTCTTTTTTGTCCAAATAAGTTGAACCAACACAAGAGCAGAAAGCTCCACTGTCCAATAGTAACTTAACAGGGGAACCTTGGATCAAACCAGTAGCTTAGCATGTTTTGCCAGAAGTTTAATTTTTGTCGGCAGAAGGTGTCAGATTCAAAGCCTTAGCCTCAGAGACATGGAAAATCTTCATGTTTGAATTCCATTTTTGAGTTAATTTGGAATCCTAATTAACAGATTTTTTGTCCAGGGAGGACTCTATACTTCCTTCAATAACATTGATGGGGTTATTGATCACTAAATCACACTCAGAGAGTGATCCATCAGTATCATAAAGTTGGGGGTCAGGATTTTCATACTCTTCTCCTTCAATAGGATTAATTCTTCTCCTGGGCTGAGGACAGTTGGGTCTAACATGTCCTGTTTGGTTGAAGTTCCAACATACCTTTTCCTTGGAATCTGAAGTCTTCTTGACTTCCAAGTTGGTTGGATTAGCAGCAGGGGAATCTTTAGTTTTGGAAGTTTATTCTTCTCTACTCCTAGCATTTTGTTCCCTGGAGAGTCTGTTAATTCTTTTTTCCAGACAATTCATGTCAATGGTTTCTTCCAATATACCTATCAAGGTAGAGAGATCATTTTTCATGGGAATTCTGCACCTTAAACTATGGTTGATTTGTCCAGGAAACAAGTTGAGAATTCTCTCATTGAGCTCTCCCTTATCAGAATTGGGGTAGAAACAGTCAAACCTCCTTTTCTGGTCTAAACACTACTTATGATGTTTGTCCTTGGATGGATCAAACTGGGAGGTTTCAAAATTTTTCATAATCTTTCTTTTCAAAATCCTGCTACCAAAATGTTCTCTGATCAATTCCTTCCAAGAATTCCAGGGTAAAGATCCCACTTCTTCCCTCTTATTGATGAAACAATCAAGAGCCACTCCCTCAAACAGTCTGGGTAACCTTGCCACAGCTATTGCATCAGTTAGTTCATAAGAAGCAAGAGTTTAATCAATAAACTTAATAAAATTGACATTTTTATACTCTCCTTCTCAAGAGAATTTAGGCCATTCAGTGATGGGAGGAAGTAACTTCAAAGCTTTTCCCATTTCCGGTGTAGAGCTTGGTCTAAAAGATTCATATCTAGTTATTCTGGTTCTAGGAGGAATACTAGGAGTAATATTGAACCTGGCAGGTCTAGCTTCTTCTAAGTCAGTGGCTGGAAAGTTACTGGCATTGACCTTAAGATCTCTGAGATCATTCTGAATCATACCTAACTCCAAGTCAAGCTTGTTGTTTAATAAATCAATTCTGTTAATCAAATTAGTTGAAGAAGTAGGACTAGTTTTCTTAACTTCTTCCTTAAGTTGATCCATAGTTGCAATAATGTATTCCTGAAGGATTGATTGATTATCATCAACATGCTTCATCAGATCCAAATTACTAGATTTGATACTGTCCTTGATTTGTTGTATTTCCAACTCATCAATCCTGATTGTCTGGGATTGGGTGTCAATAACTCTGAAAACACTCAGACTCAACTTGTCCAATTGTCCATAAACTTTTTCAAAGAACTTTTTAATAATGGTAAAATTTTGAGACCCATGTACAGAAAAGATTTTAAGGGCCTCTACATCCAATTTTGGTACACCTTTTTCCACTTCTGGGCTAGAGAGATTATTTTGTCCCAATCCTTTGAGTTCCTTAACTTCTGATGGGCTGAGAACCTCTTCTTTTTGGGGTCCTTTCCCTTTAAGGAGACTAACTGATCCCAAGGATTCCAACTCTGCACGTAGCCTTCCACTTCTTTCTTTGGGATCAACTTTTGCAGAGAAATCTGAGATTCCTTTGCCAGAGAAATAGCTTTTCTCATACCTGTCTGATCCCCCTAGTTCTGAGCCAGCTTGAATTGTTCCCAGTAGCTCCCGTGCTCTTTCACTAACACTTTGACTCTTTCCTCTTTGGTTGAGTCCAGCTAGGGTGGCGTAGGAGGACCTGTACCCTCCTAGGATAATACGTTGG
The DNA here is from genome assembly GCA_025617555.3 of Puccinia polysora. Lineage (NCBI taxonomy): Eukaryota > Fungi > Basidiomycota > Pucciniomycetes > Pucciniales > Pucciniaceae > Puccinia > Puccinia polysora. The sequence continues at coordinate 33,749,379 of CM062636.1, read as the reverse complement.
TCAATGGCTGACTCTCCAAAAGTGTGTTGGTCGAGTTAGCGGCCCCGGTTGTCACTGTTGTTGTCCCCTGTGACGCTATGGTCACGGGTTTGAGCCCCCTCATTGTGCTTGTGACCGGAGTCCTTGCACGCATGGGTTCCTCCGGGCAAAGATTCATAGGATGGCTCTCTGCTGGTTGCTTGGGTGTTGCGCCTGTTTTGATTCATAGCCCAAAAAGGAATAATTCCTTGTCAAAATTTTTGAAGAAGACTTAAAAAATTATAAAAAAATAATAATTTTTGAGTTTTAATATTTTTAATAATTTTTTTAAGTATATTTTGACTTACTTATAATCAAATTTAAAGGTACCAACACTTGTTTGGGGTCACTACCGTTCTTGGGGGGTATTCCAATGGGGTCTGAATGGGTTCCAATCATATCTTGGGATAAATCCAAGGGCAAGTCCAAAGGTACACTGTCCGGGATTTCCTCCAGAAGATCCTGGTCAATAAGGTCACCAAAAACAAAATCCACTAAGAAGGATAAAACAATAACAAAATATAAGTTTAATATTTTTTTGTAATGTATTATGTGGTAAGATGATATTTCAAAAGAAAATAATTTTTAATCTCACTATTGTTATTATTGGATTTTTCTTCATCTTCTGGGTTGTTTTTATTATAAATATAAAGCTTTGTTTGATAAATTTTCCACTCCTTATTTTTCCTCAATAAAGAATTAAAATTGATAATACTTTCTAACTCAAGCTTGTTTTCTTTTAAAGGTTTTTGCTTATAATGAAGAAGCTTTTCCTGTTGTTGCTCAGGAATTATAATGATAGTCACAAAGTTATGGATTTTTTCTTCTTTTTTCTGTTTAAGAAGGTTAAAATAATAATTCATTGATTCTCCCTTGGTCTTAAGATCCACTAGAGAAATAAAGAATCAAAAATATATGTTGCAAGTATTTTAACTTATTTTTTAAAAAAATAAATACACTGGTCCAAGGAATAAATAATTAAAAATTAATTATTTAAGGATATTTCCCAGAAAGCCCCCCAGTTTTCAGCTCTCTGATACCAGGAACTTTGCATTCCTTGAGCTACGGAGAGTGATAGAAGATACTGGAATAATAATAATAATAGTATTCCAATGATAAATACGTAAAAAGCTCAAACAATGAATATTTTAAGAGCTGGTGAAAGGTTTAATTGGTTTGGTTAAAAGGGTTTTCAATTTTTTATAAAAGAGGGGCCACAGGATTATACTACTTGGGGTCTTTACAGAAAAACAACCTCTCTTCAAGGGGCCTCCTTAGGCAGTTTAAGAACCTTGGAATGAAGATGGGTACCTTAGAAAGGGCTTATTCCACTGATATGGCTGGGCAAAAAAGCACAATGGCCAAAACAGGAAGGGAAACACTCAATCTGAGCACTTTGCCCCGAAAATCCTGCAATAATAGGAAGGGTTTCAGAGCAGATGGGGCAGATTTGCTTGACTAACTTCAATGGGTTGATTGGTTTTTTGAGAGATAAATAATAATACTTCAGACTAGGTCATAAATCACTTTCTTATCTCTTTTATAAGTACTTTACTAACAATGACACATTTTCTGATTGATAATAATAATTTCCTGGTTAACTGATGGGGAATAATAGGTCCAAAGAGGTCTGTATAAATACTTTTTTGGGGTGACTATGAGCTTCTCAGGGTACGTAGAGAGGGTTATGCTCTTGTGCTGAGGCTGGCAAGCCAGTCAGGGCAAGATTAGCACTTCCAATTAGTGCTGTCAATCAGCTGACATCAGATCTTCTGGATTTCTGTGCTATTCTGGCCACAGAATATGTGAATCTTTTATGGTGTAAATGTGATCATTCTGCACTCATCCTTCCTTTGTACAATTGATATTGTTTTAAAGTGGACAGATGTGGATGTTTACTGATTGTCAATCATCTTCTGAGCCCCTAGGTAATTTAAAAAAATGTTTATGATGACTTCTAGTATTGTTGGAGATCAGGATAAGGTATTTACGTGGTAATCCTCAATATTTGGTTTATTATTAAAAAATACTTAAACTTAGTTTCTTATTAATTTTATTCACGTTTTATAGTTTTTAGACTATTAATAATGCATATCAAGGCTATTACATATTCTAGCTAACCCTAACTAGGTTGTTGCTATCTTGAGCGGTACCTGGTTGTCAGATTTTTCACAACTGATCCAGGCTTGGGGATCAGTCAATTCAGATGCGTGTGGCGTAGGATCCGCTGCGTGCGTGGGAAAATTAGCTGCGCGCGTGAACTCTGTACGCGGGAATGTGTAGCTACGGATACGTAGCGTTGTGTTAGGATGCGGGGCTGCGCGTGGGAAATGTGACATAACACATTTCCGTGTGTAACTACTAAAATATACACAACACTCCAATTCTGAGTGAAATTTAGTTGTAAAACCTGTACGTGACAATACATGTGAAATATTAAAATGGCCAAAAATTGCCATATTGGTGTTGTGGCTTTTGGTCCCTTTCTTCATTTAATTATTTAAAAATAGAAGGAGGTGGATTTCCAGGATGGGGTCAGTGATTGACCCTACCTAATTTTGGTTGAGAAATCCATTTCTGCATTAATATTTATGGATTTCATACTCCTTCTTCAGTAAATTTCACTTTTCTTATTTAATTGTTTCTATCACATTTCTTCTGTTACTTTGAAACGTTGCTCTGTACATAGTAGCAAGCTGACAAGAATTGCCTCAGTTTCATGCAGGTTTTTTTGTCCAACCAGCAGAATTGCCTCATTTTCATGCAGTGTCTTTTTCCAACCAGCTAAAATGTCTCATGTACCTGTATCCCACCTTAACAGGGGAAGCCCCAGGGCCCCCCTAGGGGCAGCCCTGAGCATCCCCTGATTAGCAGATTATCTATTTAAGGAGTGCCTCTCTGCCCTATCCAGGTTTTATCATCATTTCATCTGGCCTACCAGCACTCACCTACCCCAATCCAACCCATTTATCTGTGTAACCTACTCAGATAAACATTATTAGTGAACCAATTATGAAGAAACAGGAAATCAAAAACCAATTTATAACCCATCTTTAACCAATTAAAACCACCCACCAGGTGCTTGAATAAGGGTCCTTCTGTGACCTAAATATTCAGCACCTGATTAAAGGAAAACCACCCCCTTTAATTAATAAATAACCCTTACAAAGAAAGAGAGAACAAAAAAAAGAAACTACCAACCTTTCCTCCACCCAGCCCCCTGTGGTTCAATCCATCCTTTGGTCCTTTCCTGAACCATCCCTTTGATAAACCCTTGAACCCTTTTATATTGGTATATTGGTTAAGATAACATATATCTGATCAATAATTAACCAAAAATCCAATACATCTGGTGTATTCTTCAACAAACCCTATCAATAACAATTAATAACTAATCTAGGTCTGATCTGATACCTATTTTAAGTCCCAAAGAAACCAGCAATTAATTTAAATAAATTATTGTGCAGACTTACTATATTACTAGAAGGGCAGGAAATTCAAAACCACTCATAGTCTTACTAATACTCCAAAGGAGAAGAAGTAATACTAAATTCCCCTTCAAGGACTGGCAGCAAGCTATTTTCTACTTTATTTATATAATCCCACAGGAGTCTCTACATTGGCTCTGCTGTTGTATTTGGTAGTAAGCAGGTTGGAGGTCATACTTGGTAGGCCTTTCCTTTTTGCCTTCCAGGCATCTCTAAGCTTCTGTCTGGATACTAGGGAGGAAATCCCTATTGTTGGGGACGCCTTGGGGAAATGATACAAGACAACCATCTGTTGGCCTGAAAGTGGTGGATGGGAACATTGGAATGGCTGCCCTCTTGCAGAAGGCAGCCACAAAAATTTGGCAGAGGATCTTTAGATGTTGGCCGTGTGGCCTGTGTGGGGAAGTCTCTGTCCTTGCGCAGACGGTCAAAAGGTAAGGAGCAGGAAGGAGGAACCCCCGTAGCGCGGTCCAAAGTGCTTTGGGCAGTATGGAGAAGAGAAGGGATTGGTGCAACAATGATGGGAGCAGGGATAGGATCAAAAGTGAGACCTTCCTTGTATGCACCTCCAATGGGTGTCAGCACAAGCAGCTACCCTTGTGCCACAATTGTGAGCAACCCAGATTTTGTTGCAGGTCAACAATTAAAAACAGAGGATAAAACCAAGGGATTGAAGTTGGTTGAGGTGTGGGTCTTTGGTAGCGAATACAAACCAGTTGCTAAGAAGTTAAAACCACAGAATAAGCAAATGCCACAGGACCTCAATACACTCATGAGGCCTACCCTTTTGTCATGGGACCCTTGTGAGTTGCCTTTGACACCTGCAATCCTGGAGAAGAATCCGACGGGCTTGACGGAGGAGCAGATGGCGGAACTCAACTTTGGGCCAGAGGGGTGGTTGCAAGAGTAGGAAGTACAATTACTCAAGGCAATGATTTTCATGCAAGGAAGGCGCTATCCTTTTTCTGGAGGAGTGGTGGTTACTCAGGCATGAGATTGGGGACCCCTACCAGATACCTACGGTGCCCCATGACCCTTGGCAGATTGAACCCATTCCTATCCTGGTAGCGGTTTGGGATCAGTTTACAGCGTTGGTGCGGGAGCGTTGGCAGACAGGTCTGTACAAGCATTCTTTTTCTAGTTATTCTAGTCCCATTTTTGCAGTACTAAAGTAGGACAGGAAGAGTCTGCAGATTTTCCACAACCTGCAGAGGTTAAACTTGGTAACAATCAGAGACTCTGGGTTGCCTGCACAGGTGGAGGAGTTTGTGGGAATATGAGTGGAAGAGTCTGCTACGGGTTAGTAAACATCATGAGGGGGTACAATCAGTAGGAGCTACATCTGGAGTCCTTTCCAATGATGGAGTTTGAAATGCGGTTGGGACAACTTCACTTAAGGCAGCTTTGGCAGGGGGCAACTAATTTGGTAGTGGTTTACCAGGCAAAAATGATGTGGATTTTGCCGGACAATGTTCTAGAAACAGTGTGGATATTTGTCAATGGCGCGGGTATCAAAGGGAAACAGAGCAATTATGTCGGAGAAACTATTGCGGGAAATTTGGGAATCAGGCATTTTTTCTAGGAGTAAGCCCGCACTTTGGAGAAAATCCTTTTCTGGATTGAGGAAGCAGGTTTGACTGTTTCCATTAAAACGTTTGCAGTTTGTGTTCTTGCCTTAAAAGTCTTTGGCCATGGGGTTTCCGCAAAAGGGAGGAAAATCACTAAGGCCAAAGTTAACAAAGTTTTGGAATGGCCTACTCTGAAGAATGCTACTCATTTTTCCCAGTTTTTAGGTCTATGTGGATGGGTACAGATCTTCATTGAGCGTTTTGCAGAGGTAGATAGCCCATTGTGAAGACTGATTAGGAAGGAGGCTGAGTGGGTGTGGACGGAGGAATGCAATTGCGTGTTCCGGGAGCTGAAGGAGATTTTTGGGCAGCAAATACTGTCAAAGGACCTTGACTACAAAAAAGGAGGGATCCAGCTTGCGGTGGACTCAAGAAAGTTTGGTGCAGGCGGTGTGCTGACCCAAGGAGATGAAGGGAAAGACAGGCCAGTACTCTATGAGTTGATGACCTTTTTGGAGGTAGAATCTTGTTACTTGCAGCCAAATTTGGAGTTGTGTGGAGTGAAAAGGATCATGCAGAGATGACAGCATGTGCTTTGGGGGGTTTCTTTTGAACTTCTGGTGGATGCAGAAGCGCTGGCTAGTATGATTGATTCCCCAACCTTGCCTAAGGCTCCTATGACATGGTGGATTTCATACTTAAATTTTTTCAATTTCACAGTGTGGTGCCCCATCTTGGACACCCTGGCCAACCGCCAGGCTTGCCACCATCCACGCCACACCACCATCCCAACCTTGGAGCTGAACAGCACAGACCAACTCACTTGTCATCATCATAAAACTAATCCATAATCCCATCATCATCATCATCATCATCATCATCATCATCATCATCATCATCCATCTCAAGCTCAAATCATCCCCTTGGCCGCACTCATCCATCAACTCTGATCCTCCCACTCAAGATCACTTCCAACCCAATCCTACCTCATCCTATAGTCTCATGATTGAGCCAAACTTGGAGAAGGATCTCATTCATCCCTTTGACCACAATCTCATGCTCAATGGGTTGATCTCAATCACCAACCAATTGATCCATTCCTCCAACACCGCCCTAGCTACTACCAAGACCTCCTGTGACTGTCTATCATCCTTCTCCAAGTTCGAAAACCTACTCAATTGGTCAATCAGGACTCAAGAGCAAGATCTCCAATGGAGCTTAGAATTGATCCAAGAGTACGCCCAAACCTTGGATCAAATCCAACAAGACCTGCTCATCATCTGTCCCCCAACGTTTGATGATCATCATCATCATTGAGATGGCTCCTCAGATCAGGATCATCACTTCAAGATCTACCAGGAACTAACCAAACTCACTCAAACAATCCTCAAATCCGAGAGGGGGACCGTCATCAAGCTTTGAACCAATCCTCATCATCGCCAAAAACTCCACCAATCTACTCACTACCCTCAATCCAATCCGTGCGTTTCATTTCTCACCGGTTTCCCGCACGACTCTTCTGTTGCCTGCGCGGGTTGGTGATGTGTCCTGCGCCCCTCAAGGATTCTGACCGCGCAGTCATCCGCGGCCCAGCGGTCGCCAAGGGCCGTCAGCCTGTCTGCGCGGAACGTCACCTCACCCTCACCTGCCTGTGCCCCGCGTTGGCATGGGCTGGTGTTGTTTTTCATCCCCGCTCATTCATTTCCTTTAATTATTTCATTTATCCTCAAAAAAAAAATCCGCTCTATTTGTAGTATCTCTTGTAAATAGTTTACAGGGACCCATGGCCCATAAAAGGAGGGGCTCTCCCCAGCCTTTTGTTCATCATCCATGGGAGTGTGTGCTTATTTCCCCCCGTTATCATGAAATTAGATCCTGATCCTTATCCTGGGTATATCACTGATTGCCCCCTGATCCATTTTTGATCCTCAGTCTTTGCCCCTCTGTGGCCTGATCCTTATCACCAACCAATAGCCTTGCTGGTTGAAGAAAATTCTGTCTGTTGGAATTTTTGAGTGTGTTATACCACTCCTTGGTCCCTTTCTCTGACCATACTGGTCTTGATCCCTAATCATCTTTCTGGAGCCAATCACAATGGATTGAAGAGGTCTTATTAAGCTTAAGACCTGGAGTGTTATACCTCCCTTTCTTTTCTTTGGAGTTGCATTCTGCCAGCCTAATCTTGAGTCCCTTGAGAAGTGTTGAGGTTATCCTTGCTACAAATCAGTTACTGTTTGCTTTCAGAGCTTCTTAAACATTGTGCTTTGTCTTGTACAGCCACCCTCAGTTATCTGGTACCCTTCAAGCGCTTGATTGCGGAGAGTTGGGTAGTTTCATTGAGAACCTGGAGGTTGGTTGGGTTTGAGTTGATCATCCCCAATCTTCTGCTGACAACCAGAGTTATTAGCTTTTGGGCATTGTTTACATACAACAGCTTTTTTTCTTTGAACTCTAAGCAGACTTTAACTTCTTTTGTTCAAGTTTTTCCCTGGATAATCTTGTCTCAGATAGTGCTGTTCCATCGCTACCAAACTATTATCATCTTTATCCTCTACTCCTTGATTCCTCATTTACCAGGTTCTGGACCTTGATCTTGGTTACATCTAAATATTTTTGTAACACTCAGGAGGGCAGCCTAAACAGCACCTTTCCCCTCCACAGAACTGCCACGACCTAGCACCGTTTGGAGTTTTGAATTTGGTCCCCCGGGCCAGGATCAAACCAGAAACCTTGGGATTTACAATCCTAACTTGAAGAATCAACTCCAAAATCCAATCCAATTTTTTTTTTCTTTCTTTTTTTGTTTGTTCTTTTTTCAGATCTGATCCGTGGAGGCAACTTGGTCCAGAAGTAAGTCCTCCCAATTGTGCACCATCTGGGCAAGATCCTTGTTGTTTTTGTGAAACTCTACTCTTGCCACACTTGTGAGCCACCTTGGAACTCTACTCTTTTGGATCTCTTAGGAACCCTTCAACATGGAATCTTCTGGATCCTCCTCATCTGTTTGGGCCAAGATGGTCAAAATCAAACCTCAGAATAAAAACTTAGGCTTCAATCGGACCAATTTCAAACAATTCCTGGACTCCTATGAGATGGCTGCTGAAGTGGATGGTGCCAGTGAACATGATATGGCTTATCAGTTACAATTTTTCATCTCTTCTGACAAAGTTATGGAGTTTATCAAATTGTTTGATGGATTAAAAACTCTTAACTGGAGGCTCCTGAAGGAGGCTATGTTGGCCTACTGGGGAAAAATAGATGTAGCCAGATTTACTTTGAAAGACTTGGATGCCCTGGTTTCTCAATGGATCTCCAATGGTGGTGTCTCTTCAGCTTCAGATTATCAGTCTTTCAGAAAATCTTGGGATCCTATCCAATCTTACCTCATCAGAAACAATCACATTGACACTGTGGACAAAATTTGAGTCCGATTTTTCCAATCCTTTTCACCAGGAGTCCAGGAAATAATTAGGGATGAACAGGTCAAATCTGGATCCATGATCACTACTAGGGATAATCAATTCAAACTTCCTGCTTTTCTGGTTTTGAGGGGAGCAGTGGACAAGGTCATGAAAGTTCAAACTGCCCTCACTTTTGAACAGACCAGAATTGCTGAACCAGTCCATGCTCCCTCCTTCCAAGAATTCAACAAAATCATGAAGAAGATGGAAGCGAATTGTAGACCCAAATCGAATCCCCAGGCCAATAAGGAATCTGCTACTATATATGAGATCACTAAATTACTTCAGGCATTTGAGAATAAAATAGATCAGAAAATATCCTCTTTAGCCACTCCTCAAACTGCTAATTCTGTTCCTAAATCTACTCTAGTCTGTTATTATTGCCATAGGGAAGGCCATGGTACTGGTAGATTTCCCGAACTCCAGAAGGACAAGGAGGATAAATTAGTATAGCAGAAGGGAAATAATTTCTTTCTTCCAAATGGTGCATTAATCCCTTTCAACTCATCTTGTCCAATGCGTCATGTGGTGGCCTCATACCAACCACCAACTCCCAAGAAGGCATCCTTGGTTTCTGTGGATTTTTGATCATCCTGTGGAACTCTGTAACCATGGTATCCTCCAGCTATCACTTCTTCCAGCTTCTCTGGCACCTATCAATCTGATCCAGCTAGGAAATGCCATGAGGAACCAAAACTTCATAAGTCTCCTCCTGTTCCATCCTCAATTCTGCAAAAACCTGTTAAACGTTGATCTTCACCTGAGCCTCCTTCCTCTGATGTGGAAGACATGGAAGTAGAAAGGGAACCACTTATGGAAAGGTTCCAGGACAACTCTGATCTTCCCCCTCCTCAACCTGTCCAACCCTCAGATCCTCTTCCAGCACCTATTTCATCTGATCTTCCTCCCTCCACCCAGCCCAAAGTTCAATTTGAGAGGGGCATCTCCAAGGACTACCCAAATGCTGTGGAAGGAGTATTAAAGAAAATTTCTGATCTTAAAATCCCTGATCTATCTGTGGCTGAACTCCTGTCAATCTCTCCATCTGTGGCTGAAGGGATGAAGAAATGGGTTTCTCGTTGACTTGTGGAGATTGGTCTGGACAAATTAAAGGTCTCCTCTGGTACTCTGATGGAGGATTCTGGTGGAACAGATCCCTCTTCAGATACCAACCTGTATTCCTGTCCGCTTGGCTTTCTCCCATGGTATCTTGGTGATTCAACTAAAACGGTTTCTCTCCTTGTGGATTCGGGTTCTCAGCTCAACTTGATTTTGGACTCCATGGCCTGCAAGCTTAAACTTAGCCCAAGGGTCAGTTTCAACTCTGCTGTGTATGGGATAGGGAACCATTCCTGTGAGCTGGTTGGTATTGCTGAGGATATCCCTGTTTGAATTGGTCAAAATATTGTTGGCACCTGTCACTTTTGGATCACTCGTCTGGATGGTCCCATGATCTTGGGAAGGCCTTTCTTGATGGACTTTGGTGTTACCCTGATGTTTTCTGATCAAGTTGGGGAGAGAATTCTCCTCCCTGATGCTGATGGCAGAAAGATTGAAGTTCCTCTTTGTTCTCTGGATTCTGTTTTTTGGGAAAGAGACTTCCCTGGTCATTCTTCCAAATCCGTCCTGAAGGGAAAGCAGAAAGAAAACTCTCATTCCTCTCATCCTCATTTTTTAGCAGAATAGTTGGCCCTACTGATAGTTGTAGTTCTTCTCAGCCTCAGACTTCAACTCATGGATCAACTCCCACTTCAGAGGCATATCCTTCTTTTTCCTCATCATTTCCTTCTCATCCAAATAAGATCAAAAATCAAACACATGAAAAATCCGAAAAATCCAAAAATATTTCTTCTCTGTTTGGACCTGTTGTATCTTCTTTTCCTTTTTCTTTTCAGCATGATCACTCATCCTCTATTCCGGTTTCAAATCTCTGCAATGAGTCTAAACTAGATCTCAATCTTGATTCTTTTCTTGGTGGCTTTGGTATGAAGGATTATGGTCTTAGGTGGAGGCAATTTGAGGTAGAAGTAAGTCCTCCCAATTGTGCACCACCAGGGGCTTCTACTACTGTCATTTTCAAAACTCTACCCTGTGCCACACATGTGAGCAATGTGTTATCTTTTGGATCCTCTTTTATGGAGAAGGCACCTTTCAAGGACACAGCAGAACATTGAACTTGGAAGATGTTGGAACATGATCTCATTTTTTGTAGTCAGGTCTCACTGGTCAATGCTTGGAGGAAGCAAGTATTCCTCTCCTTTGCCACTAAGTACAAACCAGTTGCAAAGAAGGTCCAGCCAGTCAACCAACCAATGCCTCTAAACCTCAATCCTCCCCTTATGCGTCCTCCTCTATCCCGCAATCCTTACTGTGGTCTATCCCAATCCCTCACTGGTCCATTCATTCCCTCTGGTCGGGTCACTGAAGAACGTCTGAAAGTGGTAAACTTTGGTCCAGATGGATGGCTTTTACCTGATGAGTTAAATTGGATCAAAAATATCTTGTCTCTAAGGGAAAAATCTATTGCATTGTGTGAAGAAGAGAGAGGTCTCTTGAAAGAATCCTATGGTCTCCCTTACATCATCCCTGTAGTTGAAAATGATCCTTGGCAAAAGAAGAAGATCCCTATTCCTGCTGCAAAAGTTGACAAATTCATCAAGTTGGTCCGCAAACAAGTCCGTACCAGTCTATACAAACAGTCAACCTCCAGTTACTCTAGCCCGGTTTTCTGTGTTCTAAAGAGTAATGGTAAACTTAGAGTAGTTCAGGATCTCCAACCTCTTAATAAAGTTACTATTAAAGACTCTGGCATGCCTCCTGCCACTGAAGAATTTGTTGAATCCTTCTCTGGGAGAGCCTGTTATGGTCTAGGAGACATCATGGGGGGTTACAACGGACAATCTTTGCATCCTATTTCTTGGCCGCTCACTACTTTCAATACTCCCCTTGGTCAATTTCAACTGACTCAATTGCCTCAAGGTGCCACCAACTTGGTTGCAGTCTATCAGGCTCAGATGATGTGGATCCTCCAGGAAAAAATCCCTGATCATGCAGGTATCTTTATTGATGATGGTGGGATTAAAGGTCCAGTTTCTGAATATGATAATGAGCTCTTACCTTGGCACTCAGGAATCCAACAATTTATCTGGGAGTATGCTACTATCTTGGAAAGAATTTTTTTTCAAATCGAGGAATCTGGCCTTACTGTCTCTGGATCAAAACTTGCTGCCTGTGTCCCTGCCTTGGAAATTGTTGGTCATATAGTCTTCAAGGAAGGAAGAAGAATGGCACCCTCTAAAGTCAACAAAATCATCTCCTGGCGTACTCCAACAAATCCAACGGAAGTTAGAGGTTTCCTAGGTGTTGTAACTTATTTCAGGATCTTCATCCCCTCACTTTCCAAAATATGTGCACCCTTGCGTTGTCTAACCAGAAAGGAAGCTGAATGGATTTGGACCCAAGATTGCAAACAATCATTTCAGTTGCTCAAAACTATTGTTGGAAATGACATAGTTTTGAAAAAGATCTCTTATGGGCCTGGTGCTGGCAAAATAAAATTGGCAGTGAACTCTAGTTATCAATCTGTTGGGGCTGTTCTTACTCAGGAAGATGAAAATGGTTTGGATCGTCCTGCTCTGTATGAATCTCTTCTTTTCTCAGATGTGGAATAAAGGTACTCCCAGCCAAAACTGGAAATTTGTGGTGTGGCCCAAATGTTGAAGAAGCTCCATACTATCCTTTGGGGTCAACACTTTGATTTACAAGTTGATGCACAATCCATTATTGAAATGATCAATGCCCCCAGTCTTCCAAATGCTCCAATGACTTGCTGGGTGGCTTTTGTCCAGTTGTTCTCTTTTGATATTGTTCACAGGCCTGGAAAATCTTTCACCATGCCTGATGGTTTATCTTGAAGCCCTCTTGGAGATGAAGAATCAGATGTTGGAGTGGATTTTGACAAGGAGGAGCCTTTAATTCCCCCTGTCTTCACCTTTTACTCCCAAGATTATTCTGGCTTCCAACAAGGGTTCTGGCTTAAATTAGAGCAGTACCTTTCCACCCTCCAAAGGCCTCCTGATATCTCTGCTAAAGATTTTTGATCTCTCAAGAGGAAGTCCTCCAACTTCTTTGTTCAAGGCACCAGGCTTATGAAAAGAGGGAATCCTTGTGCCCTTATTGTGGTCACTATCCCTTTTAAACAAGATTCAATCCTGGAAAGTCTCCATGAAGGCCTTGGTCATTGTGGGGAAAACAAAACTTATCAACAAATATCCAAACAATTCTGGTTGCCATCTCTGAAGAAATCAGTCTCTCAATGGTTCAAGAGTTGTGAAGTGTGCCAGAAACGTGATCTTAGGTGCCCGGCCAAAATTTGTTACCCCACTGGAGAGTTGACTGTCTTTGGGAGGATTGCTATGGATGTGGTTCACATTAAGGCTGGTGGAGCTAAGTACCTCATTGTGGCTAGAGATTATTTTTCTGGATGGGTTGAAGCAAAGTTTCTTAAGAACCTCAGCTCTGAATCGGTAGCAGCTTTCCTTTATGAGACTTGGACAATGCGTTATGGCTTGGCACAATCTTATTTGACTGATGGTGGCTCCGAGTTTGGTGGTAAAATGGCTGATATGATCCAATCACTTCCTGGTCAACATAGGCTGACCACTCCTTATTATCCTGAAGGCCAAGGCATGGTGGAAAGAGGCCATGCTCCTTTGAAGGCTGCTCTTGTCAAACTGGCTGGTGAAAGTGGCAAGAATTGTCGCAAATTCCTCCCCCTGGTCCTCTTCTCTGATCAAATTTCAAGTAAACAAACCACTGGCTACTCACCTTACAAAATCATTTTTGGTCAAAGGTCTTTCCTTCCTCTGGATCTGGAAATGGAATCTTTCTTAGGTATTTCTTGGGAAAAGATTTCTTCCACCACTGATCTATTAGTTGCCAGATCCAAGCAGCTGGAAAGGAGTGAAGATGTCTGTATTGAAGCTTATCAGAGGATGATGGAGTCAAGGGAAAAATCAGTTCAGTATTGGGAATACAAGCATTTGAAGCAAATCAGGGATCCCTTGAACCCTGGGGATCTAGTCTCAGCTTATAATTGTTCCTTGGAAACTCAGTGGGGAAAGCTTTTCTCTAACCACTGGAATGGTCCTTACCAAGTGGTCCGTCAAGTTAGAGGTGGATCATATGTTTTAAAGGAACTGGATGGTACTCAGATGGCCAGAAGGTTCTCTGCTGATCATGTCAAGAAATTTCATTCTTGTGGAGGCAACCTGTTCCAAAAGTAAGTCCTCCCAATTTTGCACCACCAGGGTCATCTGCTGCGTTTTGTTGTGAAACTCTACTTCATGCCACGCATTTGAGCATCTGGTACGCCTTCTTCATTTTATCTCAGCTGCTTCTAGGATTTTCCTTTGGATTGATCAACATATTCTTTTTCAATCACTCTCAAGATCAAAATGGCCATTCCTTGGTTTCATTCATCTTTCTTTCCTTTCTCTTTTTATGGCATCAAACTTGGGAGCAGACTAGGGACAGTCTGTAAGTTGGGGAGAGATGTGGTGCCCCATCCTGGACACCCTGGCCAACCGCCGGGCTCGCTGCCATCCATGCCACACCACCATTCCAACATTGGAGCTGGACAGCACATACCAACTCGCTTGTCATCATAATCAAACTAATCTATAATCCCATCATCATCATCATCATCCATCTCGAGCTCAAATCATCCCCTTGGCCGCACTCATCCATCAACTCTCATCCTCCCACTTAAGATCACTTCCAACCCAATCCTACCTCACCCTATAGTCTCATGATCAAGCCAAACTTAGAGAAGGATCTCATTCATCCCTTTGACCACAATCTCATGCTTGATAGGTTGATCTCAATAACCAACCAATTGATCGATTCCTCCAACACGGCCCTAGCTACTATCAAGACCTCCCATGACTGTCTATCATCCTTCTCCAAGTTACAAAACCTACTCAATTGGTTGATCAGGACTCGAGAACGAGATCTCCAACAAAGCTTAGAATCAATCCAAGAGTATGACCAAACCTTGGATCAAATCCAACAAGACCTGCTCATCATCTGTCCCCCAACGTTTGATGATCATCATCATCATTGAGATTGCTCCTCAGATGAGGATCATCACTTCTATATCTACCAAGAACAAACCAAACTCACTCAAACAATCCTCAAATTTGAGAGGGAGACTGTCATCAAGCTTTGAACCAATCCTCATCATCCCCAACAACTCCACCAATCTACTCACTACCCTCAATCAGATCCGCGCGTTCATTGCTCACCGGTTTCCCGCGCAAGTCTTCTGTTGCCTGCGTGGGTTTGTGATGTGTCCCGCGCCCCTCAAGGATTCTGACCGGGCGGGCATCCGCGGGCCAGCGGTCCCCAAGGGGCGTCGGCCTGTCTGCGCGGCCTGTCACCTCACCCTCACCTGCCTGTGCCCCGCGTTGGCATGGGCTGGTGTTGTTTTTCATCCCGGCTCATTCATTTCCTTTTATTATTTCATTAATCCTCAAAAAAACAAAAAAAAACAAAAAAATCCGCTCTATTTGTAGTATCTCTTGTAAATAGTTTACAGGGACCCATGGCCCATAAAAGGAGGGGCTCTCCCCAGCCTTTTGTTCATCATCCATGGGAGTGTGTGCTTATTTCCCCCCTGTTATTGTGAAATTAGATCCTGATCCTCATCCTGGGTATATCACTGATTGCCCCCTGATCCATTTTTGACCCTTAGGCTTTTCCCCTCTGTGGCCTGATCCTTATCACCAACCAATAGCCTTTCTGGTTGAAGAAAATTCTGTCTGTTGGAATATTTGAGTGTGTTATACCACTCCTTGATCCCTTTCTCTGACCATACTGGTCTTGATCGCTGATCATCTTTCTGGAGCCAATCACAATTGATTGAAGAGGTCTTATTAAGCTTAAGACCTGGAGTGTTATACCTCCCTTTATTTTCTTTGGAGTTGCATTCTGCCAGAGTACTTATGAGTACCTTGAGAAGTGTTGAGGTTATCCTTGCTTCAAATCAGTTACTGTTTGCTTTCAGATCTTCTTAAACATTGTGCTTTGTCTTTTACAGCCACCCTCAGTTATCTGGTACCCTTCAAGCGCTTGATTGCAGAGAGTTGGGTAGTTTCATTGAGAACCTGGAGGTTGGTTGGGTTTGAGTTGATCATCCCCAATCTTCTGCTGACAACCAGAGTTATTAGCTTGTGGGCATTGTTTACATACAACAGCTTTTGTTCTTTGAACTCTAAGCAGACTTTAACTTCTTTTGTTCAAGTTTTTCCCTTGATAATCTTGTCTCAGATAGTGCTGTTCCATTGCTACCAAACTATTATCATCTTTATCCTCTACTCCTTGATTCCTCATTTACCAGGTTCTGGACCTTGATCTTGGTTACATCTGAATCTTTTTGTAACACTCAGGAGGGCAGCCTAAACAGCACCTTTCCCCTCCACAGAACTGCCACGGCCTAGCACCGTTTGGAGTCTTACAACGGTCAGGCATTTTCTGGGGAAGGCTTTTACAATGCCAGATGCCTTGTCACGGTATCTGGAGGTCTGGCGTGTGCCAGAAGGGGATTTGGAAGTGGAGAAAAAGCTTCTGACAGTTGCAGCAATGGCTGCGGAGGTTTGAAAACTTCCCCCAAAACAGTGCGGAATGTTTCAGGAGTTTGACAAGGATCTTTGGATGCTTCTTTGTCCTGAAGGTTTGTTGGCAACAGAGGTTAGATGTGTTTGGCAGAAGTTTTTGCTTTTTATTTTGCCAGGATTGGCAGTTGTGGAAACAGGCACTTCCAATACCCTTGGTTGTGGTCACAAGGCAGGAGGGTCAGGAGGATTTGATGCGGAGTCTTCATGATTACTTAAGCCATTGGGGAGAGTCAAGACCAGGTTCCGGTGGCCCTTATGGGGCAAACAGTGCAATATTGGGTGCAGAGTTGCAAAGCTTTGAAGCTGCAGAGTACCAGCTTACCAAGGGAGGTGGGTATTCCAACAGGAGAGCACACCCTTTTTGGGAGGGTCTCACTGGATTTGGTCCGTACCAATGCAGGAAAGTTCCAGTATCTGCTTGTGGCTTGGGAAAACTTGTTGGGGTGGTTGGAGGCATGTCTGTTGGTTAAGCTTTTGGTGGAAAAGGTGGGGTTGTTTTTGAAGGAGAATTGTCTTGCTTTTTTTGGGTGTTTGCGGCTCATCACCATGGACTGCGGGGCAGAGTTTTGGGGTGATCTTTGGAGGCTGGTCAAATCTTGTGGTGCAAAGTTTGGGCAAGTTACAGAATATTATCCAGAGGGAGGTGGTTTGATAGAAAGGGGGAATCAGCCAATCAAGGAGGCAATGGTCAAGATCTGCAGAAGTAACGGGAAGAAGTGGCAGGAGACCTTGCCAGTTGTGCTTTTTGTGGATTGGATGTTGGTCAAGCAGGGGACGGGTTATTTCTCTTACAAGCTCTTGTATGGGCAGCAGCTGGTGCTTCCAATAGATATCAAATTCTTGACTTTTCTTGCTATCAACTGGTGGAAGCTTAAGACCATGGAGGATCTAGTTTTGGCGCAGGCAGAGCAACATTTTTGGAAAAAGGAGATTGTGGCTAGGGCCGCAAAGAGGCTTTGGGACAGTCGGGCTAATTCAGTTTGGTACTGGGACAAGTGTTGTGCCAATCCCTTGTGGGACCCTTTGCGGAGAGGCAACCTGGTTCTGCTTTATAATTGGAGCTTGGAGACGCAGTGGGGTAAGCTTTTTGTGGATTGCTGTAACAGTCCTTATCAGGTTGTTAGTCAGTTTCCAGGTGGGAGTTATCAGTTGGAGGAATTGGATGGAACTCCCCTCAAGCAGAAGGTGGGGGCGGCTCACATCAAGAAGTTGTGCAGGGAACTACGGAATATGATGAAATGGAAATTTCAGGGGATGAAAATCAAGAGATTGCCAACATAAGCAAGCCAGCTGCAGAGGAGAAGGATTCTTTGGAGGAATGAACTTTGGGGTCAATTTTTGAGTTTTGGGGGAAAGGGGAAGCTCAGATCACCAGAGCAGCGTGGAAGGTCTAGTGTTAGAGGCCTTTGTCTGGGGTTGTCCAGGTCCCTTAGGAGATATGTATTTGCCAAGTTTGGAATCTCTTTGTAGTTATTCTTTGTCTCAGTTTCTTTTTTTTGTGTGTCTCATTTTTTAGCATGGTGCGGAGAATCAAGAGGATTCCTTTCTGGGGAAGGCAAGGCATCATATTCATTTCAAGAATCTATATACAAGATTTAGGAGGCGCAGCAATAATTTAATATGTGCAGAAATCTAAGCAAGGAAGATGGCTCCGCGGAGCTCACCACTGGCACAATGATGCTTGCGGAGGAGCTTGTGAAGCTCTGCAGCTGGGATCCCAACCAAAAGTTGGAGGATGGCCAGTATTTGCTCATCAAATTTGCAGAGGTACCTGTCAATTTCAGCTTTGTCAATTCCTCAGCTGACTTCTTTTTCTTTGCTTTGGTTGACCTCGTGGTACGGAGAGAGCAAGCAAAATTGGGTTGACCTAGAAAGGCAGGATCAAGTTGGAGGACTGAAAGGAGATTCAAGTTGAAGGTGTCCGGATTGGAGACAAGCAATGTGGAGATCTTCCAACCGGCAATGGAGGCAACAGTGACTCAAAAAGAGGCGCAGGAGCTGTGTCAAGATATGGAGGGGTCAAAAAAAAACTCATGGGGTAGGGACGGCAAACCAGAGCTAATCACCTGACCAAGCGCAGTGACTCATCCTCTGCAGGAGGTGTTGTGGTTGGAGTGGGTGATGGTGGACAGAATAGGGGGACTTTGGGCGCTGCCAGAAGGGGTATCAGAGGCTTAGCCACGCAAAAAAAGACGGGAGCCGTTTTGGGCCTGCGTGATACCTGGCCAAGTCCAGCATTTAGGTTGTGGCATTGGCCCCAGGCTCAGGTGGCATCTCCCCAGGTGGCTGCAGTGGGGTAGTCTGCGGGTTGAGGAGGGGGGAGAAGGCAGTCTGTGGCCTCTGTGACAGGCAACAAGGAGGCAGCGTGTTTGGGCTTGAGAGTCCAGTTTTTGGTCTCAATAGGTTTTTCATTTTCCACCACAAAGTCGGCCATTGGTCTGTGAGGGGACCAGAGGTAGAGCGGGGATGGGGCAGAGGACAAGTCCGCAAGGATCCAGGGGTCAGAGCAACAAAAAAACACCTGCAGTGGCCTAGATGGCAGGGGTTGCAGGCTGGGTGACTGGCAGTTTGGGTGCATTTCCTCCGCATTTTTGCGCAATACTTGCACGTTTCCATGACGGGGATTTCTTCCTTTCTTTTGAGAGGTTTGAAGTGTGACTAGGAGTTGGGTTTTGAGGGGTTAAGCAGATGTTCTGGCATTGTGGAGTGTGGGAATCCTGGGGACAGAAATCAAGTTGTGCAGGGATGTGGTGGTTATTTATAGACACAGAGGAAAGTAGGCTCAGCACTGGAAATTTAACTTGGAGCGGCTCAGCAGTGGTTGGAAGTCCGAAGCACAATAGGCTCAGAGAAGGGCATTGGCGGACTGTCTATTCTGGAGTGCATGAGCTAAGGGCTAAGAATTGGTGTGGCGCGCGCTTTTTGTGGGCACAATGACAAGAATGGGCTGGAGTTTTTGTGATTTTCCAAAATTGTGTGGTTGAACATAACTTTCCCTCCGTGGCTGTGGGTTTACTAATGCGGAAGCAAGTGATAAAAGCTAAGTAGTACGGATTAGGCCAATTATGGGATATGCACTGAGGTTGAGGAGCTGTGGGGAAATGAATGCTAAAGTTGAGGAGGTGGCATGCAGATTTTTGAGGATTCATAGTTATGCCACATGCAGGATTGGGAGTGATCCACTAGGGAAGATTGACAAGGATATTTTGTTAGTTATGCATTCGCGCGACTCAACTGTTAAGGGGAATTGGAAACAGGATCATTGAATCTACTGCAAATCATTGGATTGGGTAAGGATCAGACTATTAGTAAGGAGGATCAGTGTGGAATCCACAGAGGTGGTGGGAAAAGGAGTCTTTCATTGGAAGTTTTAATTCCTTTTTTATTTGTTGTATATACAAGGAAGCTTTTCTTTTTTTGGAGGGGGGACATAATGGGAGGATTATCACATCATTGGATTACTGGAGTATATAAAAAGAACATTTCATGGCAAATGATAGTTGATTCTTCTGTTGATTTTGAGTGTAATTACCAGCAAGAGTTCTTGCAGTTCATATTTAGGGAAATAGTTCAAGTGCAGAGGTTGTTGGGGAGTCCATCTTGTTTATTTACTATCATTTCATTTCCAGTTAGATTTAGTTTTTTCCAGCTTGGGTGTGGAAATGGAGTTTGATTAAGAATTGCGGAGGTACAGGAATGTGACTCAAGGGCTAGTGGACTTTCTGGAACTTGGAGCAATATTTTTGTGGAGAATTTTATATTTTTGTGGGTAATTTTACCAAACACACAATCTCTTTCCACAACAGTCAACTGCCACTCACCTTGACTTACTTGCCACCCAAATCTAGCCCAGCGCATTGTATAGCAACTCCTCAGAACTCAGGAGGATCCAAAGGCAATCTTCCTGGAGGTACAGTGATCTCCTTTTACCCAAAACCTTGATTTCAGACTCTCCTTCTTCCCTTGCTCTGAACTATCCTTTTTTTTTAACATCATGCTCTCAGTACTTACCAGGCCAAACTCCACTCTTTTTCAGCTCAAGGTATAAGTTTGCACTTGCTCACACTCCTATATAAGAAAGAAGTCCCGCTGTTCCTATGCAGTCCCACTGATTGCCTGGTAATTCCCTGAATGTTTTTCTACCAATTTTTCATCCCCTCCTTTATGTCTATGGCTCACATGTTTGATCTCAAACTTGTGCTGAATAAAAGAATAATGATCTAAGATTAAAACTTCTTCATTACATTTTTCCATCTTCTCATCACTTGTAATTCTCCTCTCATCTTCTTCATTTCAATCTCAACCAATCAACCTTGAGTTCTTTGAGTAGTAGTGCCTGTGCCTTCAGCCCCTTGCATTCCAGGGGCAGTTGTGACAGTTTGAAAATAGTTACATGTTTTTCATTTTTGAGATATGGTTTACTTAACCTCCAGTTACACCTGAGTAATTTCCTTCAGTAACACTAAAATTACAGGGATTAGCATGTGCCTCCATTTTTCCTCTGTTACTAGTTCCCCTTTTTTTGTTTTTTTGATTGCTGGATGGTTTTTTATATTGTGTTACTTGGGATCTCCAAACCAAGTTTCATTCTCCAAGTTTAAGGGTTATTGTTTCCCCCACTTGGACATATCCTTTTCCTCAGTACCACCTACCTCAGTCCATAAAGCATGACACAAATAAAGCACAACATCAATGGTGCTGTCCGCTTACTACCTCTGGCTTGCGTCATAACCTTCCAATCTTGGCAACTCAGTATATACTTGCAAAACCTTTCAGTTAACTCTAATACCAGTCAACAATCCATTCAAGCTTTGCTCTTCTCCCTTGTTATCATCAACCCTTGGATTTCAATTCTTGGTCACGCACTCACACTAGTTTGCACTCACGCCTAGATAGCCGCATAAACTGTATAGTTTTCAAATAGACTAGTCCCTTACCCTGCATAAACTACACCTTCATACTTGCATTTTCCTTGCATTTTATTCCTTCCTGTCTGATCTATTACATCCTTGTACACTCATAATCTATTGTCTTGCATTTAACCTACAACCTTGGAAAAAACTGTACTGTTATTTCATTTTCCCATTTTTCCCCTGTCATTCATTGCCTCATTGCTCTTTATCTCTAGTTTGCCATCCATTGGGTTGTATCTAGTCATCTTTGGATTATCTTATAAAGACTGCATTGCCTGCCCCAAGATTTTCTCCTCAGTTAGTTAATTTCATACATTCTTGCATTTTTCTAAAACCTTTCATCACAATGGGCTTGGCTTTGGTTCCTTTCCATCAGAAAACTTTCTTCCTCTTGCTGTTTGTTGAGCCACCAAATCCTAAGTTTGCACTTTGCATTTAGCCTTGCTACCTTGCATTGTCTCTTGCACTCAGCCTCTCCCTTTGCGCTCACAATCATCTAAGATTTCCCTATAGTACATGGGGTGGGGGTGTGACACCAAGTGCAATCAGGCTTCCCAATTTTCTTGCTTCATAAATCATTTTAATTCTTCCCTTGGTCTCATTGTTAAATTCATCATTTTCATTTTGATTCTTAATTTAAAATCCAACATTCAATATTTAAAAAGAGTTCAAAAAATTACCTAGATGGGAAAAAATTACCACAGCCCATTAATTCAAACCAGGGAAGTAGTGGACAGACTAGACAGGATGAGGAGATGAGGGAGATTTGATTCATGTGGTCAAGGAGGAGAACTAAAAAACTCTTGAAAGTGAAATTAACACCAATAAAATCAAGCATGTTTGTAGTTAATGGGGGTGGGAGCTTTAAATATTATTCCCAGGGATTCTGTTCACTCACTGTATGTACAGTGGGTAGACAGAAATAATTGGACTGATTGACCATAAACAGCCAGTTTATTTTCAATCATTTTTTTCAAGCTAGATTTGTCACTCAAAAACAGGCATGTATTTACATTTGTTCATAAGTTTATATATTTCAGCATCTCTAATTTAATTTCACAAAAATTCAAATTTCAAAAAATATCAAATTCTAATTGTTGAAAAAATCATATAAAGCACAAAAACCTCAAAAAACATGCCAGAGGAATAAAAAAAATTGAAAAATTCTGTACCATTGATATTTTTTATTCTTTATAGGGGTGTTAGAGAGGATCTAAATGAATAATTTTAATGAAGAAAATATTAAGATTAAGAGTTCCTAAAAAAATTTCAAACCAGTTTTAATCAATGTTGAATTTTCAGTGGCTTGGTAAGATGGTGGTGGTAATTTTCAGATAGGTTGGTTGGAAGTCTTGGGAACCACTTAGAAATTCTTATTCAAGCTCTGTGGTCATCTGATGTTTATATTTTTCAGTTGTTCTACTCTCTTTCAGATTTGAGGTGCCTTGAGCTCCTTGAGATTTTATCAACCTGAGGTTAATTTTGGGTTGACTGATTTGAATTTCTCTGAAAAATATTTCAACCATTGTGATTTTACCCTCTTCCAATGGTTAAACCATTTTGATCTTCTGAAACAACCAATTTCCTGAAGAATACTAAATATCAAATAAAAAAAAAACATGAATCAGAATCAAATATGAAGAATAAGATCCAAAGAAATTACTTACCATCTTTGTTTTTGGATTGATCAATAAGTCAGACATCAAAATCAAAAAACTGAGTTGGTGGCAATGTGGCAATGGGTTGGATGGAGTGGGAGCCTAAAGATGGGATGGTCAACTTGAAAATCAAGTCACCCAGGGCTTCATCTACATTGTTTGAAGTACCCAGATGTGGTTGCTTTGACAAACAGTCCCACAAAGTTTGTCTAGCCACTGTACATATATAATTTTAAGGCTTAGCCCCCTTCACTTATTCTGCAGTCCAATCATCAAACTTTTACATTTCTGTTACTCTATTTATCACAGAAACATTAAGACCAGATTGTTTTACCCACCTTCAATACTTTTGCTTTCAAGGAATCTTAATGAATCAGGTTTCAATCTATCAAATTAACCCAAAAATACCTTGAGTCAGAGGGTTAAAACACATCATGTTTTTTAGCCACTCTCTCACAATTACTAGGGTATCTAGTTCCAATCCGTTTCCTCTGTTTATGTTGATATTTTAAACATCCAAACCACTGTTTCATTTGCTAATCCTTGTTCATTTCTCATAAAATGATAAACTTTTATTTCACTCATTTTGCATCTGTTTATTTTAGAGGTTTTCAATTCCTTAAAGCCTGAGGGAGCTTCTTTGGATCCACTTGAAAGAACATCTGATACCCAAAACAAAGAGAAAGCCGGTACACAGACCCATGAATTTTCAGGATTTTTCAACATTTTTCCTGGAGCAGTTAGAATTTCAGTGATCATACTTCCTCAGTTGGATTGGAATGACCTGTAAGCCAGGGCAAGCATAACGCCAGGGCTTTGGAAGCTGACATGCAGTTGATTGCTACAAAACAGGTTAAGATAGCAAATATCTTGAGATTTTGAGTTGATGCCTTTGCAGAGGCGAAAAGGGTATGATTTTACGCAGCATACGCAATCATTCTTGTAAATTTTTGTTTGTGTATTCATCGTAGCCTTAACAGGGTCTGGCGTAGCTGCATTTGAAAACCCGAGAAAAAGAAGAAAATTAGGTTCTTTTTTCGGTTCTTCTCCCAAATCCTCATTGTTGGTCACTTACCCAACTGGTTTTGAAACTCCTTCATGCTGGTGATTACCAAATTTGTGCTCGTGAGATTTGCTTTTATGGACTGCACCGATAATTGATCCCACATGTCCAGATGCCTCTTTCATCTTGAAATTGTGTTTTTCAATTTTTACGCGTCAGCTGAAAGCATCGAATGAGCCTTTTAAAGAAATTATTGCTTCTGGATCTTACCAGGGACTCTGTTACATTGATTATTGCAGTGAACAAGCGATCTGCCAACAAAAAACACAATTACTTTCTTGAATCGCATAGAAGAAGCCTTACTGAAAGCTTACCAACTAATTCAGCTGAGAAAGATTCCCGCACAACAACCCTCAAAATCTGCGTGTCTTCAAGATCCGGAGGTAGCTCGTAATTGGGAACTTAATCACCTCGATCGGAAATTGATTCGGAAAATTAAGCATCCGGATATTGGCTGATCTTAAACTAGACAGTTAAACCCACCAATCCAGCCTTGAGCTCTTAGCAGCACTGCATAGAATCACATCGAGAATTATGTTCATATGACATCAACCTCCAACAAATTATCCTCTTAGTCGTAGATAGAGCTAGCAATAAGAAACATTCTAACCTTGAACCCACTTTTGCTTCAAACCTGGGTGCTGGAATTGTTTTTGGATGAACAGTTAGATAAAATCAATTCATAGACGGGCACTTCCGTTTTAAGAATAAACAAACCTTCTTTTTGAAATCTTCGCTCCAGCAAAATGTCACAACCGGCAAGCCCATCACATACTCCTCAAACTGTCCGGAAAGAAAAACTTGGCTTGTCAAAAGGTAGAGCCGTCTCCCATATTTCATTTACCAATACTTACTTTGGCATTCTGATCACCCAAAACTTGACCTCGTGGTTTGTTCATATCTACCTTCTTCCTATGAATGTCTGATAAAACTTTGTAGTAACCACTTTTCTCTAATGCGCGAGATAAGATTCGGGCATTGGAGAGGTCTCCCAGAGCAATTTGTCGATAGCCTTCAAAGCCGAGTTGAACAAAGTTGTAATATTGATTAATTATTGGATGCGCCGGTCTAGAAAAGTTGAGCGAAAACGAGTATTCAACCGAGCCCAGCTGTGATAATGACAGAGAAACATGCGGACATCAACAACCATTTAGTTTCTGCCAATTTTTAGTTCATTTATATTCTGGCATGATGTGCTCACGTAATGCAACTCGAAAACTAGCTCCTTCGGTAAATGAGCATGGTCTCTCCAAACAATCCAGCCGCAGCCGACATATGTCAAGCCGAATTTATGACCGGAAGCGTTGATGGAAACCACGCGCGGCAATCTGAAATCCCATACGAGATCAGGGTAAACGAACGGCGCTACAAAAGCACCCGAAGCCTCAAAGGATAATAATGATTTTTTTAGCTCATCCTTCAAAACACAAGCGTTCTTTGTTTGAAAGCCAAAAACATCATTATAGTAAAAAATCACACACTCCATCCACATGAATTGGGATTGAAATCCCCGTTTGGGCTTCATATTCATCCAACAGGTCAGACATCAATTTGACAGGCTCGAAATGCCCGGTGTAAGTGCTGCCGAGTATGATGAAGCTGGAAGATCGCGGGATTGAGAAATCCAAGTTTAAACGCTCAAGAAAACGTTCTCGACTTACACTCCGATAGTATTTTCGTCACTAAAAATGGTATACAGCACTCCTCAGACGGCATTCCCACACGTAAGAAGGAATGAAAACAGCTACGGACACATATTTCATAGCTCTTTTTGGATCAAGGCAGTAGTTCGTTTCCTCTGAAACAGGAACTAATCTCATCTCCACATCAAAATATCTTGCAAACTTTTCCAGGGCCACTTGCGCACTGTGCAAACGAGCGAGAGAACATCAATCTTATCTAAGCCTAGTGGATTAAGTTGAACGTGTAAGGCTCACTTGGCGCCCATGATGATGTTAGGACCAGGTTCATGAATAGACTTTCCGGCTGCCTTGCGTTTGGCTTGCCAAATCTTCTTCATGGCTAGTCCACCAAGCTGTATGGCTTCCGATGATCCGGTAGTAGCAGTCCCTAAAACACGTCGTCGATAATTATCAGTTTCAAGGCTTTTAGAGGAAGGCTCTAGATGAAAACTTGGCTCACCTATCGCATTCGAAGAATGGTTAGCATTCCAAACATGAGCAAGCATAGAAATGCATCGAGTATGGAGAATCTACCAAAGAATGAAAAATACGCTCAATCGGTCCCCACAAAGCGAAGCCAAGAGATAGAGGATCGATACCTGAGTTTGAGGATACTCGTCCTACAAATTGATAGGTGTTGAAGGTTTTTTTTTTTGTTTGAGTAATTTTTTTTTGAATAAAAAAAGAACATTTAACCCGATAGTCTTGATCACCGCCGATTTCATCGAAGGTGAGATCGATGCAAATCCAGTCATGATAACCATACCTGATCGATCAGATTTTTTCCGATATTTTCAACACAAAGTTTTGTTGCTTGTTTCTAGGATTCATCCGGAGATGAGCTTTCGACCAACTAGTCCGCTTACTGATCGGAGAAATATTGACGATAGCCGAAGACTTACGGGTGTCCAGGTATTAACAAAGCTGGCAAGGTTGGCATTTTCCTTACCGTCGAAATCAAGTATCTGAATGAGATCATAAAAGAGTCGGTAAGTTGTTTTGATCTAGTGTAGAGCTGACAGTGAGAGGATGTTGGACTTGAAGAAAGAGGAAATCGACCAACATCATGAATGAGCTGATATGCTGTATCCGGGTCGATTCCCTTGGACGGTAACTTGAACTTTGGAATTTCCCGGGAAGCTGAAGGAGTAAAAATGTCACCACCAGTAAGCTATCTTGGATTCGAATCCTGATCAATCCAGGAACTTGTTTTCTTTTGTGTAAAGCCTACCATATCTAGTCGTGTAAGGCGTCTTGATCTTGTCATGATGCTCTCCATGGGTCACTTTGCTATCCCGACCATAATCGTGATCGGGTGCAGGAAATTTGGAAATGGGTGGAATCATGATTAGAAGCCGGCATACATCTAGTTCATGAACGAATTGGCGAGAGAAACTAATTATTAAACACCGACTCACTGATCATGCTCTTTGACGGATTGCAATAAATGCTCGGGTTTGATCTGATGAGTTTGGGCAAAGGAAGGAGATGAGTTAGGAAAGGATGATGAAGCAAGTTGAGGGATCGGTCAGACTCAAGTTATCATACTGACATGTCTGGATAGAGACATGATGAAAGGATCAAGCAGATAATCGGTAGCTTTGACGAGCTGGCTGCGGTCCAAGTTTCGAGTTCAACTTGCGAGTAAGTACGCTTATACTATATAAACCCTTATATTCCAGATCATAAAATGGTCATCAGCCCAACGATGGAAGCAGACCCTTCGACTGATCAGATCTCACTTTCAATGAATTGCGAACTCCGGTCGATGGATGGACAGTACTGTGGCTGCCCCCGTCCTCTTCACAGTTCATGACCATCAAGAGCTAAATGGCCACCAGCGTCCGACTATCGAAGGGGGTCCTGACCATCGCATCCGATGGCCTATGACGTCATAGATCGAATGGGATATCCATGCACCTCCCCACCGGATGAACATATCGCCAAGCTTGGGAAAAGCTAACCCACCAGTGGCAGTAGGCCACCCTTGTCAACATTTGGGGACCCCAAGTTAGGTTCACTCATACGCAATGTGGCTCCTCCGATTCGAGTCAGTGAGTTGTTCACTGCTATTCTCATACTCTCATGATGTGAGGCACCGTTCCTACGGTACCCAAACAGGGACTGACAAAACGTTTTTATGAGTGGGGGGCATTCGAAGTTGTGCGACGAGCAGCAGGGCAGTGTTGGATACGTTGTGTTACGAGTGACGGTAGAACACAATTATGTCACAGGACTCAACTTGCCAACTTTCACGGATTTCCCACATGTCACATAGCTTATAGATAGTCTAGTGCCAGACCATCCGCCCGCCCGCGAATCCTTCTCTCTCCTTACCGAGATTTGAATTCGGGATCGGCCTAAAGGTTAGGCCGGAGGCTAACGCGGTTGATGGTCAGATTGTTACATTGAACACGTTGAAGGGGAAAAAAACCATGTTAGTGATACTGGCGAGAGTTAGAATACGGCAAGGAGTCAAACAGAACCGCGCAGGCTCGGAATATTGACTATCAATTTCAAGAAAACTGTCCAGAGTTTTTGTCGCGCATGTCCGGCCGGCCGAAATGCCGATACACCCCGGACGGCGTAGGGCAAAAACCGGACGGGCGAGAGAAAAATCGATTCCAGGAATGTTCGCGTGGCAGGTCACCTGTTCCAGGTTTCCCGTCTGGCTTTTTCTCAAACCAGACAGGGGACCGCGCCCCTTCCCTCCTCCATCAACCAACCAGTCGCTCCCCTCAACTTCAAGGCTCAAATTGGCCCCATGTAGTCATTTCACTTCTCCTTACCATTCTAACTCAGCCTTTTCCCTTTTTTTTCTATTTAGGGATTAGCATTTTTTCTGACTATAGGTTGTTTTGTATTCAAGTTACCATGGACAATGCCATTGACAAATTGTCAACAGATGATGCCCCCCCCTAAATATGACAATGAAGCAAGGTGATTCCAAAACAAAATCAAGGCCCACTCCATACCCATCCAGGAGGCTCACCACAAACTTCTCTTGAATCAAACACTTTCCAAGGCACTCAAGAGCCTCCGTAAAAATAAAAAGAAGAAAAACCAAAAATTGATCAGGCTTGGAAGCTGCATCAACCCATTGGCAGCAAAATTAAGAACCTGGTCAAGCAGCAAGTCCTCATGATTCTTCTTCTCTTATGCCTGTGGCATGCAATAAGGATTGAGATGGTGTGTATGACTCATCATCATTTTGGTCATCCAGTTAATTGGGGTCTTCTTTTCTAACTAAGTTGTGAATGAGGGCAATTACTAAAAAAGCCTGTTCCTGGATCTTGATTAAATACATACATACTCCATGAAAGACTGCAAAGCAATTTTTGACTACTCTAAATATTTTCTCTATGACATTCCTTTCACTTGAATGTCTTAGATTGAACAACAAGTTGCAGAAGGAGATGGTGGAGAAATGGGGAACACGGGAACAGAGTTTTAGGGAGGTGGATCTAGAACAGCTGGCAGTGGAGATGGCAGAGGCAGGGGGAGTTACTATTGCAAATAAGGGCTAAATCCTCTCTGCCTTTCACGTTTCCCCCCACCTTTACTAATCCTGTTTCACATATCACCTGGTTTTCCCATCTCACATGCCATTGTGGTGGTTATTTATAGACACGGAGGCAAGTAGGCTCATCACTGGACATTTGACTTGGAGAGGCTCAGCTGTGGTTGGAAGTCCTTAGAAAAATAGGCTTAGAAAAGCCCTTTGGTGGACTGTCTATTCCGGAGTACATTAGCTTAGGGCTCAGCATTGGTGCCGCAGGCGCACAATGACAAGAATGGGCCAGAGTTTTTCCTTTTGCGGACATTGAGTGGGGTCAAATATAATTTCCCTCCGCAGCGGTGGGTTTACTATTGCAGAAGCAAGGGATCAAAGCTAAGTAGCACAGATCACGGATTAGGCCGGTTATGGGATATGCACTGAGATTGCGGAGCACTGTGTGGCAATGAACGCTAAAGTTGAGGAGGTGGCATGCGGATTTTTGGGGATTTGTAGTTATGCAACATGCTGGATTGGGAGTGATCCGCTAGGGAAGATCAACAAGGATCTGTTGTTAGTTATGCAATGATGCAACTCAACTGTTAGGGAAAATTGGCAACAGTATCATTGAATCTACTGCAAATCATCGGAATGGGTAAGGATTAGAATATTTGTGAGGAAGATCAGTGCAAACGCACAGAGGCGGTGGGAAAAGGGGTCTTTCATTAGAAGTTCACATTCTTTTTTGAGAGTAGGTAAGGAGGGTCAGTGCGGAATTCTTGGAGCCAAGAGGGGTCTTTCATTTGCGGCTTGAATTCTTTTGTTGTATATATAAGGAAGCTTTTCTTTTTTTGGAAGAGGGGGAGGGATCATCATTGGAGTTAATTATTGGACATTATTAACAAATATTGGAGTATTGGAGTATATCTTTATGGAAAATTATAGTTAGATTCTTTTCTTCCGTCACTTTGGAGTGTAATAACCAGAAAGAGTTCATGGAGGTCACATTTAGGGAAATAGTTCAAGTGTGGAGCTTGTGAGGGAGTCCGTACTGTTTATTTACTATTATTTCATTGCAATTTGGCTTTAGTGGTTTCCAGCTTGGTTGCAGAAGCAGAGTTTGATTACAATTACAGAGGTACAGGATTGTAACTCAAGGGCTAGTGGTCTTTCTGGAACTTGGAGTGGGATTGTTGCAGAGAATTTTATATTGTTGCTTGGAATTTACCAAACACACAATCTCTTACCACAAATTGGGGGTCTGACCAGCGTGGAATTCAGAAGAGGAATTCTCCTTTAATAGTTCCCAAGTTTGGAAGTTATGGATCCCTTGCGTCTTTAAAACCTGAGTGTGACTGTTCACCCTACAACTGAGAGATAGAGAGATGAGTTTAAAGAGTTCTTCCCACTTCCTGTGATCCAATGTGATCCTCTGATGCTCTGATCTGATCATCCTCCCTACATTTGGGTTGAGGGTGCGGTTTAAGTAGCCTTTCCCTCAACCATAACCTAGGTACAACTGCAAGCAAACAAGAATAATGAAATAAAACCCCTAAGTACAGAACCCTAGCCCAACTCAATCATTCCAACCCCATCCCATTATCCTTATCCCATACTCCTTATCCCATCTGCATTGCCCGCCTGCCATTACGTCCACCCCGTTTGTCTTTCTCATGAAGTGGTCATTGCGCTGCGCTCAATTTGGAGCCCCCCGCACATTTCTGCATCCGCTGGACACGCCATTCCAGATATCCAAGGTACATCCGCGTGATCCATCCAATCTGATCCAATCTGCCCCGCGTCTCCAGATGCTGAGACCAATTCAACTGCTTCTGAGCCTGCAGCATGGCTTACTGCGGCAAAGCCCCACCCATTGCTGAGCGCGGAGTATCCACTGAAGGTAACTGGACAACACCAGAAAAAATGCCTCACAGTTCCCCATACCCATCTACAGAACAGAGAGAGCACAAAGAAAAACCCACCGCATGCACACATCCTTCAGAGAGAGAGGAAGAGAAAAAGAATATCCACCCCACCCATGTATACCTTCCGTCTATAAGATAACCAAAGAAAACCTAAAAATGGAGTTTTTTTTTTGTAAGCACCAACCCGTTGCCAAGCCTGCCCCTTGCTCTTTGACCCACATCCGTTTTGCGCCACCCGCTTTCCTAGTTCCTTGGATCATCCGTTGGAAGTCATTCTTTTCCTGGATGCAGGGATTGTCCTTGCATCCGTGGACCTGGCTTTGCGCTGTGCCCATACCTAAAATAAACTCATAACCTAGCCAGAAATAATCCCAAAAATCCAATCCAGAGAGAAGGAAATAAGAAAACAAAAATTCTGGGGTGTCTAGTTGTTCCAGCTGTGAACCAGCTAGAGCACCCCCTCACCAAATCCAATCATATCCCATATTCACCCATTGTTACCCCCCACCTTGGCTGCTTTCCCCAGCGGTCTGCAGTTGTTTACTCCGCCGGACACAAACGGCGCGGGCGGGCTTTTCCTTGGAAGGAGGATCCGTGATGTCATCCCCATTGCTATCTGAACCAGCTGTATTGTTGAATAAAGGCAATCCCCCCGCAAAGAATTGTTTCACATGCAAAGACACAGCCTTCCGTTTGAGTGGAGTTCCATCCAATTCCTCCAACTGGTAACTTTGTCCGGTGAACTTGGAGGCCACGCAGAAAGGACTGTTCCATCAATTTGCAAACAAATTCCCCATTGAGTTTCCAGGCTCTGGTTGTAAAGCAGAGCCAGGTCTCCCTTCCACAAAAGATCCCTGAGTTTATGCGCGCAGTGCTTGTCCCAGTAGCAGACAGAATCGGTGCAGGTTGCCTTCAGCCTTACAGCTGCTTTCCCCAACATCTTGTCCTGTTGCAGGAGTTTCTTGGCGCAGGCCTTGACTAGATCTGCGGCTGTCTTAAACTTCCATCAATCAATACCCAGAAAGTTTTCCAGCTTGATTTCAATTAGCAGCATGGGTTGCTGCCTGAATAGCAGCTTGTACGGCAAATAACTTGTCAATCTCTTCACCAAAATCCAATCTGCAAAAAGAAATACCAGAAGGGTTTCCTGCCACCGCTTGCCATCCTCCCCGCTGTGGAAAGAATAAAGGTTATCCCCCTATAATTGTCCCAAGGTTCAGAAGTTAATGGTTCCCTGCGTTTGAAAGGAGATGAGGATGTCCAAAGCCGCACTTAAATGAGAAATAGAAATAAGGAGATAAAGAGATAAAGAAAAGTAGAGAGAGAGAGAAATTGCCAATCCTTCAATCCTAAGAACTTTCCACCTGGATGTGTATCCGGTATGAGTTCCTTTAATCTCCTGGTGAGATGAGTGATCCAATCCAATGATGTGATTTGATGATTCCCTTCCTCCTTCCATGCATGCCCCTCCTCTAACCCGGAGTTGGGAGGGAGGATTAGTCCTCCCTCTCAACCCTAACCTAAGTACACGCGAAAATGACAGTATGAGAAAGAAACAGAAAAAAATCCCAAAACAGAAACCCTAGCCTCCTCTCCCCACCTCCTCCGTACCAAACTCCCCCCGTTGTCCGTACGCCGTTCCGTCCATCCGGTTTGTCCTTCTCATGACGCTGTCCTTGCACCGCGCCCTACTTGGAGCCCCCCGTGCCTGTCCGTATCCGTTTGTCCGCGCCCGTCGTGGGTGTTTGGTAATATCCGGCATGATCTGCGCGCTTGCACGCGCGCTCCATCCGTTCCTTCATAGCCCCCGGATTTCTCCGCCCCTACATATCCAAACCGGCGCGCCAGCAAACCTAGTTGAGCGCACTACCTTCCGAATCCAATCTCCGGGGCGGATCGCCGCCCACGCCGCATTCAATGCTGAGCCCAACCCATCCACCAGGTGCGGAGCCAAACAGCGGCTGCTGCTGAGCACTCTGCATACCCTAATGCTGAGCCCACTTGCCTGCAATGCTGAGCGCGCAGCCGCAACGCAGTCCCCAATCTGTGTCTATAAGTTGACACCACACCACACATCATCATCATTGTGTCC
The DNA here is from genome assembly GCA_025617555.3 of Puccinia polysora. NCBI lineage: Eukaryota > Fungi > Basidiomycota > Pucciniomycetes > Pucciniales > Pucciniaceae > Puccinia > Puccinia polysora. The sequence goes on along the minus strand of CM062636.1, from coordinate 33,716,339 downwards.
TTGATTGGCTGGTGACTGCACTCAATCATCCCCGCACCTTCTGGATAGTACTCCGTCACTTGCCCAAAATTTGCTCCGCAAATTTGCACTAACTCTGCCAACCATCCCCAGAACTCTGCACCCCCATCAACCGTTACCAAACGGAGTGACCCGTAACGTGCAAACCAGTCTTCCTCCAGAAACTTCCCAACATTCTCCGCCAAGAGTTTCACTAGCAGCCGCGCTTCCACCCATCCAACAGATTTTCGCGCGCAACAAGGAGATACACAAACTTACCTGCCTTGATGTGCACAACATCCAAGGAAACCTTCCCAAACAAAGCATCCTCTCCAGTGGGAATATCAACTTTGCAAGGCACCGTTGCGCTCCACTTCTGACACACTTTGCACAACCGTACCCACTCCCGCACCGTGCGTACCATACCTGGTGTGGAATTCAGAAGAGGAATTCTCCTTTAATGGTTCCCAAGTTTGGAAGTTATTGATCCCCTGCGTCTGTAAACCCTGAGTGCAACTGTTCACCCTTTGACTGAGAGATAGAGAAATGATAGTAAAGATCCTTCCAAAAACCTATGATGATCCAACCCTATGCAATGATATCCCTCCACATCTGGGTTGAGGGTGTGGTTTAAGTATCCTCCCCCTCAACCCTGACCTAGGTACAACCTCAAGCAAACAAAAATAATGAAATAACACCCCTAAGTACAGAAACCTAGCCCAACTCTATCCTTCCAACCCCATTCCATACCCCACATCCATCTGTATTGCCTGCCTGCAATTATTTCCACCCTGTTTGTCCTTCTCATGACACACCCAAATTGGAGCCCCTTGTGCATGTCTGCATTGGCCCAATGCGCCATTCCAGATATCCAAGATACATCCATGTGTTGCAAGATGCGCAATCTGCGCAATCCATCCAATCTGTTTCAATCCACCCCATGTCTCCAGATGCTGAGCCCAATCCGACTTCTGCTGAGCCCGCAGCACCGCTTAGAGCAGCAAAGCCGCACCAATTGCTGAGCGCACTGCGTCTGCTGGGCCTGCCGCTACTGCTGAGCGCGCAGCGCGCAGCCAATTCCAACTTGCGTCTATAAAAAACCACCACATCGGCCGCCAGAGCCTTGCCCGCTGTGGAGACTCCTTGGGGATTGGGCAAAGTTTAATTAATATCTTGCTGGCAGTCACTTGAGGGGGAATTTAGTACTACAACTATTGATAAGATAGATAAATACTAAAGTGTGGTTTTGAATTTCCTGCCCCTCTAAGTAATATAGCAGTCTCAAAACAATAAAAGAAAAGAGATTGGTGGCTGATTTTCAGATAGAGTTGCTACTATAGTAGTCTCTATCAGACCTAGGATCAATTTATTCAAGCTTGATAAAGAAGAAGTGGTTGAATATATAGTGACTTGGAGGCATGAAGCTGAGTAAGGGAAGAATCCTTTATCTAGTCTTATCCTTTATCTATTTTTTATATTGATTTTATTGGTTACTGATTGATACTCCTTTGATGATACAGGTGATGATTTGAATAAAGGTTGAAATGGTTGAGACTATACTGATAACTGATGGTGATGGAGGTGGATGATGATAAGTGTTGATGATGTTTGATGATGGTCAAGGTAGGTGGTGATGATGGATGATGATGTTCAAGGTAGGTGATGATGATGATGGATGATGATGATGATGGATGGTGATGATGATGATGGATGGTGATGATAATGATTGATAATGGTCAAGGTAGGTGGTGATGATGGATGATTATTTTCAAGGTAGGTCATGATGATGATGGATGATGATGATGATTGATGATGATGATGATGATTGATGATGGTCAAGCTAGGTGATGATGATGGATGGTGATGATGAGAGTTGGTAGTGGTTGATGATGATGATGTTCAATTTATGGGGAAATTGTGGTGATGTTCAAAGGTATGGGGTATTGGGTAAATAATGGGGTGGTGGTGGATGGTCAAAAGCTTGGGTTATTGGGTTGGGTCATGGTTAAAAGTATGTGTTGATGGTGGTGAATGGTCCAGGCTAATGATAGTGGTTCATTAAGATGGTGATGGTTATTGTATGGGATATGGGATTGGTGAGGGTCACATTATGGGTTATGGGATAATTGTTGAGGATGGTAAAAGTATGGGTTAAGGGTTCCTAGGAGGCATGGTGATCCCTGAAGGGAAGGATGGGGGGATCTGATGGGACCTGGATGGGGGAGAGAGGCCCTCTATTTATAGAAAATCTTGCCCTCAGGGCTGCCCCTGAGGGTCTCCCTTGTACATTAAATACAGTTCATGAGGCATTTTGGCTGGTCAGAGGAGGAGGCTGTGCAGGATCTAAATGCATGTACACCCTTGCATGCATTGCTGTTCTGCATTGATACTGGTCCCCCTGCATAGATTGTTTCTGTATAGTGGTGGTTGGTCATTTGTTTGGTCCTTCATGCAGTGCCTTGCATATATTTCTTCTGTATACAGCTGAAGGTTTGTTTCTGCATGCAGCTCCTTGCATATATTTCTTCTTTATATTTCTGCAGGTTTGTTTGGTACTGCATGCAGGGCCTTGCATATATTAATTATGTATATTGCTGCAGGTTTGTTTGGTGCCGCATGCAGGGTCTTTCATATATTAATTATGTATGGTTTTGTTGTATGTGGTATGTACTTGAAGGAATCCAGGGTATTTCCATGAAATTTCACTGGTCTGTGACACCTGTTAGGGGTATGGGTAGGCCAGGGTTGGTTTGATCTGTATCTTCTAAACCATGAGAGATAGAGGGTTACTTTGGCTGAGTGACTAGGGGTTCTTTTTGGTTTAGAATCCAATTTTGATGTATTTTTGATTATCGGAGCTATCCTTATACTATAAAAGTGAGTCTGATGGCTATAGGTTAGGTTTTGAAGCACCACACCACACTTGCTTTTGCGTTTCAACCTTGCCGCCATGACCAAGATTGTCATGCAGGCTCCCCAGGATTACCTCCTGATCCTCCCGCAACGTGCTTACCACAAGTGGTACTGGCGCCCTCTGGGGCCACAGCTGTCCTTCCTGTAGGTAGAAATTTCCCACTCTGCGCTGAATCCATCTAACAATCTTGGCTAGCGCGTCATTGGGAAACCAAAGATCCCGCAAATACAAACTGAGGAACGCGTACCTCCCGGACTGCTGGAGCAGAAGCTGAACACCTACTTCAACCACTCCCACCTTAACTGTTGGAGCCTCAAAATCCAGTGGTTCTGCGCCTTTGTATGGATTATTGCTAGGGTACCAAGGCAGCACGTCTGGAATTGTAAAAGCCTTCCCTGCAAAATGTACCACTGTGACAGAAAACAACTGCAGGAAAGCAACCCACCTGGTCATAGGTGCATTTGGCCGCATTGGCAAATTGATCATTTTCCCCAGCGCCTTGGCATCTACCAGGGGCATGAAGTGAATCACCCATAGCAAATGCTGCAACCTCCGCACAATCTTAGTGACCCCGCAAAGCTCCAACTTTGGCTGCAAATACCGGCTGTCTGTTGGCATAAACGTAACAAACTTTTAAAGAACCAACAGATCTTTCCCCTCATCATCCTGTTTCAGCACCGCCCCCGCGCCAAGCTTGCTCAAATCCATGGCCAACTGAATTCCCCAGGCGTCGTAATCCAATTCCTGCAGTAAAATATTGTTTCCAACAATCTCCTTGAGTTTGCCAAAGGTTTTGTCACATTTTGAACCCCAGGCCCATTCCACGCACTTATGCCTCAATTTCCACAATGGACTATCAAACTCTGTGAACTGCTTGATTAAAATCCGTACATAGCTACACAATCCCAAGAACTGGAGAATGTGCAATACAGTCTTTGGAGTTGGCCACTTGAGGAATTTCTGCGCTTCTTTTCCGCAGTCCGCCTTCCATCCAAAGCCACAAAATGCCCTAGAACCTCCAGCGCAGGTACGCAGACTGCTAAATTTTTCCCCAACCCTGTGGTCCCCACTTCCTCAATCCGGAAAAAGATCTGTTCCAGTGTTTGTGCAAATTCCCAGACAAATTGGCAAATTTCCAGAGCATTGTTGAGTGTTTCACCTCCGTAATCCGTCTTTGGGCCTTTGATTTCTGTGTTGTTGATGAAAATCTGTACCCCCTCCGGAAGATCATTCTTCAGAATGAAGGTCATCTGGGCTTGGTAAACCGCAACCAAGTTAGTTGCGCCTTGCAACAGCTGCATCAGTTGAATCCTGTCCAATCCGGTTTCAAAGGCAGTCATTGGCCGTGAACTCCAATTGATTTTGCGCTGATTGCACCCTCCCATCACCTCTACCAACCCTTAACACACGCCCCTGCCATAGATTCAAAAAACTTGTCCATGCGCAGAGGTCCTCCTGCATCTTGGATTGTAAACAAATTAAGCCGCTGCAAATCATGAAAAATCCATAATGACTTTCCATCCTGCTTAACCACCGCAAATATTGGACTTGATAACTTGATTTCAATTGCTTGTAAATTCCTGTCCCTACACGCTTGTGCACCAGCTCAAGAAAGGGCCCCAGACTGCCCACAGAATTGGAATTGGCTTGATCTTCCAAGGCTCATGCAGAACCGTTGGAATCATATAAGGGTCTCCTATCTTGCTCTTCAACAGTCCCTGCTCTTCAGGTCCAAATGCAAGCGCTCTTTCCTTGAGGACATGTACTGACATTGTGGAAACTTTAGAGGTTATCCCTCATGAAGTCATCCCTGATTGCGGAGTCAATGGTTCTAGCGTCTGTAAGATTCAAGGATGCTCCTTTTCTTTTTTTCCTTCTTCCCCCCTACCCCCTGGTCCATCTTCCCTCCGCCCTTTGCTGAGGGGAGAGGCCTTTTACATCCCCTCCCCTCAGCTCTAACCTACGTACAAGCACAAGAACAACCTGAAAATAATTGAAAGAAGAAACCCTAGACCCAGAACCCTAACCCATACCCTATTCCTTCAGCCCGCCTGCCATTACACTCATCTGGTTTGTCCTCCTGTGGCGCGGCCCTCCGCTGCGCGCTACTCAGAGTTCACTGTGCCTGCCCGTGTCCGCCCAACGCGCCTTTGTGAATTTCCCAGCCCCATGGCTGGCTTGCACTTGCGCGCAGCCGTCCACACACAAAGCCCCACAATTTCCCCATCCTACCCTCCCTGAACTAGCGGCCCAAGAACATGATAGGCCCGGCTACATTCCTAATTCAGTTATCCAAACGGGTTGCGGCCCGTCCCCCCCTTAGTCAAGCCCAACCTGCAGCCATGAGCTGGTCCTGCTGTGCCTACTTCTGAGCCTTTCAGCGACTGCTGCTGAGCCCGTAGCGGCCACTTCTGAGAACCCGCGATTCCCAACTGCTGAGCCTGACACACCAAATGCTGAGCACGCAGGCCGCAACGCAGTTCCCAATCCAAGGCTATATAATGACACCACACCCCCCCCAACTTGAGTTCTGTCCCCAGAGGTCTTCCCATTGCTAACTCAATGGCCTTTGCGCTCTTCCTTCCTACCAATCCGACTCTACGCACCCTATCTCCCACTCCACACCACCCTCTCCAATCGCCACCATGGTACCCTGCAAGTTCTGTGTCCAAAACGGGTTGCCGTGCTTCCTAATCCCTGGCCACTGCGCCTGTACCCACTGTTGCTGCTTGCTCACCAAGGGTATGCCCCAAGCTCCCCCCCAATCTGGTTCTTGCCCCAGGTTGCTCTGGGCTTGCCTGGACCCGTTTTCAGTTTTGGACAATGATACAATCTTGGAGAACTTGTGGACCCCGCTGGGTTCCCCACCTTGCCATCCTCTACCAACTGAGGGTTGTGACTCTGCTTTGCCTTTCCATTGCGCCAGGAAGCCGCGCAAGGAAGATTACTTGTCCTTTGCAGCCTACCAAGCCCCCGCCTTCCACTGGGCCGACCAAGCCCAAATCAATCAGGGATCAAGGGACCCACGCGTCAAGGAATTGCTCAGGAGGCGCAGGGCCCAACCTCTGACTCCCCCTCTTGTTGCAAATCCCAACTCAAGGCCACCACCAGTCTTGGAAAAGGAGCCTAGGACCCCCAAGGTCCCTCCTCCGCCATCCCAAATCCTTGTCCCATTTTCTCCCCCAGCTGAGCCAAGGCCCCCACACGATGCCCCGGGAGCCCCCTCATTGCCTCCTTTTTTGTTTGGATCAAGTCCCGCTCCAACTCCTGCACCCCCTTGCGCTGCTACCCCCAAGATCCCAAAAGTTCCTGTCATCCTGGCACTTCCGCTAGAGAGGTTTGACACAATGGTGAACAACACAGAAAGCCTACTGCAAAGTTTCCTAGTGGTTCCCCACGCTCTCACTATGGATGCACAACGCAAACTTCTAGCAACCTTCCAAGAGCTAGCGGCGGCAGCTTGTGCAGACGCAGAGGAGATGATGAGGACTGACCCGTCATAGGCGGATCACCCCCTTTCCTTTTTCCTTTGTTTCATCTCACCTTGTACCCATCTTTGCGCCTGTTTGCAAAGAACCATACACTATTGACGCGCCATGCTTTGTAGCCTTTGGGATTTTGAGAGCCTTGAGAGATAGAAAGAAAAAGAGAGATCTGGGACCCAATCCGCTTCACGCGCAACTGCGCAACCATGAGTCCTGCCTGCGCGCTTTGCACCATAAGTAACTGGTTGTTCCAACAGGTACCTGGACCGCCCCAGACAAACTGCCACACAGTTTCCCGTACCCATGCTACAAAACAAGCAAACAACGCTCAAACAGCGCGCGCACAACGTGAGGGATAGAGAGAAGCAATGGGAAACAAACATTCTGGGGTGCCTAGTCCTCCCGGCTGTGAACCGGCTAGAGTACCCCCTTACCAAATCAGGCTTGTCCCACAACCACTCCGACCATATAACCACCTAAAACCTATTGCACCCAACCATAGAGAGTGAAACAGATAACAAGGAAAATAGCCCAGACCAAAAGCAAAGAAAGAAATACTCTATTATTACTACAGAATTTTTTTTTGCAGAGCTCCTTGTCCCACCTCCCATGTGCGGGGCTTGTCCTTGCATAAATGGACCCGGCATCACGCCGCAGCTGCATTCCTGCAACAAGTAAACCATAGCCAGTACCAATCCATAGCTGAGTCCAAGCCAAGGAATAAGAAAACAAACATTCTGGGGTGTCTAGTTATCCGGGCTGTGAACCGGCTAGAACACCCCCTTGCCAAATCAAGCTTTAACCTAGCTTTCTAGCGCCCCCCCCAGCTTTACAGCTGTCCCCAGCAGTCTGCAGCCTCCTACTCCTCCGGGGCTGCGCGCCGTGCAAAGGTTTGTTGTTGTCCAAACGTTTGGCGTCGTCAACTAACCCTGGGTCCTCCTTGCCCCTGGACCCCGTGCCATCACCCGCCGTTTCATTGAACAAAGTGGAACCCCCCCACAAAGAAACACTTCACGTGCAAGGCCCCAGCTTCCCATCCAATTCCTTGAGCTGGTAACTGCCGCCTAAGAACTTGGAATCCACACAATACGGACTGTTCCACCGGTTGGCAAAAAGCCAACCCCACTGGGACTCCAGACTCCAACTATACAGCAGGACCAAGTCCCCCTTCCGCAGCGGGTCCCAGAGACAATGGGAACAGCGCTTGTCCCAATTGTGGAAGTATGCTGTCCGGTTCTTCTTCAACCATTCCGCGGCCTTTGCCAAGCCCCCTTCACGCCTAAGAAGCTGTTTGGCCTGCGCCTTGATTAGATCCACCGGTGTCTTGACCTTCCACCACTCCACGCCCAAGAAGGTGCTCAACTCAATGTCCACTGGAAACACGGGCCGCTGCCCATAGAGCAGCTCATAAGGCAAGTAACCCGTCAAACGCTTTGCAGAGATCCAATTGGCAAAAAGAACCGCCAGAGCGCCTCCTGCCACTTCTTGCTGTCCTCACCGCACATCTTCACCAGAGCATCGTTGATGGGCTGATGTCCCCGTTCAATCATTCCTGCACACTCCAGGTAGTACTCCATCATGTGCCCAAACTTTGCCCCACAGCTCTGCACCAACATCATCAGGCGGCCCCAAAACTCTGTGCCCCTGTCAACGCTGACCAAGCAAAGCAATCCATAGAGCGCAAACCAGTCTTCCTACAGGAACTGAGCAACATTTTCTGCCAATAACTTTGCCATAGGGCGCGCTTCAACCCATCCCAACAGATTGTTGCGCCTAACCAGCAAGTACACAAACTTGCCCGCCTTGATGTGGACAACATCCAGCAAAACGAGCCCAAACAGCGCATCTTTGCCTGTGGGGTGACCAACTTCCTTTGTAAAACTTGAGCTTTGTCGCTGACAGGCCCTGCACAATTTCACCCAATCACATACCGTGCGTACAATCCCTGGCCACCAAAACCTTGCCTTTACCCTCCTACGTGTCTCAACCTTGCCCCGGTGGCCAAGGTTGTTGTGCAGACCCCTCAGGATCACTTCTTGGTCAGCCCTAGAAGTTGGGACAACAAGAGGCACGGAAATGCTTTGCCGCCACAACTGGCCGTCCTGTACGTAGAAGTTCAAAACATTTTGCACCCACTGGAAAACCGCGCCTGCCCAACTGGCCATCCTGTACGTAGAAGTTCAAAATGTGTTGCACCCACCGGACAACTGGGCCTGCCGTGCCCTTGGGAAACCGGAGCTCCTGCAAATAAGAGCGCAAGACCGCGTAACACCCTGAATGACGCAAGGGAAGACAAAACTCTGCCTCCACCACTCCCACCCAAACGACCGGAGCTTCCACATTTGTATGGGTCCCCCCTTGGGTACCGCAATAGCCTGTCCGGCATTGTGAATGCCTTCCCTGGAACGTGCACCACACTAAAGGAAAATAACTGAAGATATGCCACCCACCTGGTCATGGGCGTGTTTGGCAACGTTTGCCAATTGATCATTTGCGCCAAAGCCTCTGTATCCACCAAAAGCTTGAAATGCACTCCCCACAAAAGTTGCTGCAGCCTCTGAAAAATCTTGGTGATGCCGCAAAACTCCAGCTTTTGCTGAGAATAGTGGCTCTCGGTTGCGGTAAAGGTGACCAACTTTTAGAGCACTGGCCTATCTTTCCCATCCTCCTCCTGCGTCAGGACCCCCCTGGCACCAAATTCGCTAGAGTGAACCACCAAGCATATTCCCCCGGCGTCGTAATCAAGATCCCAAAGGACAATTTTGTGCCCCAAAATCTCTTTGAGCTTTGAAAATGCAACATCACACTCCCTGGTCCAATTCCACTCCGCACCCTTCCGCGTTAGGGCCCACATAGGGCTTGCTACTTCCGCAAACCGCTTGATGAACATACGGACGTAGCTGCACAACCCCAGAAACTGAAGAATATGCAACACTGTCTTGGGAGTCGACCATTTGAGAACCTTGTTTTGCTTCGTCTCCACTATCCGCCTACTGTCAAAGGCTACAAAGTGTCCCAGCACCTCAAGCGTTGGGACACAGACCGCTAACTTCTTTCCAGACAAAGTAAGGCCCGCTTCTTCAATCCAAAACAGGATCCGTTCCAGAGTCACTGCGTATTCCCAAACAAATTGACAGATTGCAGGGGTTTCCGTTAGAACCGCACCTTTGTAGTCCCTTCTGGGGCCTTTGGTGCCAGCATTGTTGATGAAGATTTGCACACCCTCTGGAAGATTTTTCCACAGTATCCAAGTCATTTGAGCTTGATACACTGCCACTGAGTTGGTCGCTCCTTGCGGTATCCGCTTCAGTTGCATCCTCCCTAGCTTGGTTTCAAACGCCGTAAACGGCCACGAGTTGGGGTGGAGTTCTTGCTGATTGTATCCTCCCATCACATTCACCAGACCGTATCAAGCGGGCCCAGCCATTGAGTCCAGGAATTCTTCCACGCGCGGAGGAAGCCCCGTGTCACAAATAGTGAACAAGTTGAGCCTCTGAAGATCATGAGAAATCCTCAGCAACTTCCTTTCCTGCTTAACAACTGCAAAAATAGGACTTGAATAACTTGAAGTGGACTTCTCGTAGAGCCCTGTCCTCACGCGCTCCCGTACCAGCTCCAGAAAAGCTTCCCAAAGGGTACAAGGAATCAGAATTGGCTTTATCTGCCACTGTTTGTGAGGGACAGTGGGAATCATTTAAGGGTCCCCAATCTTGCCCTTCAACAACCAGCGCTTCTCCGGTCTGAAGGCAAGGGCCTTCTCCCTTAACACCGGCACCAATACCAACAGATCTCTTTCCTCCCAATCAACCATCCTGTCAGTCCAAAGTTAAGGGCGTCCACCCGCTCATCCATGATTTGCGCCAACTGCGTTACCCATCTGTTCTTCCTAAGGGGCGTCTCCTGCCGGTCTTGGGACCATGCAATTGGTTGTAAGGGTCCGTTGAGCCCCTGAGGCATTGTCTTGTTTCGTGGCCAAACTTTCTGTGCCACCGGTTTGTACTTTCCCGTGTTGCACCGCGCCATCCAGACCTGGCCATTGCTGTTGTGAGTCCTAGTAATAACCAAACCAGGACTTTTTCCTTTGCTCACAACTGTGGACAATGATGGGGTTTCTGAAGCATAGAACCTTCCGGCAATGCACACTGAGGAATGGAACTTACTTCTGGCGCCTGCACCCTACGCGCGCCCTCCTCCACTTGCTCCTTACCCTTTGGCCGCCTGCGCTGAGCCAGAGCTTGCTCCGCGCGGTAAGCACGGCCGACTAGGAAAAATCCTCCACGGGGTAACCCTTACGGTCCTCCCCCAGGTTGGACTCCTTGTTGCCGCCAGCCACTGGCCCCTGCACCCATCTTCCTCTCCCGTGATCGCAGATTGTTGTCTCAAACCGCGCACCAAGTGAATCCTCAACTGTCAGAGCCTCTGTTCCTTCCTTGGCTTTGAAGGCCATTTGAGCTTGGAACCCAAACATGAACGGTTGACCCAATATCACATCACCACATTCTACTGAGAGAAACAATAGGGGCTTACAAACCTTTTCAACTTCAACCTCCTCCCCCTCCACTACCCCGTCCACGCAACATTTGCCGCCATTTAACACCCGGAGACCCACTGCGCACTTCCTCCATACCAAGCCAAGCTTGTCAACCAACCTGGACGGAAGCAAGTTGACCATTGACCCGCCATCCACCATTGCCCACACCTTCCGTCCCGCAATAGACATTGGGACATAAGCAAGCGGGACCAATACCAACTTTGAACGGCATGGCTTGTGATCCATCTCCTCCTCTGCCATGTTCACCTGCTGAATCTTTGTGGGTACCCGGTTCTGACCGCATTCTTTCAAGTCCGGGAACATCTCATCAACAACTGCTGGGGACACTGCCGCTAACTCTTGTAGGGTCAGGGGTATTGGTGAGTCCTTCCGCATTATCATTTGGACAATGTCTGTGGCCTTCTTCTTCCCCGCGGGATTAGCGGAAAGTCTGTCTGTTGCCGGTACGCCGGCGGTTGGCTTTGGGGCCATTGGTTGCTTGTTGACGTCCATTGCAATTTGTTTGTTTGTCGCCAATGCTCTGACTTTGGCCTCCACCCTTGGCAATACCCAGGTCCCGGGCGCGGCGACAATTCCAAGCAAAAACCGGACCGCCTTGGCCTGAGCCTTTTCTTGCTACCGCACTTGCACCATTGGCCGCGGCTGATCCTTGGTCAAATCTACCAACTTGCCCAACGGGAATATGTACGTCTTCCCAGATGTGCAAACCAGCCCCTTCTTCATGTCTTGAGTGAGGCCTTCACACATTGACTTCCAGTGCCCCTTTTCCCCGCAATATGTACAATTGCGCACCCTGAAAAACCCAAAGGGTCCGCTGGGAGGTTGGAACCCTTCTACCATGTGAGGCAGTGTCACGCTTAGTTGAGCAAAAGCCACTGGAGATTTAGTGGCTGTCAGAGCGGCAGGAACTGATTTTTGGTTGAGGAAAACCCTTAGGTCCCGCAGAATATCCTTTATCTCATTGACCGGTGGTCCCGGAGCTTGTTGGGAAGGTCCAGCATGAGAGGGCGTTGGCGGCCGCGCGGTTGAGGCTTGATTAGGAGTCGGCACCAAGATCATGACCAATTTCTTGGAGGAAGTTGGGTACGTTTGTGCCGTGTCCGCAATGAGCTTGTACCAATTGATTTTTCTCTCCACGGCCTGGCGGATAACCAAGAGATTGGGAAGAATCGCGACCCTCCCATCCAGAAACCTCTTAACCTGGCCCTGGTAATACAGGTACCGCTGCACCCTGGAATGGAGCTGGGGTGCGAGACCCCCCAAAAAAGCCTGCTTCATAGCACCCGTCTGACCCGCGACAACCTTGTTCTTTGCCAAGTAGCCATAGATATGCTTGCCCTTTGACATATATTCCACCAGTCCTTTGCGTTATTGCACCCCACCACACTCGCTTGCTTCCTCCACGGCTTGTTTGAAATAACTTTCTCGTAACTGGGGTTTGCGCTTTCCCCACCTTGCCAACATCTTGATTTTCAGCTTACCCCAAACCCGCCTCTTGTAACCAACCATTTCCTCCATGTCCCGCAGCTTCTCCTCCTTGGTAATGAAGAGCACAATAGTCCAAACCTTGTCTGCGCCCGTTGCGCCCTCCAAATCCGCAATGCCTTTGAACCTGGAAAGGAACCGCTCCACGTCCAAGGTACTGAACCAAAGATGAGGAAAGTCCCTTTGTCTTAGCCACACCCCGCAAGGGACCTCCACCCCCATGTCCAATGACCCCTCCAAGGGAGGAGCAAAACCCCTAGCTCTAGGAGCTTGGGCAGATACTGCCAGGGGGGGGGGGGGTTGAGCACAGAGGATAGGAAGGGGGAACGTTGGATCCCAGAGCGGTTTTTGGCAGCATCCTGCATTGTCTTCAAGAGACTGAGAACAGATCAAAGTTCCCGGCCAGACACCAAGATGTGGAAAATTTAGAGGTTATCCCTCAAAAAGTCATCCCTGATTGCAGAGTCAACGTTCCTAGCATAGGTAAGATTAGAGGATGCTCCTTTTCTTTTCTTCCTTTTTCCCCCCTGCCCCCTGATCCGTCTTCCCTCCGCCCTGTGCTGAGGGGAGAGGCCTTTTACATCCCCTCCCCTCAGCCCTAACCTAGTTGCAAGCACAAGAAAAATCTGAAAACAATTTGAAGAAGAAACCCTAGACCCAGAACCCTAACCCATACCCTAACCCATACCCTATCCCTTCAGCCCCCCTGCCATTTCACTCATCTGGTTTGTCTTCCCATGGCGCGGCCCTCTGCTGCGCGCTACTCGGAGTTCACCGCGCCTGCCCATGTTGGCCCAACACGCCATTGTGAATTTCCCAGTCCCGTGGCCGGCTTGCGCTTGTGTACAGCCTTCTACACACATAGCCCTGCAATTTCCCCATTCTTCCCTCCCTGAACTAGCCGCCCAAGAACATGATTGGCCCGGCTCCATTCCTAATTCAGGTATCCAAACGGGTTGCGGCCCGTCCCCCCCCTTAGTCAGGCCCAACCTGCAGCCGCGTGTTGGTCCTGCTGCGCCTACTTCTGAGCCTTGCAGCAACAGCTGCTGAGCCCCCAGCGGCCACTGCTGAGAACGTGCGCTTCTCAACTGCTGAGCCTGACCCACCAAATGCTGAGTGCGCAGGCCACAATGCAGTTCCCAATCCAAGGCTATATAATGACACCACAATGTCAGCAAATCCCATTCCTCTGTGCTTAACCAATCTGGAGGTCTAAATTTAAGGTCTGAAACCCCCTCATTCTTCATCCCCTCCAAATGCATTACCCATCCTGAAACCTTCAGCGGAGATTCCCAAGGATCCTGCAACAAAAGGATTGGTTGCAGTGGTTGGATCAGATCCTGCGGAATTGCTTTGTTCCGGGGCGGACCTTCCGCAAAACCAGCTTATACTTCCAAACATTTCACTGTGCCATCTGTATGCATCCATTACCATAGTTCCTAGTCAAAACCAAACCGCAGGGTTTTCCTTTGCTCATAAGCGTTGAACAATGATAGTGTTTTTGTGAATACCTCCCAGAAATGCATAATGAGGAAGGGGACTTACTTCCAGCACATGTGCTTCCCGCGCTTCCTCCCTACTTCTCACCTGCTCCTTGCTGGTCAACTGCCTGCATGACGCCCAAGCTTGCTTGGTGCGGTAACCTCAACCAACTAGTCAAAATCCACCTCCGGCCCACCCTTGAAAACCAACTCTGTGCTGGGGTCCTCCTCTTTTTCTCTTGCCAAATCCCCTGTCCACTTCCCCAACCCTTGATTGAAGATTGTGGTTTCAAATTGCCCACCAGAAAAATCTTCTACTGTCAACGCTTCTGTCCCCATCTCTGGATCAAACATCATTTGCGCTTGGAACCCAAACATGAATGGGTGTCCTAAAATAGCCTCCCTGCATTCAAACAATAGAAAAGAAATTGGTTTTAGGACCCTTGCAACCTCAACCTCTTCCTCCTCCACAACCCCATCCATGCAACATGCCCCACCGTTAAGCATGCAAAGCCCCATTGCACATTTCTGCTGAACCAATCCCAATTCATCAACCAATCTAGCAGGAAGGAGGTTCACCATAGAACTGCTATCCACCAGCGCCCATACCTTCCTTCCAGAAATCTTCATTGGAACGTAAGCCAGCAGAGTTGAAAAAAATTTCATCCCCGCTAGCTTGTGCTTGGCGTCATCCCAAGCCAAGCTTACCTGCTGCACCATTGGAGGGATCCTATTGTGTCTGCAATCCTTCAGCGCTTGAACCATCTCATCTACTACCACTAGCAACACCGCCTCCAACTTCTTCAAGTTCAAGGGAATAGTTGCTTCATTCCGCATCACTCTGCCCACAATCTCCACTGCCTTTTTTTTTACCTAACGGATTTAATGGCTGCCCATCCATTTTGGGAACGCGCGCAACTGGCTTAGGAGCTACTGGAAGTACCCGCTCTATAGCATCCACATCCACCCTTTCCACCACCACCAGCACCTCCGTTTCTAATACCCTCACTTCCGCTTGCACATGCGGCAATTGCCATACCCTGTGAGCAGTGACAATCCCAAGCAAATCTCAATCAGTTACCCCCGATTCCTGACCTTGAGCGCGCACTTGCTCCACAATGGTCATATTCCCAGGTTCAGTGGAGATCTGCTTGCCCGTCAGGAACATGAATCCCATTCCCACCAGTCAAACCAATCCCTTTTCATGTAATTGCACCCCAACAGGCAATGCCCCTCGTCCCCGCAGTAATTGCATAACCGCGGCGTGGGCCAATTTGATTCCAGAAGCGGTCCCTTAATGTGAGGAGGGAGATTGTGCGGAGCTGATGACATTTGACTCAGGAAGATCCATGAATCCTTCATCAATTCTGTCATCTTGCTAATCTCCGGGCTTGTTGTTGGTGGTGTTGCCGGAGCGCATTCTGTTTTTGAGGGACCTACAACCAGATGCTGTGTTGGCGCTGCCGGAGGGTGGGAAGCGGACTAATTTGACCCAATCAGGAACAGCCTTGCCTTGTCTTCCATCAGTTCCTCCAAGTCAAATTGCTTTTAACTGCCTGACGGATGATAAGGATGTCTGGAAGAAGTGCAATACTCCCATCCAACAACCTCTTTACCAAGTTGTTGTCATAAAAGTGCCGCTGCACCCGCTGTGGAATGAAAAAAGGTTATCCCCCTATCATTGTCCCAAGGTTTGGAAGTTAACGGTTCACTGCGTTTGAAAGAAGATGGGGATTCCCGCAGTTGCACTTGAAATGAGAGATAGAAATAAGGAGATAAAAAGATAAAGAAAAGTAGAGAGAGAGTGAAATCGCCAATCCTTCAATCCTAAGAACTTTCCACCTGGATGTGTATCCAGTATGAGTTCCTTTAATCTCCTGGTGAGATGAGTGATCCAATCCAATGATGTGATGGTCTGATTCCCTTCATGCATTCCATGCCTCTCCTCCTCCCCAACCCGGAGATGAGAGTGAGGATAAGTCCTGCCCCTCAACCCTAACCTGAGTACACGCACAAATAACAGTATGACAAAGAAACAGAAAACAATCCCAAAACAGAAACCCTAGCCTCCTCTCCCCACCTCCATACCAAACTCCCCCCAACGTTCGTATGCCGTTCCGTCCATCCGGTTTGTCCTTCTCATGATGCAGTCCTTGCACTGCGCCCTACTCGGAGCCCCCCGCGCCTGTCCGTATCCGTTTGTCCGCGCCCTTTGTGGGTGTCCTGTAATATCCTGCATGATCCGCGCGCTTGCACGCTCCATCCATTCCTTTACAGCCCGCGGATTGCTCCGCCCCTACGTATCCAAACCGGTGCGCCCGCAAACCTAGTCAAGCGCACTACCTTCCAAATCCAATCTCCGGGGCGGATTGCCGCCCACGCCGCATTTGATGCTGAGCCCAACCCGTCCACTAGGTGCGGAGCCAAACAGCAGCTGCTGATGATCCAGCAGCTGCCGCTGCTGAGCACTCCACATACCCTAATGCTGAGCCCGCTTGCCTCCAATGCTGAGCGTGCAGCCGCGACGCAGTTCCCAATCTGTGTCTATAAATTGACACCACATCCCCCCCCAACTTGAGTTCTGTCCCCAGAAGTCTTCCATTGCTTCACCATACCACTACCCCCGCTACTTCCACTCCCACCACCACCTTCCCCCTTCTTCCTTCCGCTCCATTGCCATCATGCTCCCATGCAAGTTCTGCCCCCAGAACGGGCACGGGTGTTTGATCATCCCCGGTCGACGGGCCTGCGTTGCTTGCCGTCGCGGCCACCGTTGCTGCTCGCTTAGCAACAGCATTCCCCGGGCTCCCCCCCAATCCAGCTCTTGCCCCAGGCCACGCAAGAGGGCTCGTCCGGACCCGTTTGTGGTTTCGGACGACGAGTTGATCTTGGAAGGCTTGTGGACACCCCCTGGTTCACCTCCATCCTGCCGCCCCCAAGCTCCGTCACCCACCACCTCACACGTGAGCCAAAACTTGGCATCACCTCTCCGCCGGGCCGGACCTCTTCAACGGAGCAAGTACAAAACCTTGGAGGAATGGCGCGCGGCAACCCGCGCTTGGGCCGCCCCTGTCGGCGTGAACCAAACGGCACCGGACCCGAGGCTTTTTCGAAAACCTGCGGCTGCACCAGCACCCTCTCCTCCTCCTCCACGACTGCCAACACTGCCCGCGCCACCAGCGGCCTTGGATGAGAGGCCTGCAACCCCCAACGCCCCTCTGCCTCCGTCACCCATTGTTGTCCTGTCATTGCCTCCAGCTGGACCAATCCCCCCTGTTGGTTCCCCGGAGGCCCCATCTTCACCGGCCGCTCCTCCCCCCAGCCCTCACAAGATCCTGGAAATTCCAATTGTAATGGCACTCCCGGCAGCCGGCTTCAAGGTTTTTGCGGAAAGGTTGACCACAATGCTTTGGGATTTCCTCGCAATCCCCGGCGCTCAATCCTCGGAATCCCGGCGCAAGCTCCTGGCGTCCTTCCGGGCCTTAATGGCGTCATCGAGGGCGGAAATGGAGGAAATGATGAAGATGGCTTAGGCGCATCGCCCCCCCTTTCCCTTCTTCCTTTCCTCTTTTCTTCTTTTTGGTTGTACCGTGCTTCCTTTTCATTAAGAAAATACACCTATCCACGGGAGTTCCTAACCTTCTGAGAAAAGGTGTGCGACCACGCTTTGGGAGAGTGAGCTTGAGATTGAGTCCGCGTCTGCGCAATTTGCTTCATGAGCAACCGTAAGTGACTAGCCCTTCCAAAAGAGGCACCTGGACTGCCCCAGAAGAACTGCCACACAGTTCCCCGTACCCATCCTGTAACAACACAACAACCAAACACCAGCGCGCACCACCGTAAGGGAAGAGAGAGAGAGAGTAAGAGAATGGACATTCTGGGGTGTCTAGTTGTCCCGGCTGTGAACCGGCTAGAGCAACCCCTCACCAAATCAAGCTTAGTCCCATACCAACCACCCATCCCCGAGATATCCTGAGAGAAAAGAAAAGGAGAAAAAAAGAAACCAACAGAGACAAAAAATAGAAAAGAACACTTTTTTTTTGTGCGACGCCCGTAGACCGCCGGAAAATCGCTCTTTGTCCCGCTTCCCCCATCCGCGGGATTGCCCACGCGTCCTGTTCCGCGGGGCTTGTCCTCGCGTTTACGGACCCGGCTTCGTGCAGCGCCGGCGTTTCCTGCAAAAAACCCAAGCCAGCAAAGACCCCACAATCCAGATAAGAAAGAAACACAGATAAACGGAAATTCTGGGGTGTCTAGTTGTTCCGGCTGTGAATTGGCTAGAGCACCCCCTCACCAAATCAAAACTTATCCCCTACCGCCACTACCTCCCCCCCCAACTTGGCCACTGTCCCCAGCTGGTTGCAACCGCCGCGTCCGGTTCCTCCTCATACTCCAACACTCTCCTCCGCTTTCCTTTCCCGTGATTGCAGATAGTTTTCTTGAACCTTCCGCCGGACAAATCCCCCACTGTCAACGCCTCCGTTCCGGCCCCTGGATCAAAAACCATTCATTCTCGGAAACCAAACATGAACGGCCTTCCCAAAATCACATCCCCACAATCAACCAAAAGAAAAGAAAGAGGCCTACAGAACCTTGCGACCTGGACCTCCTCCTTCTTGACTACCCCATCCACACAACACTCCCCTCTGTTAAGCGCGTGGAGACCCGTTGCGCATTTCCGCCAAACCAACCCCAAATCATCCACCATCCGCGACAGCAGCAGGTTCACCATTGAACCGCTGTCCACCATAGCCCACACCTTCCTCCCCGCTATGACCATTGGAACGTAAGCAAGCGGATTCAAAACCAATATCAACTCACACTCCTCGCGCCACATGAACCCGCTGCACCGTCTGAGGTACCCAGCCCTGACCGCAATCCCGCACCGCCTGAACCATCTCGTCTACCACCACCGGAGACACAGCCGCCAGTTCCCGCAAGGTCAGCGGAACCGGAGTCTTGTTAACCATCACCCTTCGCACGATGTCCGCTTCTTTCTTCTTCCCTACAGGATTCGCTGCTGGCGCCTTGATTCCGGGCGCCCGTGCGGCCGGTTTCAGAACGGTCAAAGGGGGTCGCTCCTTTGCATCCACCTCCATCTTATCAGAAACCGCCACCTTCTCTTCCATTGCCACTACCCTTACCTCAGCTTCCACCCGAGGTAGTTGCCACAATCCGGGACTGGTAACGATTCCTAGTGACGCTTGCACCGTTGTTCCCGCCTCCTGACCCCGTGTGCGCACCTGCTGCATTGCGGTTGGCTGGCTTGGCTCCATCGGAATCTGTTTGCCCGTCCAAAACATGTACCCCATCCCCGCCGGTCGAACCAATTCCGCGTGGAGATCCTTTGTAAGCTCCTCGCATGCTGATTGCCAATGACTGTCCGCCCCGCAGTACAAACACCCCCTCGGCACGAAGGTACCGGGCAGCCAAAACCCTTCCACCATGTGCGGTGAAGGCCCTTGCGGCTGCTGCTGGCCCATACGGCTCATGCATATCTTCAAATCCTTCATAAGCTCTGTCAATTGACTTACCAGAGGGGCAGGCGCAGGTTGAGGAACCGGAGCACGTTTTGAAGTAGGCGGAACCGGGGCCGGAAATTGCGCCAGAGCCAAAACCTGGGGGACAGATTTCTTTGGTCCCGCTGGGAAGGACTTAGCGGTATCCTCAATAAGCTCTTCTAAGTCAAGCTTGCTCTCCACAGCCTGGCGAATGAGAGCAAGCTCTGGAAGGCGCAAAATGCTCCTTTCCAATGAACGCTTTACCAAGATGTGATGGTAAAGATGCCGCTGCACCCTTGCCCGGAGTTGAGCGCCTAAACCGCCCAGAAACGCGCTTTTCATGGCCCCCGTCTGTCCGGCCACCACCTTGTTCTTTGACAAGTATCAATAGATCCAATTGAATGTCAAGGGGTAATCCGCCAGCTCCACCCGCGTTCTGACTCCTCCGCGTGCGCTCGCCTCCGAGGCCACGCGGTCAAAATTGCTTTCCCAGAATCAAGGTTTGTGCCTACCCCACTGCATTAGGATCTCCGCCTTCAGTTTTGGCCAATCTTGATTCTTGTAACCTTCCATTTCCTCCACATCCCAGAGCTTCTCTTTGTCCATAATGAACAGGACAACAAGCCGGGCCTTATTGGCGTCCGACACACCTTCCGCATCTGCAATACCTTCGTATCTTGAGATGAATTGTTCCACATCCGCAGTGTTCAATCGAATGTGAGGGTAGTTGTGCGGCCTGATGCGAACCAGACGAGTGGGTTCATGGTCACTGGAGACCAATGGGGGAACGGCGTAGCTCATCCTGGGTCAAGCGGAGGGAGGGGGAGGAGGAGGGATGGAAGAGGCGAGTGGGATCAGAGTAGCGGACCCAGAAACGGAAGGAGAAGAAGAAGAAGAAGAGGAAGCAACTGTAGGGAGGTATGGATAGGACATCGCGCCCAGTTACCTTCAAAAGACAAGAAACGGAAGGTTATTTCCCGGCCAGATCCCCAGATGTGGAAAGAATAAAGGTTATCCCCCTATAATTGTCCCAAGGTTCGGAAGTTAATGTTTCCCTGCGTTTGAAAGGAGATGGGGATTCCCGGAGTTGCACTTGAAATGAGAGATAGAAATAAGGAGATAAAAAGATAAAGAAAAGTAGAGAGAGAGTGAAATCACCAATCCTTCAATCCTAAGAACTTTCCACCTGGATGTGTATCCGGTATGAGTTCCTTTAATCTCCTGGTGAGATGAGTGATCCAATCCAATGATGTGATGGTCTGATTCCCTTCATGCATTCCATGCCTCTCCTCCTCCCCAACCCGGAGATGAGAGTGAGGATAAGTCCTCCCCCTCAACCCTAACCTGAGTACACGCGCAAATAACATTATGACAAAGAAACAGAAAACAATCCCAAAAAAGAAACCCTAGCCTCCTCTCCCCACCTCCATACCAAACTCCCCCCAGCCTCCGTACGCCGCTCTGTCCATCTGGTTTGTCCTTCTCATGATGCAGTCCTTGCACCGCGCCCTACTCGGACACCCCTGTGCATGTCCGTATCCGTTTGTCCGCGCCCGTCGTGGGTGTCCGGTAATATCCAGCGTGATCCGCGCGCTTGCACGCGCACTCCATCCGTTCCTTTACAGCCCGCGGATTGCTCCGCCCCTACGTATCCAAACCGGCGCGCCCGCAAACCTAGTGAAGCGCACTACCTTCCGAATCCAATCTCCGGGGCGGATTGCCGCCCATGCCGCATTTGATGCTGAGCCCAACCCGTCCACTAGGTGCGGAGCCAAACAGCGGCTGCTGCTGATCCAGCAGCTGCCGCTTCTGAGCACTCCGCATACCCTAATGCTGAGCCCGCTTGCCTCCAATGCTGAGCGCGCAGCCGCGACGCAGTTCCCAATCTGTGTCTATAAATTGACACCACACCCCGCACAGAGTTGGGGACCAAGTCCACCCAAAAATTCCCTCTTCATTGCGCCCTTCTGCCCTGCTATCACCTTGTTCTTTGCCAGGTAGCGGTATATCCAATCAAACATTGCTACATACTGCCCCAATTGGGCCTCTGTTGGGACTCCACCATTTGCGCTTGCTTCTGCTGTGGCTTGCTCAAATTTTCTCTCCCAAAACCAAGGTTTGCGCCTTCCCCACTGTGCCAAGATTTCCGCCATCAGTTTTGGCCAATCAAGTTCCTCATATCCTTCCATTTCTTACACATCCCAATGCTTCTCTTTGTCCATAATGAAAAGGACAACAAAACAAGCCTTATGGAAACCCGTCACACCTTTGGCATTGGCTATTCCTTTGTATTGTGCAAGGAATTGCTCAACTTCCCCAGTGTTGAACCAAATGTGTGGATATTCCTGCAGCCTGATGCAAACGGGCTTGTGATTGGCGCTTTTTTTGGAGCAAGGGACACCGTATCCTGCCCCTGATGGAGGTTGCTTCCAAGAAGCCGGAGGAGGAGGAGGAAGAGGAGTAGGGCTAACATTAGACAACCCCAAAACGTTCAATGGGTGGTACTGGGACATTGGCTTGTTAGTTTTGAGAGACAAGGAAAAAAAGGTTAATTCCCGGCCAGACCCCCAGATGTGGAATTTACCAGAGGACTTCTCCTTCAATAGTTCCCAAGTTTGGAATTTATTGATCCCTTGCGTCTGTAAACCCTGAGTGAAACTGGTAACCATACAACTGATAGATAGAGAGATGAGTGTAAAGAGTTCTTCCCACCTCCTGTGATCCAATGTGATCCTCTGATCTGATGATCTGATCATCCTCCCTACATTTGGGTTGAGGGTGCGGTTTAAGTAGACTTCCTTTCAATCCTAACCTAGGTACAACCGCAAGAAAACAAGAATAATGAAATAAAACCCCTAAGTACAGAACCCTAGTCCAACTCTATCCTTCCAACCCCATCCCATACCCCAGATACCATCTGCATTGACGTCCTGCCATTACCTCCACCCGGTTTGTCCTTCTCATGAAGCAGCCCTTTTGCCATGCCCAACTTGGAGCCCCCCGCGCATGTCTGCATCCTCCCAATACGCCATTCCAGGTATCCAAGTTACATCTGCGCAGATCCGCCCAATCCGCCCCGCATCTCCAGATGCTGAGCCCAGTTTGACGCCTGCTGAGCCCACAGCACGTCTTACTTCAGTAAAGCCACACCCATTGCTGAGCCCGCTGCCTCTGCTGACCCTGCCCCTACTGCTGAGCGTGCAGCGCGCAGCTAATTCCAACTCGCCTCTATAAAAAGATCACCACACAGGGAAAGTCCTTACTCTGCTATAATACCTGGTACCATCTGCAGAGTTATACTTTTTTTAGTTTTTATTCTTCCTTTTACATCTAATTTGATGGGATATTTTGAATACAGGTTTGGTCAACTCAATTCCAACCCACCAACAGGCAACGGGTAGTGGGCCACTGTATCAAAGCGCTCCTTTCCAGGCTGCAAGTCCCGCAGGGCCACCGCCAAGAGTGGCCACAGGGGGCAATCAACATATGCAGCACTGGAGATGCCGGAGGAGAAACAAGGGAGCAGAGCAAAAATTAGGCCAAGTGACTACCCCGCAGTTAGGTTTTGTCCGGAGGATGTTAATTTCTGGAACGGTTTGAGAATGCGGCCAAGAGCAAAGGTCCAAATGACTTTGACTGGTTCCGGCAAATAGTCAACTTCATAGAGGATGAGGAGGATCTGCAGGATGTGGAGGATATGGAGGGTTAGGGAGAATGAAATTAGGAAAAGTTGCGGGGCAAAATAGTGGAAAAGTGGGGGTTATGGGAGCAGAGGTTTGGCAAAGTGGATCTTGAGCATCTTGCAACCAAAACTGCAAAGGAAGGAGGTGGTTCCTTGAGGAATTCATTTGGTGTGTATTGTTCCTCATTTGATCACATTTTGAAGTACCTTGTACCCAACAAAATTTTTGGCAGAGCATACTGGCTCTGTCAAGAGGACCTTTATGTGGGGGCTTACCTCTGAGTTGCGCCAAAGGGTCCACAGAATGCTCTACAATGGAGGATTAATGTGTAAGTTGCAGTACAGAGGGGTAACCCTACTCCTGGACATGAAGGAAATCCGCATGGCAGTTGTAGGCAAGTTGGAATTAGCAGAACTTATGGTGGAAGACCCAAAGGGTTTGGAGAAGATGGATGTAAAGGTGAAAAGTGTAAAAGGGCCAGTAACACTGAAGAAAACTGCTGAAATGATAGAGATTTTGAACAAAATGTGTCTTTTCTGGCAGAGAGCTGTAGTGAAGCCAGCCGCTACAGTCCTGGATCCACCAAAAACAACGTCTAATGCACCAAATCAGGGACCTTCAAGAGCGCTTCCAAGGAACAAAGGCAAGCCTTGCGTCTTCCAATGCTATTACTGCCAGCACAATGGGAATCTTAAAAGGTTGTGTAAATATCTGAGTGTGGACATACGGAGAAAGATAGTTAAAACAGATGGAAGGGAATGCTTTTACCCTTCAGGAAAAACTATGACGGATATGCCAGATAAACCCTTGCCACAAAATCTGGCTCAAGCGGCGTCAGCGGAGAAGAGAAGGAAGCTACAGCTTCAGCGGGGTATGCTTTTCCTTTAACTTGGGAACCCCCGGAAGTTTTGGCAGAGGCTAGAGCCGTTTTCTCCAATGAAAGGAGAATGGACCTTGATGGTCCTACTCCTGAAAAAAATCCGGAGAAGGTGGTGGTAGTCAAAACAGGGGGGGATCCCCCAGGGGGGTGGGAGAAGTAGCAAGGAGGATTTGCAGAAAAAATCACCTGGTTTCCATAAATTTGAAGGAAATAGCAACAATCTCACCAGTAATGGCAGAGGAAATGATTGCAGTCTTCAAGCAGTTTGCAGGGAATAAGGAGGACAACCCAAAACCCAGGGAAGAGCCAAAGGTTGGTTCCCTCAATGCAGGAGCGGATGTTTTAGGAGTTAGAAGTGCTATGATGTGCCCTTTGGGATATGTGGAAATGCAGATTGGAGGAAAAAAGTGTTGGGCAATCTTCAATAGAGGTTCAATGGTAAAAAACCTTCCATTAAAGTTGGAAACCAAAGCAGGATTGGTCCAACACAAGGAAAACATTGGGTTTCAGACTTTAGGAGGTTTTTGAATGCGCCATTGAAGGGGTGGTGGAGAAAGAAATGAAGGAAGTGGAAAAGGTATTGGCTCTGCTATTGTATTTGGTAGTAAGCAGGTTGGAGGTCATACTTGGTAGGCCGTTCCTTCTCACCTTCTGGGAATCTCTTTGCTTCCATCTGGATATTAGGGAGGAACTCCTTACTGTTGCGGACTCCTTGGGGAGACAATACAAGAAAACCATCTGTTGGCCTGAAAGTGGAGGATGGGAACATTGGAAGGGCTTCCCTCTTGCCAAAGGCAGCCACAACAATTTGGCAGAGGATTATTGAATGTTGGGCGTGTGGCCTGTGCGGGAAAGGCTCTGTCCTTGCGCAGACAGTTGACAGATAAGGATCAGGGAGGAAGAAACCCTGTAGCGCGGTCCAAATTGCTTTGGGCAGTATGGAGGAGAGAGGGAATTGGTGCAACAATGAGGGGAGCGGGGATAGGATCAAAAGTGAGTCCTTCCTTGTATGCGCCTCCAATGGGTGTCAGCACAAGCAGCTACACTTGTGCCACAATTGTGAGCAACCCGGTTTCTTTTTCAAGTAAACAATTACAAATAGAAGAGACAACCAAGGGATAAAAGTTGGTTGAGGTGCGGGTCTTTGGTAGTAAATACAAACAGGTTGCTAAGAAGGTCCAACCCCAGAACACTACAATGCTGCAGGACCTCAATAACCCAATGAGGCCTATCCTTTGGTCACAGGACCCTTATGATTTGCCCTTGACACCTGAAATCCTGGAGAAGGATCCAACAGGCTTGAAGGAGGATCAGATGGCGGAAATCAACTTTGGGCCGGAGGGGTGGTTGCAAGAGGAGGAATTTCAATTACTAAAGGGGTTGATTTTCATGCAGAGGAGGGAGCTGTCCTTTTTTCTGGAAGAGCAGGGGTTACTCAGGCATGAGATTGTGGACCCCTACCGGATACCTACAGTGCCCCACAACCCTTGGAAGATCAAACCCATTCCTATTCCAGTAGCGGTTAGGGATCAGTTTACCAAGTTGGTGCAGGAGCATTTGTGGACAGGTCTGTACAAGCCTTCTTGTTCTAGCTATTCTAGTCCCATTTTTGCAGTACTAAAGCAGGACAGGAAGAGTTTGTGGATTGTCCACAACCTGCAGAGGTTAAACTTGGTCACAATCAGAGACAGGGGGTTGCCTCCGCAGGTGGAGAATATGACTGGAAGAGTCTTCTATGGGTTAGTAGATGTCATGGGGGGTTACAATCAGGGGGAGCTACATCCCAATTCCTGTCCAATGAAGGTGTTTGAAATGCAGTTGGGGCAACTTCAGTTAACACGGCTTCTGCAGGGGGCAACTAATTTGGTAGTGGTTTACCAGGCGCAGATGATGTGGATTTTTCTGGATGATGTTCTGGAAAAAATGCAGACATTCATTGATGAAGCGTTTATCAAGGGGCCACAAAGCAATTAAGGCAGAGAAACTATTGCGGGAAATTTGAGAATCAGGCGGTTTTTCTGGGAGTACAGGTGGACTTTTGAAATAATTCTGTTCTGGATTGAGGAAGCAAGTTTAATGGTTTCTGGTAAAACGTTTGTGGTGTGCCTTCCAGCCTTAGAAGTCCTTGGCCATGAGGTTTCAGAAAAATGGAGGAAAATCACTAAGGCCAAAGTTAAAAAAGTTTTAGAATGACCTACTCAGTGGAATGCTACTCATTTTTCCCAGTTTTTAGGTCTTTTTGGATGGTTATGGATCTTCATTGAGCGTTTTGTGGGGATAACTAGCCCCTTGCCGAAACTGATTAGGAAGGGGGTGGAGTGAGTGTGGACGGAGGAATGCAATCGTCCGTTCCAGGAGCTGAAGGAGATTGTTGGGCCACAGATACTGTTGAAGGACCTTGACTAAAAAAAGGAGGGATCCAGCTAGCGGTGGACTTGAGCAAGTTTGGTGTGGGTGGTGTGCTTACCAAAGAAGAGGAAGGAAAAGACAGGCCAGCCCTTTATGAGTTTGTAACCTTTTTTGGAGGTAGAAACTTGGTAGTCGCAGCCCAAGTTGTAGTTGTGTGGAGTGATGAGGATTGTGCAGAGATTACAGCATGTGCTGTGGGGGTTGTCTTTTCAACTCCTGGTGGATGTGGAAGCTCTTGCTAGGATGATTAATTTACTCTAATGCTCCAATGAAACTGTGGATTGCATACTTACAATTGTTCAATTTCACCTTCAGGCAAGTTCTGGGGAAGGCGTTTACAATGCCAGATGCTTTGTCTCAGTATCTGTAGGTCAGGCGCGTGGCAGAAGGGGATTTGAACATGGAGAAGAAGCTTTTGATGGTGTCAGAAACAGCTACAGAGGTTGGGAAACTTCCCCTAAAACAGTTTGGAAGGTTTTGGGCATTGGACCAGTATCTTTGGACGCTCCTGTTTCCTGAAGGTTTGTTGGAAACATAGGTTAGATGGGTTTGGCGGAAGGTTTTGCTTTTCTTTTGCCACAAAGGTCAGTTGTGGAAGTGGGCACTTCCAATACCTTTGGTTGTGGTCACAAGGCTGGAGGATCAGGAGGATTTGATGTGGAATCTTCACAATGACTTAGGCCATTGGGGAGAGGCAGTGATGCGGAGAACAGTTAAGATCAGGTTCTGGTTCTCCATTCTGGGGCAAACAGTGTGAGATTGGGTGCAGAGTTGTGAAGCTTGTCAGCAGCAGAGTACCAGATTACCTAGGGAGGTGTGTATTCTGACGGGTGAGGACACCCTTTTTGGGAGGTTCTCTCTGGTTGTGGTCCATATCAAGGCAGGAAAGTTCCCATATCTGCTTGTGGCTTGGTTCAACCTGTCAGGGTGGGTAGAGGCGCATCTGTTGGTTAAGCTTTCTGCGGAGAAGGTGGGGCTGTTTTTGCAGGAGAATTGGTTTGCTTGTTTTGGGTGTTTGCAGCTCATGATGGTGGACAGCGGAGCAGATTTTTGGGGTTATCTTTGGAGGCGGTTCAAATCTTGTGGCGCAAAGTTTGGGCAAGTTTCAGAATATTATTGCAAGGGAGCGGAGGCAATCAAAAGGGGTCATCAGCCAATCAAGGACGCAATGGTCAAGATCTGCGGAAGTAATGGGAAGAAGTGGCAGCAAACCTTGCCAGTTGTGCTGTTTGCGGATTGGATATTGGTCAAGTGGGGGAGGTGTTATTTGCCTTGAAAGCTTTTGTATGGGCAGCAGCCCATGCTTCCGGTGGATATCAAAACCTTTACTTACCTTGCTATGGACTGGTGGAAGGTTAAGACCATGTAGGATCTAGTTGTGGTGGAAGGAGAGGGTGGCAAAGGCGGCAAAGAGGCTTTGGGACAGTTGGGCCCAGTTTGTTTGGTACTGGGACAAGCGTTGTGCCAATTGCTTGCAGGACCCTTTGCAGAAAGGCAACCTGTTTTTGCTTTATAATTGGAGCTTGGAGACGCATTGGGGTAAGCTTTTTGCGGATTTCTGGAACGGTCCTTATCAAGCAGTTAGTCAGTTTCTGGGTGGGAGTTATCAGTTGGAGGAATTGGATGGCACTTGGCTCAAGCGGAAGGCAGCAGCTGCTCATGGAAAGAAGTTCCACGTTGTAGAGACTCCTGAGGGATTATGTAAATGATTTAGCAAATAGCTTGCTGGCAGTCCTTGAAGGGGAATTTAGTATTACTTCTACTCCTTTAGAGTATTAGTAAATACTAAGAGTGGTTTTGAATTGCCTGCCCTTCTAGTACTATAGTAAGTCTGCACAATAATTTATTTAAATTAATGGCTGGTTTCTTTGAGACTTAAAATAGGTCTCAGATCAGACCTAGATTAGTTATTAATTGATATTGGTAGGGTTTGTTGAAGAATGGACCAGATGTATTGGACTATTGGTTATTTATTGATCAGATATATTTGATCTTGACCAATATCCCAATATTAAAGGGTTCAAGGGTTTATCAAATGGATGGTTCAGGAGAGGACCCAAGGATGGGTTTACCCACAGCGGGCTGGGTAGAGGAAAAGGTTGGTGGTTGCTTTTGGTTGTGCTCTCTTTCTTTGTAAGGGTTATTTATTAATTGAAGGGTGGTTCTTCTTTAATTTTGGTGCTGAATATTTAGGTCACAGAAGAACCCTTATTCCAGCACCTGTTGGGTGGTTCAATTGGCTAAAGATGGGTAATAACTTTGTTTCTGATTTCTTTTTTCCTTTATAACTGGTTCACTGATACTATTTATCTGGGTAGGTACCACAGATGGGTACTGATGTGTGAGCTGGGGTGGGATGTGCCAGATGGCATGAGGAGGTATGATGGTAGTTGGTGGGGTGATGGATGATGGTGGATACAACCTGGATAGGGCAGAGAGGCCCTCCTTAAATAGAAAATCTGTTCCTCAGGGGATGCTAAGGGCTGCCCCTGAGGGTGCCCTGGGGCTTCCCCTGTTACAGTGGGATACAGGTACATGAGACATTTTAGCTGGTTGGACAAAAGACACTGCATGAAACTGAGGCAATTCTGCTGGTTGGACAAAAGACACTGCATGAAACTGAGGCAATTCTGTTGGTTGGAAAAAGCTGGTACAGGGATTTCATGCATGCACAGCCCTGCATAAACTGCTGTGAAGTGCAGATACAATATATTCCTGTGCAGTACTGGTGGTTGGTCTGGTGCTACTTGTTTCTCCCTACATGTGTTGCTGTGAATCCACTGGTGGTTTGTTTGGTGCTTCATGGTCTTGTCTGCTTGCATATATTGCTGGGTAGCCCTGTGGTACTTGTACTGGTGGTTTGTTTGGTATCACATGCTTCTGGCTACATAAATTTCTGTGTGGTGCTGAGGGTTGTTGGTACTGGTGGGTTGTTTGGTTACACATGGTCCAGGCTGCCTGCATGTATATTGCTGGGTAGTTCTGTGATGCCTTGTACTGCTGGTTGTTTGGTTTACACATGGTCCAGACTGCCTGCATATATTGCTGGGTAGTCCTGTGGTGCCTTGTACTGCTGGTTGTTTGGTTTACACATGGTCTTGCTTATGTTTCTGAGTATACAGATGAGGTGATTGGTTGTATGTTTGGTTGATGTGTTATGGTGAGATGTTACTGGTATGTGTTTAGGGATTTAAACTATAACCATATGGCCTTTCACTAGTTTGTGATACCTGGGTGTGATATGAGCTGTCCACAATTTATTTTGGCTGTATCTTCTAAACCATGAGAGATAGAGGGGTAGTTTGGCTGGGTGACTATGGGTTATTTTTGGTGTAGAATCCATTTCTGAGGTTAAATTTATGATTGGGATTATATTTATACTAGAAAATTGAGTCTGATGGCTATAGATCAGGTTTGGTCTACCACAACGCGCTGGGCCCACTACAGATTTTGATGAAACCGCGGGTTCTGTGGAGCACAATCAAGAGATGGCCAACCCAAGTGAGCTGGCTGCGGAGGAGGAGTCCTTGGAGGAATGAAAATTGGGGTCAACGTTCAAGTTGTTGGGGGACGGGGAAGCTCAGATCACAGGAGCAGTGTGGAAGGTCTTTTCTTAGATCCCTTTGTCTGGGGTGTTCCAGGTCCCTTAGATGATATGTATTTGTGGAGTTTGGAGTCTTTTCTTTAGTTATTCATTGTCTCAGGTGTCCCAGTTTTATTTTTCTCATTCTCAGATATGGAGGGGTTCTCACTAGATTTTGCGGAGCTTCTTTTTTGTCTCATTTTGTAGGATGGTGAAGGGAATAAAGAGGATTCCTTTCTGGGGTGGACCAGGCATCATACTTATTTATATACAAGATTTAGGGGGAAATTCAATAATTCAAGAGGAGGGAGAAGTCTATTGAATGAATATGGCATGGGGGAGCCTGCAGCAGAGCTCACTACCTGCACAAAAATGCTTGCAGAGGAGCTTGAAACGCTCTGCGCCTGAGATCCAAACCAATCTTTGGAGGATTGCAAGTATTTTCTCATCTGATTTGCGGAGGTACAGGTCAAGTTTGGCTTCCTCAATTCCTCAACCGCCTTCTTTGTTGTTGCTTTGGATGGCCGCATGGTATGGAGAGACCAGGCGGAATCAGGTGAACCCAGAAGGGTGGGAGTCGGAGATATGTGAGAAGATCCAAGGAGATGGGGTCCGGATTGGAAATGAGAAATGCGGAGATCTTTGTAACAGAAATGGAGGAAGCAGTGACTCAACATGAGGCGCAGGAGCTGTGTGAAGAAGTGGAGAGTTCAGTAAAAAAAAATGACAGGGTACGTGTGGCAAATTGGAGCTGATTGCAATGACCAAGCGCGGGGATTCAACCTCCGCGGGAGGTTTTGCGGTTGGAAGAGACATGGTTGGTGTGGTGGACACTGGAGGAGTGGGTGATGGTGGATGGAATAGTGGGACGTTTGGCGCTGTTGGCGGGGGTATTGGAGGAATAGCTACTCAAACAAAGACATGGGCCATGTCAGGCCCGCGTGGTACTTAACCAAGTCTGATGTTTGGGTTGTGGCGTCATCCCCAGGCTTGGGTAGCATCTCCCCAGGCAGAAGAAGTAGGGACTTCCACACATCAAGGAGGGGGGGATAGTTGGTCTGTGGCCTCCGCAACAGGCAACAAAGAGGCGGCGCAGTCTGGCTACAGAGTCCAGTCTTTGCTCTTGATTGACTCCTCATTTTCCATCACAAAGTAGGCCATTGGTCCGCAGTGGGGGCGTTTGCAACGGGGACCAGAGGTGGAGCAAGGACTTGGAGGAGGGTGAGTCCGCAAGGATCCAGCAGTTGGAGCAACAAAAAAGCACCTGCGGTGGCCTAGACTGCAGGCGTGCAGGCTGGGCAACCAGCGGTCTGGGTGCATTTCCTCCGCATTTTTGCGTAGTACTTGCACATTTCCACAGTGGGGGATTTTTGTTCTTTTGAAGTTTTGAGGGTGTTTAGTAGTTGGGGGTTGAAGGGTTTGGTGGACCTTCTGGTGTTGTGGAGCAGGGGAATCTTGGGGAAAGAATTAAAGTTGTGGGGGTATGTGGTGGTTATTTATAGACACAGAGGCAAGTAGGCTCACCACTGGACATTTGACTTGGAGCGGCTTGGCTGTGGTTGGAAGTCCATAGCACAATAAGCTTAGAAAAGCACATTGGCGGACTGTCTATTTGGGAGTACATTAGCCAAGGGCTCAGTGTTGGTGCAGCAGGCGCTTTTCACAGTCACAATGAAAAGAATGGGCCAGAGTTTTTCCTTTTGCAGACATTGAGTTTGGTTGAACATAGCTTTCCCTCTGCAGCGGTGGGTTTACTAATGCAGAAGCAAGTGATCAAAGCTAAGTAGCATGGATTAGGATGGTTATGGGATATGCACTGAGATTGCCAAGCGCTGTGTGGCAATGAGCGCTAAAGTTGAGGAGGTGGCATTTGGATTGTTGGGGATTTGTAGTTATGCCACATGCAGGATTGGGAGTGATCCGCTAGGGAAGATAAAAGAGGATCTGTTGTTAGTTACGCATCAACACAACTCAACTATTAGGGAGAATCAACAACAGGATCATTAAATCTACTACAAATCATTGGATTGGGTAAGGATCAGAATATTGGTGAGGAGGATCAGTGCAAATGCACGGAGGCAGTGGGAAAAGGGGTCTTTAATTAGAATTTCACATTCCTTTTTCAGTGCAGAATGCACAGCAATGAGAGGGGTATTTCATTTGCGGCTTGCATTCTTTTGTTGTATATATAAGGAAGCTTTTCTTTTGTTGGAAGAGGGGGAGGGATAATCATTGGAGTTAATTATGGGACATTATTAACAAATATTGGAGTATTAGAGTATATCTTTAAGGCAAATTATAGTTAGATTCTTTTCTTCCTTTACTTTGGAGTGTAAGGACCAGAAAGAGTTCTTGGAGGTCATATTTAGGGAAATAGTTCACTTGTGGAGCTTTTTGGGGAGTCTGTCTTGTTTATTTACTATTATTTCATGGCAAGTTAGCTTTACTTGTTTCCAGCTCTGGTGTGGAAGCGGAGTTTGGTTAGGAATTGCGCATGTACAGGAGTGTAACTCAAGGGCTAGTGGACTTTCCTGAACTTGGAGCAGCATTTTTGAGGAGAATTTTATATTGTTTCTGGGAATTTACCAAACACACTATGTATTTTCACACCAATCACTGTCTCTCCATTCTTTCTCCCACCTCTGAACTACTCATTGTAAATTTCTTCTTCTGCCTCTTTTCCTTTCCCTCTCATTTCCAATCAATTCCCCTCTCTAAGACCATCTTCCCTCACCAACCCCGTATCCACCCTCTCTACCAACATAAATGAACCACCAAACCCCCTTCCCCCAGCCGCTCTTTCCCACCTTGTGCTTGTCCAAAACCCACCAGGTCCACAATCACCATTTTGCTCCACTCCCCCTTATCTGGCTCCTAACCCCTCCTGTGGTTCCTAAGGTTCTTATTGTGTTTTTCCTTTTGATTTTTGTTTCTTTCCCTTGTTTCATGTTTCTAAAATTTAACCAATCACTTGCAATAACCACCACCTTGTGCTTTTCAAAAAAATCACCAGGTCTGCCATTCTGTGCTGCTTGCCTCCCCATTGTTGAAAGATATTGTGTGTACCCCAAAATTCCCCACAAAAATCCCACTCCCGTTCTGGATTCTTCACTATTCCTTGAGTTACAATCCTGTACTTCCTAAAACTACCAGCTAAATCTGCTTCACAAGAAGCAATAACCATGGCCCCCAGAAGCTGGAAGACACGCCCAAATTCCCTCTCCGCTATCCATGAAACCACCTCTTCACTTAGACAGACACTCCTTAGCTAACACGCAATGAAATAATAGGGCGTATCAAAGTTAGCAAACCCGCCATTAGGAACCCGCCATTTTTTTTGACAAAACCTGCCATTTTTAATGGCGGGTTTCTGAAATACACAAACCCCCTAACTGGTGTATTTCAAAATGGCGTGTTTCATGAAAATGGCAGATTTCAATCATCAAACACGCCATTAAACCCGCCATTTATGCATCATCATCCATCCACCATCCATCACATCAAAAACACCCATCCACATCAGCAAATCCATACCGGTCCCATCTCCATTGCATCACACACATCTCTATTGTTTTTCACATACCTTCACATACCCATCTTCACACAAATCCCATCATCATCTCATCACCCCACATCACTCACCACCTTTCTCAACATGTCCAATCAAACATCCCGCCAGCAAGTTGAGAACGCAAAAAAGCTGACTGAACTTTTGCTACTGTTTTACTCCCATTCAGACTCTGATTCAGACTCTGATTTGGAATCAACTTGGTTAGCTTTGAATTCTCTAATGGAAAAGCAATACATGGTTCCAAGAATACACACTCTCCATAACCCTATGTATGAAAGGCAAAAGCTTCATCTCATCCCTGACTTAAGCTTCCAGCAACTGTTCTGAACTTTGTTGCCTTCTTTCATGAAACTTTTGGCAATGATTGAAGACCACCACATCTTCCAGAAAAATTCTTGCAATCCTCAACGTGATCCAGCCATCCAACTTGCCATTGCTCTTTGTAGATTGGGGTCAAATGGAAATGGAGCAGCAATCCATCAATTGGAAAATCTATTCTCAGTCAGTTACGGAAGCATTGACTTATACACCAAAAGAGTCATGATTGCTATCCTATCTTTCTGTCGCTCGGTCCTTTCATGGCCAACCAAAGAAAAAAGCAAGGAGATATCTCAAGTAATGGAGACAGAAGGCTTTCCTGGTTGCATTGGTTTTGTTGATGGAACCACCATCCCCTTGAGTCAAAAACCCAACCTAGATGGCAACCACTATTTTGATCGTAAAAAAAGGCAATTGATTCATTTCTTTTCCAATTGCTATGATAAAACTTTGGATCACACACTGACCAAAAATGTTCCATCTCTTTGTTTAGATACTCCATGGCACTACAACTTGTTTGCAATAACAACAAGAAGTTCATCTCCCTCCATGCTGGCCTTCCAGGTTCTTGTCATGATTCATATGTTTTCAATTGGATGCGGATTGCCCAACAACCAGAGATCTACTTTGACCAAGATCAATACCTTCTGGCCAATTTGGCTTATGCTAGTGGGAAATATGTAGTTCCAGCATACCCAAATGTTTTGTCCAATGATCAAGGAAAAACCGATTTTTACTATCATCTTGCCGAATCACGAGTTCGGATTGAGCATGCCATAGGAATTCTGAAAGGAAGATGGGCCAGCTTAAGGGAGATGCAAAACCAGCTCCAATGTTCCAAAGATATGAGCTTCCTCATCAACTGGATTATTGCTTGTGTAATCCTTCACAACCTTTTGGCCGACATCAAAGATGAATGGGACGAAATATTCCAAGATTATATTCCTGATCCGCCTCAAGTCATCCCTGTCTCATCTGGTCACTCATCTTCTTCTATGAGAGAGCAGATTCTTCCTCTCACCCTTGCTTGCTTTGATGAGTAATTTTTGATTTTGAAATTGGTAAAAATTCCATTCATCGTATTTTTTTGGTTTTGGTTGTTCACCCAAGATTCATAGGCTGAGTTTTTTTTAATTTTTTTTTAGTGGACTTGAAACCAAAAACACCTCCACCTCAAACCCTGCCACTCACCAAATGCCACCCCCCTCCCCCTCACCACTCAACCCCTTCAACCTCACCCCACTCACTCACCGGTCAAACCCTTCCTCCTCCTCACCAAACCACCTCACTCATCACCACCACCTTCAAAACCTCACCAAAACACCACCACCTTCACTCCTTACCAACCTCACCAACAACATACCTACCTCACACCCAACCTCCATCAACCATCAAAGGTGAGTCCCCTCCCCTCAATGAATCACCTTTCTCTTTTTTCACCTGGCTGATCTCCTAACATAACCCTCCCTTTCAACCCAATCGATCACTCAATCAATTGCAAATCAATCGGGCAATTGATTGGCAATCAATTGCTCCATCAATTCGCAATCGATTGAGCAATTGATTGGCAATCAATTGTCCGATTGATTGCCAATTGATCAAGCAATCGATTGCGAATTTATTGAGCAATCAATTGCGAATTGATTGGGCAATCAATTGGCAATCAATCGGGCAATTGATTCGCAATCGATCAAGCGATTGATTGCCAATCAATTGCCCGATTGATTGCGAATCGATTGAGCGATTGATTCGCAGTTGATTGGCCAATTGTTTGGGCCGATTGATGCAGAGTTTTTGGAGGGTACAGGGAACTGACTTTCCCTTTGTTTTTTCTTTGTTTTTGTTTCTTTTTTTTTTAGGTTTTCTAGCTCTGCCAGAACACATTCTCTCAAGTCTTACTCCAACGGAGCTACGTCCTGGGACAGTCTGGTTTGCCTAGTATGATGCCAGCCGCGGCTCCTCATCATTACCACTCCTCCCCAGCTAATTCTATTCTTTTGATATCAATTCCTTCACTGCCTACCAAACTCAAAATTTTATACATCCATTCAAATTACACCTTAATCCTCACCTTGGATGCAGCAAGTACCTGGGAGGGAGAAAGATGGAAGGAGATGGTATGAAAAACATAAAGAGAGGTGGCAAGCAGAGGAATCGTAGAAAAAGGAGGGCTCAAATGAGGGATTAGGAAATTTCTTTGGAAGTGACTGATGACTGGATCAAGGAAAAGTTTGCCTGGTCTAGACAAAAGCTATGCCCTTTGGATCTGTACCCTGCTATCACAGCTGAAAAGAAAAACAACCCTCAAAAACCTACCCAGGAAGAATTTAAGCAAGAAAAAACAGACAATTGGGGCTTTCCACTTCTTCCACCATGGAAAAGTTATCGTTCTAGATCAATCTGATCACCATGCTCTGGTTGCCGTCATTCAATTTGTGCCTTTGGATTGACTATCTGAGCAAGGTAAGAAAGATATCAACTTTGTGACAACATTCCTTCACTGTTTGAAAAAATTTGTCAACCCGGTTGGTCCCTCAAGATCTTGGGGTGGAAAAATGTGAGCGATTGTTTGGCAAAAATTGATGAACCCTTTGGAGTTACTCGGACGTTATGTGAAGAAATCATCCATTAGATCTTCTCCTCAAGAGTACGCTGTCCTCAACCTGAAGGCCGACAAAGTATCCCGAATTTTAGGAAAAATGTTTTGTAATTTTGCCAAACTTGCCTTTGAATCAAACCGTGATACCATGAAGGACAGCAACATCCCCTCTTTCTCTTTGTTGGAATTTGGTTCCAAGCCTACACCTTTTGATTGCTCCCCACACCACACTTTCACCTTGGATTCTTTTTACAATTCTCCTCATATTGACAAAGGCAACATCTCTGGCTATTCCTTTTTACTTGTGGTCCCAACCAAAAAATCAAATGGTTGACTTATTGAAGATATTCATGAATATCAAGTTTTGGACGGTCAATTTGTTTTTCCTGACCTTGGCTTTGGAATTGATTTCAAGCGAAAAGGTATAGTCAAAATGGTTTGGGCGGCTAACAAGTACAATCACCGTACCTTTCCAGCTGTGGACACAGAAACCCATACCAGAATGGCCATGTCACTCCAAATTAATAAAAAAACTCAGAGCACTTGAAGGGACATGAAAAAAGGCCAAATTTACTCTAGAGAAAAAAATATCAATAAAAACAAAAAAGATCTGTATATTGGTGGGGTTAAGAATGCTCTCAAACATTGTTGT
The DNA here is from genome assembly GCA_025617555.3 of Puccinia polysora. Classification (NCBI taxonomy): domain Eukaryota; kingdom Fungi; phylum Basidiomycota; class Pucciniomycetes; order Pucciniales; family Pucciniaceae; genus Puccinia; species Puccinia polysora. The sequence continues at coordinate 33,679,229 of CM062636.1, read as the reverse complement.
AGTAAAAAATAATTTGTTTTTCTTTCATCCATGCAAATATATTTACAAGCCCAGCATTTGAGTAATCTGCTGTATTTCTTCTACAAATCTACCACTGCCAATGCAAGCCAAAGCTACTGATACCTTATCCTTTTTTTTGTTTGCCCGTTGTTCCCTCTCCTTTTCCAGTTGAACTTGCTGCCAATCCTTCTCCTTTTCCTCTTTTTGAAACTCTAGCTCAGCTTGTTTCAACCTCCACTCAGCATCCAATTTTTGTTGATTAGCCAAAGTCTTGGCTTGCTGCTTTTGACCATCCATGGCCAGTTGACAATCCAACTTTTTCTTTTCAAACTGAAGTTTATCTGATTCAATTTTTGATTTCACTGTTTTTTGGAGGGGCATGGCAATGAGCATGATTTTGGAAGCAAGGATATTGAATCAATCAACTTACATGAATCTTTCTTCTCCATGATTTTTTCAAAGCCCAAAAAACTGGAAGTGTTTCTCCTCTTTTGATGACTTTTGGGGTTGACATTGATGGAATTGGAGGCCTTTTGCTTACCCTTGGCAGAGGAGGTTTGAGTCTGAAAGTCCTCACTAGTATTTGAAGGCAATGTGGGAGGCCCCATTGGCTTGAGTTTTTGGCCAATCAAAAATGGATGAGCCTGTTTTTTTACAATGTAAATCAGTCAGGAGCAACCAGACAGAATCAAAAAAAATTTAGTTCCTTACTTGAGCAGATGTTGATGGCAACGGTGATCCAGGAATAACATCCTCCTCATTGGGCAAGTTCTCCAGTTGTTCTGCCCCAGGAAGAGAGCAATCAAAAGAAGGAAGTGAGGGGTCCAAGTTTGGGATTGACTGATCAATCAATACCAAAGTAGAAGTGATTGGAGCCCATTGTGTTTGAATATCCTCCTTGTCATCAGATGTGGGCCACTCCAAGGCCAAGGTTTCATCAAGTTCCCCGTTGGTAGGCTGCGCATCCCCAGCCAAGTCCTTGGCATCAACGGAATCGGATTGTTGGCCATTGAAAGCAGCTAGGGGGGTTATGTTGGCCTTCTTTCCAAAGATTTAATCCATTTGAATATAAAAAGGACAAATGGAGTCCAACTTATCAACCACCGAGTTGATTCCTTTGGCTTTGTCCAAGTTGGTGATACCAAAGCCAGTGGAGATAGACATGGAGTGGGCCTTTTTGTACTTGGCTCAATAGTTTTTGAACCGCTCCCTCATCTGTTTGGATGACAGATCCAGCCTACCTTTTGTTTTGTTCTTGAGTTCATTGGCCATCAGGAGATAACCATTGACCTTAGAGGATTGAGGTTGGCCAACACGTGTTTTGTTGTCAGATCCAAAGCAGGCATTGTAGTTGGAGGGAATTTTCAGCCAGTTTACAAGGATGATGTGATCAGCTCTCTTGAGCTGACTTGAGCCCTTGGAAGCTGATGGGGGAGGATTGTTTGTTTGGAGTTCCTTGGAGATGTTCTCTTGGGTGTGTTGGACTTGTGGGGGGAGGTTTGCTGAGGGGCCATTTGAAAGAGTAAGGGCTACGCAAGTGATGAGAGCAATAAAGTGATGAGAGTGGTGAAGTTTTGAGAGCAATAAAGTGGATGAGAGTGATCAAGTGATGAGAGCGGTTAAGTGATGAGAGTGATGAAGTTTTGAGAGTGATGAAGTTTTGAGAGCGATGAAGTGGATGAAAGTGATCAAGTGATGAGAGAAATAAAGTGATGAGAGTGTTCAATCAATTTTATGATGAGGGTGGGGGTAAAAAATTTTCCAATGAGGTTGGAGGTAGAAGGAGGTGGGAAGACAGGGGTGTATGACGCCGAAAGGTGGTGGAAGCATTTAAATACTTTATTTGAAAAAAACCACTTATTTCGGGTTAACTTTGACACGTCTGATCTGAAATAAGTGGGTTTTTCTGATTTTTAATGGCGGGTTTGAAATGGCAGATTTGGGTTGAAACCCGCCATTAAAAAATGGCGGGTTTGGTTAACTTTGATACCCCCTAATAGTAATAATTAACAACAAAGGATCTTTGAAAAGCTCCGCACTTTAACTATTCTCTGCTAAGACTTCAAGTTACTTCAGAAAATAAAACTTAATAACACAAAAGACTCCCCCTTTTTCTTCATATAAGATATCATATTTCCCCATTCAATCAAGAAAACATCCCCGTTTTATGTACAACCCAAAAGCACAACCCCAGAAGGAAAGAAGTAAAAAAGAACAAATTTTACCTTTATATCCACATCCATGCATTCTTCAACAATCTGGATTTCCATTAGTCCTGATCTCCATAGCTTATCCATCAGCATACAATAGATTTGGTGATACTATTGTAATCTCCAATAACCCTAACAGTTGATTTGTGCAAATGCATTACTAACAACAGATCACTATCAATCTTCCTTAGCAGATCCCCCTCAATCCTGCATGTGGCATAACTTAAGATTTTCATCAATCCACATGCTGCCTCTTCAAATCTAGTGCTGATTTTCCAAAAACTTACTTATCCTCTGCAACCGTGGTGCATACCCCATAGTAAGTCCTTGGATAAATACTACGTAGATCCGGAAACTTGCTTCTGCATTTCCAAATCCATAATTGCAGAGTGGAATTTATCCTTGACCACAGTTGGTTTTGGTAAAAGGTAAGTCTTTGACTATTGTTCCATAAAAGGGAAAAACTCCGGCTCAGCCTCATTATTTTGCTGTGGAAACATGCACCACACAATTTCTGAGGCTAAACTTTTCCTGCTCCAGAATAGACAATCCGCCCACAATCTTTCCTAACCATATTGTGCTGAGGACTGAAAACCCACTTCTGAGCATCCTGGGTTAAGTTTTTCCTGCTGAGCCTACTTGCGTTTGTGTCTATAAATAACCACCACAAAGTTCTATTGGAAATTCTCCAGGAATACCATTGGGTTTCCAGATCCAAATTTGGTGGAGAGGGTCACTTAGAGGCCCTTTTATTGGCCCATCCTGAGTCTATAAAACTCTGAAAAAAATTCCATCAGATTTCTTTGTTGAATTGTAATTATGAAAAAAATAGGTATGACATCCCTCTATTGCATGTTGCAGGAATGAATTCTAACAAGAAAACTTTTGAAAAGGCTTTTTTTTTTATAAAAAAAGGATTGTATGAGATCTACAGTTGGGCTTTGAATGCATTAAAGGAGTTGGCTTATGATCCCAAGAGGCTTCCCAAATTCTTTGTGAGGGACCATGAAAAAGAGCTCTGATTTGTGCTATAGAACATAGTTTCCCTGAGTCCTCCAGACAGTTGTGCTCCTGGAACCTGTCTTAAAATATTGAAGCAAATTTTAAAGTACACTTCATTAATGACAATGAAGGATGGCAAATTTTTATGAATCTGTGGGAAACTTATGGGGCCTTTAAAACCAAGGGGGAGGCAGAAGTCAATGATTCAGAACTCAGAGTATGCCAAATTAGTGCTTCTTCTATTGATCTCTGATGATTTCTTAATTTGAAACTCTTATACAGTGTTTCTTGAAAGACTGTGAGAATGTGCTTGAGTATATGGAAAAGAATATTTTCCCTATCAAAGATACGTTTGTAATGGCGTGGACTTGTGTCAAACCTGAATTTGTAAATAAAACAATGTCTTGGGTAGAAGGGGCCCATGCTACTTTCAAAAAATCACTTGTTGGATCTTTGGGGAACATTTTTGATTTTTGGAACCACCTTTAATTAACCATTGAAAGCCAAATTCAATCAGTCTATGCATCACTTAAAAACACTTGAATAAAGTTAGGAATAGGTCTTCCAAAAGAACTTCTGCCTTTGGGATATAAATTTTCAATCAAGGCAATTAAACTCATTGGGGAACAATTTGAGAATTTAAAGCAAAACCATGATGGAAAGGTGTGCTCAAAGTCTTATTAAAAAAATGGCCTTGGCATGTTGCCACATTCAACATAAAATTTTAGCATAAATAGTATCTGTTGTGCCTGAGGATGTTCATCCTCAGTGGCACTTAGACTATGACCCCCCCCCCATGAAGTAAGTGGTGTTTTTTGAAGGGTACCCATCTTTTGATTGAAAGATTAAATATTGGATTGAAATATTAATGATTGGATTGAAAGATTTTTTATTGGATCAAAAAATTGATATAGTTTTTCTTTTTGAAGCTTTGAAACAGATCCAGGGCTCAATGAAGAATCTCAAATGTTGAGAAAGTGGAATTCCATGTGTAGGGAACAACCTAAAGAAGTTAGGTTGGATATTCCAAGGTCAATGATCAAGCGTACAGATGCTTTTATTTCCAAGCCAAGGCTTGATTTAAAGGTATTAAGGTCTAGCCGCAGTGACCCAAATTGAAAGCAACTTGTTGTGAAATTTCAAAATTTGAACATGTTGAAAAGTAACTTAGGAGGTAAAAAAGGGTTAAAATTGAACCAAAAATACAAATGATAGTAAGTCTTTCATTTTCAGAAATTTTCATTTTTATGGTTTAATGAACTGATGTGAAAATGATTTCTGTAGTGCAAGGAAGGCTTGTCATCTGAATTTCATAGCTCATTGGAAGATACTGAAGACTCATTAGGGTCCCTTCCGTTGGAATCAGAAACCTTTTCAAAGGAGGAAGAAGAAGAAATGGAGGATTCAAACAGAAGCTCCTCTTTGGTGAGTGTTGTTTCCTTGAATGAGATTAGAATTTTGAATAAGTAATTTTTGATTTAAGGAACCAAAAGTAAATTACCTCAATCAAATACCTGAGGACTCACATAAGTTCTTTGGAGAGGTTTGGGGTCTGGTTGGTGATGGGAATTGTGGATTTAGAGCCATTGTAAAATCAATTTGGTAAGATGAGCATGGATTCTTTAATTTTCAAAGGGAGTTGATGGAAAGATTGAGGAAAGATAAGACATGCTATTCTAAGATCCTTGGAGGAATTCAATATTTTGAAAAGATAGAAAAAAGACTTGATGTTAATGAAACAATAGATAATTACCTGTTCAAAATGGCTTTCAAATTTGTATTTGGGTCAAATAATAGCTGATACTAATGGAAGACCAATATTTTTCATTTTACTGGATTCATTTTGTAATTGTACTCCTATGAAAATGGGTTTTAAAGAAGCATCAGACCCAATATTCATTCCATTTTTTAATAATAGCCCTTGTTTCCAGCTTGTACTCAGAGGAGATGTGATTCCAATCCCGCCCATAGTTTCCAAACCACATTCCATGATTTCAAAAAAAGCCTCTTGTTGGGTTGATCACCTGAAAGATCAACTCAAGTTGCATTCTAATTTACATTTTAATTTCATCATTTGGTTTTTGTCTAACATGCTAATCTTGTAACTCTATTAACATAAAGGGTTATGAAATTTTGAACATTGTTATTTTGAGTATTTTGAGTTAAAATCATCATGTTGAGTGTTTTGAATGATATTTTATTGGTAGGTCAGCTCAATTTGTGTTGGGCTGATTGCATCATAAGGATGATTTTTACTTTTTGTGATGGGATCAGCTTAACACAAGTTGAAATTTTTTTTTGGTGTGTTTTCTTTAGGGCTAGTCAAGTTGAACTTTTATTTTTTTGGCTTTTTTACTTTGTGGCTAGTCAAGTTGAACTTTTATTTTTGGGAAATTTTACTAAAGGGATATTGAAGTTGAACTTGTATTTTTGGACACTTTACCTTAGGGCTGCTTCAAAAACTATTTCACGGTTTATTCAATTTTTGGTGTTTTTACTTTAGACCTAGTCAAGTTGAACTTACTAATATTTATTTCCTTTTTTCTTTTTTTCCTTTTTTCCTTTTCTCCTTTTTTGGTGTTTTTTCTAACAAAAGAAAATATTTATTTTTTATTTATTTTTTATTTACTTTTATTTACTTTTATTTATTTTA
>CM062636.1:33628364-33670864 GCA_025617555.3 Puccinia polysora | reverse complement strand
ACACATAACCCCTGACTGCTGTATTTCAAAATGAAGGTTTTAATTAAAATGGTTGGTTTCAAAAATGAAACCCGCCATTAAACCCGCCATTTATGCATCATCATCCATCCACCATCCATCCCCTCCAAAACACCCATACAAATCAGCAAATCCATACCAATCCCATCTCCATCACATCACACACATCTCATCTCCATCACCCCACGTCTCTAAGGCCACATCTCCATATTCACCAAAATCCCATCATCATCTCTTCAACCCATATCGAATTACCGTCTTTCTCAAAATGTCCCATCAAACTTCCCAGCAGCAGGTTGAAAATTCCAAAAACCTGACTGAACTTTTGTTAGTATTTGACTGCCATTCAGATCCCAGTTTTGAATCAACTTGGTTGGCTTTGAATACAAATTATTTGAAGATGATATTCCTGATCCGCCTCAAGTCATCCCTGTCTCATCTTTTAGCCCATCTTCTTCTATGAGAGAACAGATTCTTCCTCTCACCCTTGCTTACACTGATGAGTAATGTTGGATTTCAAATTAGGTCAAAAAAACCTTCACCAAATTTTTTTGGTTTTGGTTGTTCACCCAGATTCCTAGGCTGAGTTGGTTTTTTTTTACCATTTGGTGGGGTGGACTTAGACAAAACAGACTCAAAAATTCCAAACCCCCCACCTCACCCACTAAACCACTGGTCAAACCACCCACCTCACCCCACCAAACCACTGGGTTTTCACTCCTTCCTCCTCCTCACCAACCACCTCCACCTCACCCACCACCTCCCCTCATCCTTTGGTTGACACCCCTGGTAAGCTTCCCCCCCCCCTCCTCCTCATCCTCCCCATCATACAATGCTCATCCTTTGTTCATCCACCTCCATCCACCTTCAGGCCCCCCAACCCCCTTGGTTGATGCCCCATGTAAGCTCCTCCCTCCCTCCCTCCTCCTCATTCCCCTTTTCCCTCCCTCTCACCCCCTCTCACTCCCTCCCACTCACTCACCAACACCCCCCCTCTCCCCCCTCCCATCTAGCTTGGTTTGCCTCCTTTCTCTGGCTTGCTTGGCTTGCCACCCCCCCCTGCTCTCCTTGGCTTCTCCTTGCTTGTCTTGCCGGCCCGCCCTTGCCCTCCCTTTCTTGGCCCTTGGCTTGCCCCCCCCCCCCTTGCTAATCCTTGCCGGGCCCCCCCTTTCCCCCCTTTGCCTCTGGCCTTGTCTTTGCTTTCCACCCCACCCTTGCTCCTCCTTGCCGCCCCCCCCTTTCCCCCACTTTGCTTTGCTAGCTGACCCCCCCCTTGCTCCTCCTTGCTGGCCAGCCCTTTCCCTCCCTTCTTGCCCTCCCTTGCTGGGCCCTCAACTTGCCGCCCTCCCCCTTTGCTACTCCTCCTCCTTTCCGGCCTGCCCTTGCCCTCCCTGGCTTGGCCCTTGGCTCGCCGGCCTGCCCCCCTTTCTCCTCCTTGCCAGCCCGGCCTTTCCCTCCCTTGCTTGGCCCTTGACTTTCTGGCCCCCCCTTGCTCCTCCTTGCCCCCCTTTTGGCTCTGCCCTTGGCTTGCCACCCCCCCCCCCCTTGTCCCCCCTTGTCTCCCTAGGCTCACCATCCCTTCCCCATGCCTTGCTCTCATCCGCTGCCTGACCTGAGCCCGCCCTCAAGCCTTGCCTGATTTGCTTGCACCCCAGTAATTTTTTTTTTTTTTTGGGGGGGGGGATGACATCAAATTTTTTTTTTTTTGGTAATGAGCCCGGCCCAATTTGCTCATGCCCAGGCCCAGTATTTTTTTTTTTTTTTGTTGGTCATGTGATGGACATGTTTTTTTTTTCTTTTTTTTTTTGTAACCCTTCTTTGACCCCTTTTCCTTCAATGCCATCCCTTCTCCCACCGAACTCCCCATGTTATACTACTAATTGATTCCCTTCTTGATCCTCACCCCAAGTGGAGAATTTGCCTGGGAGGGAACAAGATTGAAGGAGATGAGGTGAAAAACATAAAGGGAGGTGGCAAGCAGAGGGCTTTGAAGCAAAAGATGAATCAAATTAGGGCATCAGAAATCTCTTTGGAACTTGCAGAGGGGGGCATCCATGGAAGGTTGTATGGTCAGGACAGAAACTATGACCTTTGGATCTGTATCCTGCCATCACTTCCAAAAAGAAAAAGAACTATTGAAAACCCTCACCCTCTTACTTCAAACATTCCAAGCAGACAATCAAGCAATTCCATTTCTTCAACCTTTGAAAAGTAATTTTTCTCAATGAATCTGATCACAACCGTCTTGTTTCAATAATTTAATTTTTTGTGTTGGAGAACCTTTTTGGCCAAGAAAAGAAGTAAATTAACTTTGTGACAACTTTCCTTCACCAGTCAAAAAAAAGTTCTCAACACTGTTGGTTCCTCAAGATCTTGGGGTGGAAAAATGTGGGAAATTGGATGGAAAAAATTGATGGACCCCTTTGAATTACTTGGAATCTATGTGAAGCAATCATCTATTCAATCTTCCCCTCAAGAGTATTCTTCTCTCAATCTTAAGGCGGACAAAGTTTCTCAAATTTTAGGACAAATTTTTTTTTCAATTTTGCCAGAATTCCCTTTGAATCAAACAGTGAAATAATGAAGGACAACCACATCCCCTCCTTCTCATCACTCAAATTTGGTTCTCAGCCTACTCCCTTTGACTGCTCTCTGCATGTCACTTTCAAATCCAACTCTTTTTACAACTCACCTCACATTGACAAAGGTGACATCTCTGATTATTCCTTTTTACTTGCATTTCCAACCAAGAAATCAAACAGATGAATTATTGAAACTAAGGATGAATATGAAGTATCAGATGGCCAATTTTTTTTTCCTGACCTTGGCTTTGGAATTGATTTGAAGCAAAAAGGTGTGGAGAAAATGATTTGGGAAGCCAATAAGTACAAGGTCTGTACTTTTCCAGCTGTGGAGACTGCCACTCATACAAGAATGGCAATTTCAATGCAAATCAACAAAACAACTCAAAACACTTGCAGGGACTTGGGGAGTGGGAAAATATACTCCAGGAAAAATAATATAAATAACAAGAAAAATATTTTTTTATTGGTGGGGTCAAAAATAGTCTTAAGCATTGTTGTAATAAAAAATTATGTTTTTTCTTTTTAAGTTTGTCATCAAAGCAAATATATTTACAAGCACAGCATTTGAGTAATTTTCTTTAATTCATCTACTGTTCTACTGCTACCAATGGATGCCACAGCCATTGACCACTTATCCTTTTTTTTCTGTTGCCATTCATTCCCTCTCCATTTACAGTTGTGCGTGCTGTTGATGCTTTTGCTTTTCCTCTGTTTGAAATTCTAGCTCAGCCTTTTTCAACTTCCACTTGGCATCCCATTTTTGTTTATGATCCCAACTATTGGTTTTCTGCTTTTGCAAATTGAAAGCCAGTTGGCAATCCCACTTCTCCTTTTCAAACTGAAATTTTTCAGAACCAATTTGCAATTTCACTGTTTTTGAGAGGGGAATAGGAATGTGCTTGATTTTGAAAGCAAGGAGAATCCAATGGCCTTACTAGAATCTTGCTTCTCCATGATCTCCTCAAAGACCAAAACATTTGAATTGTTTCTCCTCTTTTGAATGCTATTGGGGTTGTTTTTGATGGAATTGGAGGCCTTTTGCTTTTCCTTTGAAGAGGGGTTTTGTGTGGGAAAATCATTGCTCTCATTTGAAGGGGATGTGGGAGGCCCCATTGGCTTGAGTTTTTGGCCATTCAGGAATGGATGAGCCTGTTTCTTTCAGATCTAAATCAGTAAGGATGAGCCAGAAAGAAGAGAAAAGAACTTGGTTCCTTACTTGAGCAGATTTTGATTGCAATGGTGATAAAGGAATGACATACTCCTCATTTTCCAAGTTCTCTGGTTCTTCCACACCAGGAAGAGAGAAATCAAAAGAAGTAAGTGAGGGGTACAAGTTTGGGTTTAACTCATCAATCAATGTGGAATTAGACGTGATTGAAGCTTATTGTGTTTGAATAACCTCCTTGGAATCAGATGGGGGCCACTCAAAGGAAAAGGTTTCATCAAGTTCCTCATTGCTAGGCTGATAATCCCCAGCCAAGTACTTGGCATCAACTGAATCAGATTTTTGGGCTTCAAAAGCAGCCAGAGGGGTGATTTTGGCCTTATTTCAAAGGATTTGATCCATTTGAATATAAAAAGGACAAATAGAGTCCAACTTATCAACCACCAAGTTGATTCCCTTGGCTTTGTTGGAGTTAGTGATAGCAAAGCTGGTGGAGATTGACATGTAGTGGGCCTTTTTGTACTTGGCTCAATAATTCTTGAATTGCTCCCTCATCTTTTTGGATTAAATTTCCAGCCTCCCTTTTGTTTTATTCTTGATTTCATTGGAAATCAGGAGATAGCCATTGACCTCAGTGGATGGAGGTTGGCCAACACGTGTTTCATTGTTGAATTCAAAGCAAGAATTGTAGTTTGACAGAATTTCAAGCCAGTTTACCAGGATGATGTGATCAGCTCTCTTGAACTGACTTGAGACTTTGGAAGCTGATGGGGGAGGATTTTTGGATTTTGAGTTCCTGGGGGATATTTGCTTTGGTCCATTACATTGTTTAGTGGACTTTCAGGGGGGATTTCTGAGGGGCCATTATGAGAGTGATGAAGCAAAGAGGATAGTAAGAGATGAGACTGATGAATTGAAAAAAGGGATAAAGCAATGAGAGTTAGGTTTTGATGAAATCAATGTAGCAATGAGGGTGAGGGATTGATGAGGATATTGATTGGATGAGAGTTAGCTTTGGCTGGAGGTGATGAAAGCAATAAAGTGAATGTGATTTGATGAAGCAAAGAGGATAGAAAGAGATGAGATTGATGAAGTGACAAGAGGTATAAATCCATGAGAGTTAGGATGTGATGAAAGCAATAAAGCAATGAGGGTGAGGGAGTGATGAAGATAGTGAGTCAATGAGAGTTAGCTTTAGCTGGATGTGATGAAAGCAAAAAAGTGAATGAGATTCAATGAAGCAAAGAGTATAGCAAGAGATGAGACTGATGAAGTGAAAAGAGGGATAAAGCAATGAGAGTTAGGTTGTGATGAAAGCAATACTGCAATGAGGGTGAGGGGGTGATGAGGATAGTGATGTGATGACAGTTAGCTTTTGCTGGATGTGATGAAAGCCATAAAGTGAATGTGATTTGATGAAGCAAAGAGGATAGCAAGAGATGAGAGAAATTAAGTGACAAGAGGGGTAAAGCAATGAGAGTTAGGATGTGATTAAAGCAATAAGGCAATGAGGGTGAGGGAGTGATGAGGATAGTGATGCAATGACAGTTAGATTTAGCTGGATGTGATAAAAGCAATAAAGTGAATGAGATTTAGCTGGATGTGATGAAATCAATAAAGTGATTAGAGTGATAGAGTGATGAGGATAGTGGTGAAGAGATGAAGAGCAATGAATCAAATTTTGTTCCAATGAGGTGGGAGGTAGAATTTTTATGAGGTTGGAGGTGGAAAACCCGGGGTGTATGAAGTGGACAGGCGGTGGAAGCCTTTATATACTTTACATGAAAAAACCCACTTATTTCCAGGTAACTCTACACTTCTCATGTGAAATAAGTGGGTTTTATTGATTTTTAATGGAGTGTTGGAAATGGTGGATTTGGTTTGAAACCCGTCATTAAAAATGGCAGGTTTTCTTAATTCTGATATGCCCTAATAAATTTAATAAATAATTTTGAGGGAAAATTGGCTGATTTTTCCAATAGATGATCCACACAGTGATCTAAACCAATAAGATGCTTGAATTTTTCCTGAGAGGCTTCAATAGCACTCTCATGGTTTCTGATGGTGATTGAATTGTAAAATTTTTGAACTACCTTAGAAAAGGAGCCAACAGATTAATTGATGAAATTTTTGATGTAGGAGTGTATTCCTTCTATTCTTGAGGTACTTGTGTTTCCAGTGATAGTTTTTTATGGCCAAATAGGATACAAATTTTCTTTTTATACAAATCTATTTCTCAATGAGTTTGTCGGAAATGGGAGGATTCCAGAAAAGAATTTTTTTTTTTGAATTTTTCCTGATATCTTGATTCATAGTTTGAATGGACCAACAGATGCCATTTTTTCTGGAACAGATTCCATTCATCTTCAGATTTGAAGTGCTTCCTGAAATGGGTTTGAATATTTTTGGAAATGAGCCAGAGACAGAGAAGATGATGGTAGCAAGGGAAAACCTTTTCAATGGAAGTAATTAGTGTTTTTTCTTTGTCTGTAACAATCACATTGGGTTTTTGGTCTTCTAAAATATCCTGAATTTGAGTAAGGGTGCATTCATAGTTCTATTTTTTCTCTTGAGATAAAAAAAAGAAGACAACCAATGAACTTCTTGATAAATGGTTTACACAAACAATATACAGAAGGGGCATTCCTAACTTTTTCGCTTTGTATGTACAGTCCATCATTATGATATTAGGGAAAAGTTATAGTATTTTGATGGAATCAGGGTTTGAAATGAATAAAGAAGTGATTTGCACATCCACATTGCTCATTTTGTAGAAAAAAGAAGAATTCCAGAGTTCCAGTATGAGTGCTTCAACGGGAGTTTTGCCATCAAGTGCATTTTTTTTATTTGTGCTCTTTTTTTATTCATGATATTCAGATTTTTATGAATAGGTGATGAATATTTTTTTATGAGAGAGTTTATAATTTTCAGGGCGGAACTCCAGGTTTGGTTAAATTTTAAACCATTTTTTGTTGATTCCCTTGAATTCCTCTTTTTGTGGGATGAGTGCAAGTATAATTGGACAGTGAATGGCTGTTCTTTAGACATATAAACTTTACCATCCAGAAGCACACTCTTTTGGAAAGTTTCCTGATAAACTGAGAGTAAAATAGGTCTTGATTTTTTTACCTGAGTAGTATCTTTTCTGGGTTTATATCCCGCAGATTTATCACATTGATAAGTCTAGGTATGTTTCTTGAAATTGGATACTCTGGTATATATGGAATATCCATGGTGATTTTCCCATGAGTTTATAGCCTCAACCAGCTCCTCCTTGTGATTATATGATAGCTCAGGAGGAGGGGCCAGAGTGATTAAATCAGGAGTTTGAGTAGATGAATAAGGAGAAATAGGAGTTGAATCACTACTTTGGTTCAATGAGATAATTGAGGATTTTCCTGGTGAAACATTTATAAAAAGTGGGTGGATGATTTCTTGAGCCATTGAAAATAGAGATTTTCTTTGTAAAAAATTAATTGAAGATAGGAGTTGGTAGTTGAGAAATATATTGACCAGAAATTTATTTTAAAAATTTATTTAGAGACTTGAAATAAGAGTGAAAAGATTTTTTTGGAAGTATCTTGATATTTGAGTTCTTTTTATTGAGGAGTGTTGCAAATGTGAGTAGTTTGTGGGGCAGTGAGTGTGGTGTGATGAGTGGAGTGGAGTGGAGTGGAACTGTGAGGTGTGGTATGGTGTGGTGTTATGAGTGGAGTGGATTGGAATGGAGGGATTAAGAGAGGTGAGGTGAAGTGTGGTGTGGTGTGGTGTTCACCATGATAAAGAAGGCTGCACCTGCCAGCAGGTGTAGCACCTGAGATAGTGAGTGAAACCTGTTTTGACTTTGTTTTAGTTTTTGATTTGAACACCAAATTTATTTCAGGATGGTCCAGGAAGATCCATGCACCATATTTATGTAATGCATGAATTGAATTGAAAATTTTTAAATAATTAGAAGAATTTGGAATTTATGTATATATTCTTCAATTCAAATTTTTTTTACAACTTTCAAGAAATTTGGTTCAGACCTGTGTTGCATAAACATTTTAGTGGATTTTTATAAAGCTTCAAAACAACATGTCATCAATTTTATTTAAATAAAAGAAATTTAATTCTTATTTATAGACTAATATTTTTGTTTTTGATTTCTCCTCCAGAATAAATCTCATACCAGTGGCCATACTAATTTAATTTTTGAAAAAGAATCAGAAAGTTATCCCCAAACAATTTCAAAAAAACTGGGCTGGATGCCCTCAGATCCATAAACCAAATTTGAAAAGTAATCAATTCTATGAACAATAATTATAGCTTCAATCAAAGTTACTTTTAATTTTTTTAAAGTGGGATTTTCATCAATACATCAAAATTAAATTTTTTGTTTCTGTTTTCATTTTAATTTTGATTTTGCATTTTAATTTTTATATTTTTTATTTGTGAAAGGTTAAATTTGAAGCCCAAAGTTTTCAAACGGTCATGAATGGCCTTTCACAACTGTACGCAGTTGCAAACGCTGGATCACACCCCAAAAAAGCATGATCCAGGTTGCTTCTAACTGGTGGAACCCCCTGGGGGTTGCAATTGGAGTTGCGCGTGTTTTTCAGGCCCATTTGTGGCAAAATAGCCCCAAATACGCTATTTGAGGGGGGAATTGGGGTACCTAGGCAACCCAGGACCACATTTAAGTGGCGTCAACCCAAATTTGGGGATGTGGAATACTATGTGGGACTATTATTGGAGCACAAGAAGAAACTTGGGAATCAAACACTCTTCCTATTGGCAAAAACTCTTGAAACAAACTTTGTACCCACACACCATACACATTTCTGATAAATTAATTTTTCTCAACCCAAAAGTGAGCTAACCTTTGGATTTGTTGGATTGAAAATTTCATGGAATACTAAATTTATGTTAAATTTTTTTGTTTTATGGGAACAGTTGCAAGCTTAAGCCCTCACAGATTAAACAAAGCTATGTTGAAGGACTTAATTAGAATTTTACTTAACAAAGTCTTGGTGGAATCTAGGGATTCAGTTAGGGATTTGGAAAAGAAAACGTTGGAAGCCCCAATTGCATCTCCATCTAGAGTTAAAATTGAGGAACAAGATGTTCCTTCCAAACAGGAACAACATGTTGCTTCACAACAGGAACAAGATTTTCTGTCACAACTTAAATTGATTTAAGGTGGTGGGTGAAATTTCATATGTCAATTGACTGAATAGGATTTGGATTGATCAATCTAAGGTAAACATTTAACTATGAAACTAAGGGGTGCCAGACCCACTTGAACCTCCTCCTGTGTGAAAATTTGTAAGTAGGAAAGAAGCCAAGATTTATTGTAAAAAATGGGAAGCCATGCATGTCTACACATTGACAAATTTCAAATCAAGGAAGGATAAATATATGTATCTAGCTTGTGACAGATATGGGGTTTATGAAGGGCCATGCCTCACCAAATGTCATAGGGAAACTCACACCAGGAAGGTTGGGTGTCAATTCATGATCAGTGCAAGTAGGAAAGTAGAAGATCCCATGTGGGATCTCTCCATTAGAAATTGCCTCCACAATCATCAACCATCAGAAAGTCCTTAAGTGCATCCTCAACTGAGGAGGATATCAGGTCAATTATTAGATTGACTTAGGGAAGGAATGAAAGATGGGATACATACAGTTCAAATAAAAGGAAATTGAGCAAGATTTATTATGGAGAGTAAATTGATGATAGAATAATCTACAACAGTAAGCAAAAGGTAAAGCTTGTTGAAATGGATGGGAAAGGTGTTATGGACACTATTGGAAATGCTCCAGGAATCCCAGTGGTTTTCTAGGTCCAAATTTGGTGGAGAGGGTCACTTAGAGGCCTTATTCTTGGCTCATCCTGAGTATTTAAAACTACGCAAAGAATTCCATCACCTTTCTTGGTTGGATTTTACTTATAAAACAAATAGGTATACTATCCCTCTATTGCATGTTGTAGGAATGACTTCCAACAAAAAACTGTTACAAAGGCTTTTTTTATAACAAAAGAAACTTATGAATTTTATATTTGGGCATTGAATGCATCAAAGCAGTTGGCTTATGATCCCAAGAGGCTTCCAAAAGTCTTTGTGACAGACCATGAAAAGGCTCTGATTCTTCAATTAAACACAGTTTTCCCAAGTCATCCAGAAAGTGTTGTGTGTGTCACTTGTCTATTAAATCCAAGCAAACTGTAAAGTGTGCTTCAGTAATGACAATGAAGGTTGAAAAAAGTTTATGACTCTTTGGGGCAGGTTTGGGGGCTCTAAATCCAAGGGGGAGTCAGAAGCAAACAATGCAAAACTGAAATTAAGTCAATTTATTGACTATTTATATCTGTTGGGAATTGATCTCTGTTGGGAGTGCTTACTTTGAAACTTGTGTACAGTTTTTCTTGAAAGACCATGAGGATGTACTTGATTATATGAAAAAGAATATTTTTCTTATCAAAGAGACGTTTGAAACGGCTTTAACTGGTGTCTACCCAGACTTTGGAAATAAAACTATGTCTTGGGTAGAAGGGGCCGATTCCACTGTAAAAAAATTACTAGTGAGATCTTTGGGGAACATTTTGGATATGTGGAAACAACTTGAAGGAACTATTGAAATTTAAATCCAATTGGTCCATGAATTACTTGAATAATCTTGAATAACATTGGGAACAGGTCTGCAAATAGAGCTATTACCTTTGGGTTACAAATTTTCAATTGAGGCAATTAAACTTATTGAGTAACAATTAGAGAGGTTAAATCACAAGCACAATGGCAAGGTTTGCTCAAATTAATTTTCAAAAACAATGGGCTTGCCTTGTTCCCAAATTTTGGTGGAAATACTTGCATCAGGAGGATCTGTTGTGCCTGAGGATGTTCATCATCATTTGCAGTAAGACTATGACCCTTCCGATGAAGTAAGTAGGATTTTTTGAAGGGTACCAATTATTGGATTGAGAAATTAATTATTGGATTGAAAGATTCATTTTTTGATTGAAAAATTGATAATTGTTTTGGTTTTTGATAGTTTTAAACAGCTCAAGGGCTTGATGAATAATCTCAAATGTTTAGCAAGTGGAATTGCATGTATATCAAACAACCTAAAGAAGTTAGGTGAGAGATTCTAAGTTGAATTCTCAAGAATACAGCTGCTTTGAGTGCAAAGGCAAGGCTTGAGCAAAAGGTGTTCAAGTAAAGCCGCTTTCAACCAAAATTAAAAGTAACCTGTCATGAACTTTCAAAATTTGAGGATGTGGAAAGAGAAATTAAGAGGGAACAAAGGTTTAAAAGGGGACCCAAAAGACCAAAGACAGTAAGTCTTTTATTTTGAGAAATTTTCATTTCTATTGTTTAATGAACTGATTGGAAATTGATTTCTGTAGCGCAAGGAAGGCTCTTCATCTGAGTCTCATAGTTCAGAGGACAAGACTGAAAACATGATTAAAAGGGGATCAAAAATTCCAAAGACAGTAAGTCTTTTATTTTAAGAAATTTTTGTTTTTATTGGCTAACTGATGGGAAATTTTGATTATATTACTAGTCTTTGGGCTCAGAATCCAAATTTCACAGTTCAGTCAAAGAAACTGAAAGTTCATTGGGGTTGTTGGTGTTGCAATCTTATTCCTTTTCAAAGGATGAATAAGAAGAAATTAAGGAGTCAAACAGAAGCTCATCTTTGGGGAGTATTGATTCATTTAATGAGATTGGAATTCTTGCTAACTAATTCTTGTTTGTAGGAAGTGAATTACCTCAATCAAATACCTGAGAGCTTACATATGTTTTTGGGTGAGGTTTGGGATCCAGTTGGTGATGGAAATTGTGGATTTAGAGTCATTTATAAATCACTTGGGTATGAAAAGAATGGATGCTTTAATGTGCAAAAGGAATTTGTTAGAAATTGCGGAAAATAAGGGGTGCTATTCTAAAATCCTAGGGGGCAGTAAAGACATTGAAACAATATAAAAAAGACTTGATGTTGTTGACATCAATGGAAAGATTCCATCATCAAAATGGCTTTCAAAGTTGGACATTGGTCAAATAATATCAGATACTTATGGAATACCAATATGTTTAATTTGATTGGATTAATGTTGTAGTTACATAACTATGAAAATCGGTGTAAAAGAAAAATAAGACCCAATATTCATTTCACTTGTTAATAATAACAATTGGTTCCAGCTTGAACTTAAGGGAGATTTGATTTCAATCCAACCCATAGTTTCCGAACCAAGTTTCATGATTTCTAAAAAAGCAGCTTGTTGGGTTGATCACCTCAAGGATCAAATTGAGTTTTATTCTAACTTACATATCAATTTCATCATTTTTGGGTTCTGATGCTGATAGTGTAATTCTATTAATATAAAGGTTTATCACATTTTGAACATCATTATGTTGAGCGTTTTGAGTTAACAACATTATGATTAGTGTTTTGAATGAGATTTCAATGGTAAGTCAGTTCAACTTGTGTTGGGCTGATCCCATCATAAAGAATATTTTTACTTCTTGTGGCACTTTTACTTTAGGGCTATTCACAAGCTTGAATTGTATTTTTTGGCCCATTTACTTTTGGGCTAGTCAAGTTGAACTTGTATTTTATTTGGACTTTATCTTTAGGGCTAGTCAAGTTGAACTCAATTGTATTTTTTGAGGCGCTACTCAAGCTGAACTTGTATTTTTTCAGGCCTTTTCATTTTTGTTCCTTTTTTGGTACTCATATTTTGTCTTTTTTTAGTCTTTTTTGGTTTTTTTGTTAATGAATGAAAGGCTGGCCTGAATTAAAATATTTTTTTATTTTTATTCATATTCATTTATTTTTATTGGGGAAAATTTTAAATTTTCAACCCTGGGGTTGCAACAGGGGCACAAAACCCCGTTTGCAACTCATATGAGTGGCAAATTGCCGTTTTCAACCCATCTGTGTTGCAAATGGCCATTTTCAAACCATCTGAGTCGCGTTGCTATAATGTATATACATATTGTTTTAACATTTTTTTAAGATTGCTTTTAATTTTTTCATTTATTATTTCTTTTTCTGATTTAAATAAAAAAATAGAGAATTATTTTTGTCAGCCTCCTGGATGCCAAGACCCTTGCTATCCTTTAGCTACCAGAGGTGAAAGAATAAATAATAAATATATTATTTAATAAATGCAGCAAAAATCCGTAAAATATTTGGATTAAGCTTATTGCAAGGTTAAGTGGTTTGGTTATGGTTTATTGTTTTAAATCAATATGAATAAATTGATTATTAAATATTTTTATAGAGGGGCCACAATTATATTGGGGATCTTTAACACCTCTCTTCAGGTATTTCAGTATTAAAACACGTAGTCCTGGTTAATTTGGGCTCTTGACTTTAAAGGATATTTTACCCAAAGATAATATGTATATAAAATACACGGTGGAGTGGCAGGGCCTTGTAGCCAAGCTGCCACAACAGAGAAAGGATAATAAGACTTACTGGTATATTATAAAATACTTTGGGTATCTGTTTGAGACGTGCACTGATGGTTTAAACCTGTATACTGGGGTCATAAGGTTGTTCAGCAGTTTTGATTGATAAAAAGAGGTTGAGGATGGATATTATTGATCATACGTTGCCATAAATCACTTACTTATCTCTTATAAGTACTTGATTACCTTGGCACGGTGTCTGGATATAAATATAACTGGGTCTCTGCCCATCAATATCCTCAAAAGAGCTCTTTATTTATAGCTTTTGGAGTCCCAACATTGTCCTTCTGAGGGGTAAAGGGGCTCAAAGGGACAGACACTAAGGCTAGCAGGGTAAGCAGGGGTAGCCTGTCATTTGTTCTTGGTGCTATATCATGGGTAGCATCTAATTTCTCAGGGTATGGGAATTGTTCTACTTTATAATAGACATTAGGACGTTTGAATAACACTAATCTGTCCTATTTATGTATTATTTAATTAATTATCCTTATTAAATGTTCCCATTAAGTTAATAATTATATAAATAGACATTTTTACGGACATCCTGATGTCAGGTGAGCTCTCATTATGTATTATATAACTTGAGTAAAAGTCATAATATTGATTTTACTCCTTATTTTCGACTTCCAGTTGATTTACTAAGATAATTACTTAAAAATATAATTCATGGAAATTCATGTAATATTTTTACATCATTAGTTTTCTTATTTTGTCACAAAGATATTGATGTCTAGAAATTCTCATCAAAGTATTTTAAAGTATTTCAATATATTTTCAGAAGTTTTCATTGTCTTATTTTCGACATTCTTGGTACTTTCAATTATATTAAATAAAAAAAACGTATAAGGATTTTTTAAGTATTTTTATATAATATTATGTATTTTCAGACTATCCACTATCCACGGGAACATTTATTACATATGGAGAATGTTCCCGTGTGGGTTTTAGCATGTTTACGCGGTACCTGAGCCTCTCAGGCCGCCTGTCACTCTGTCAACCCATAGTCCCACGGCTGCGTACTTTTCAGAGACCCCGGGCTGCGTACACAACCTTGACAGAGTGACAGGCCTGTATCTCAGCCGCGCGCGGGTGCATTGGCTGCCGCGGCTGCATGTGGGAATTGTGACAAAACACATTTCCGTCCGTAAATCCTAGAATATACACAACACCTCAATTCTGACTGAATTTTAGGTGTGAAACCTATACGTGACACTGTGTGTGAAATATTCAATTGAAAAAAACTCAATAGTGGAGCCATAGTATTTTGGTCTTTCTTTCTTTAATTATTTAAAAATATAAGGAGTTGGATTTCAAGGGTAGGGTCAGTGAGTGACCCTACCTAATTTTGGGTAGAAAATCTATTTCTGTAATAATATGTTTGGTCTTCTTACTCCTTCTTAGGTTAATAATAATATTATTATTTTTTATGTTATTTTTGTTACTTTTGCAGCTTGCTCTGCAATAGTAGCAAGCTGACAATTTTTTTCACAGTTGCTACCCTTAAACTCATGGGGGTACTACGTCCCCATGACATCCAGTATACAAAGACAAATCCTTGTTTACATGGGCATTTCAAGAACTTTTTTTTGACATTTTAACACAGAAGGCCTGTAGATAGGTTTCTTAAGCCCTTATGGCTAATATTTTATAATTTTGGGACCAGTTAAACCCCTTCAAAAACCCACTCAAAAAATTAACAAAATCAAAAAAAAACTCATTTTTGGAGCTATTCCCTTGGCTTTTGGCTGAAGTTTTTTTGGCACTTGGAGCTCTCAAACTGTTTATCTATCAGCTGAAGAGCTTTATATTTTTTTTTTGAGATTTTTTGGATGTATCCTTGGCCTCCAAAAATTGGATCCAATGTAAAAACACTTCAAAATAACATATCCTTTTCAAGATTTTTTTTCCACTTCTTGAATGAATTTTTCTCTCAATTTCTTTTGGAAAAACTTAAGATTAATATCCAAAGATTGAATGAAAAAATTTGGCTAAGTTTTAATTATAGGTTTTACGCCACCAAATATTTATCAAAATGGAAATAATTGAAAATAAAAGGGGTGGTCTTTCCTTATTTCTGCATTCTTTGTTGTGTTTACATATGAGGATTTGAAGTATTTGACCTTTCAAGTTTGAAAAAGGCCTATCAAGGTTTTCAAATAGGGTGATGGTAAATTCACAGCTCCATTTTTGTGGGAGTCATTTAGGGCCCCTCAACGCGTGGGGGCTCATACACTACTCCATATAATTTAAAATTTATAATTTATTACTTATTATTATTCATTATTCATTATTCATTATTAATTATTTATTATTTATAATTTATTATTTATTATTTATTATTTATTTATTA
Organism: Puccinia polysora; assembly: GCA_025617555.3. Taxonomy (NCBI): domain Eukaryota; kingdom Fungi; phylum Basidiomycota; class Pucciniomycetes; order Pucciniales; family Pucciniaceae; genus Puccinia; species Puccinia polysora. The sequence continues at coordinate 33,655,288 of CM062636.1, read as the reverse complement.
TTTTTTATTATTTATTATTTATTATTTATTATTTATTATTTATTATTTATTATTTATTATTTATTATTTATTATTTATTATTTATTATTTATTATTTATTCTATATTAATTATTATTTATTATTTATTATTTATTATTTATTATTCATTATTTATTATTTATTATTTATTATTTATTATTTATTATTTATTATTTATTATTTATTATTTATTATTTATTATTTATTATTTATTATTTATTATTTATTATTTATTATTTGTTATTTATTATTTATTATTTATTATTTAATATTTATTATTTATTATTTATTATTTATTATTTATTATTAATTATTTATTATTTATTATTTATTATTTATTATTTATTATTTATTATTTATTATTTATTATTTATTATTTATTATTTATTATTTATTATTTATTATTTATTATTTATTATTTATTATTTATTATTTATTATTTATTATTTATTATTTATTATTTATTATTTATTATTTATTATTCATTATTTATTATTTATTATTAATTATTTATTATTTATTATTTATTATTTATTATTTATTATTTATTATTTATTATTTATTATTTATTATTTATTATTTATTATTTATTATTTATTATTTATTATTTATTATTTATTATTTATTATTTATTATTTATTATTTATTATTTATTATTTATTATTTATTATTTATTATTTATTATTTATTATTTATTATTTATTATTTATTATTTATTATTTATTATTTATTATTTATTATTCATTATTCATTATTCATTATCCATTATTTATTATTTATTATTTATTATTTATTATTTATTATTTATTATTTATTATTTATTATTTATTATTTATTATTTATTATTTATTATTTATTATTTATTATTTATTATTTATTATTTATTATTTATTATTTATTATTTATTATTTATTATTTATTATTTATTATTTATTATTTATTATTTATTATTTATTATTTATTATTTATTATTTATTATTTATTATTTATTATTTATTATTTATTATTTATTATTTGTTATATATAATTTATTATTTATTATTTATTATTTTTTATTATTTATTATTCATTATTCATTATTCATTATTCATTATTTATTATATATAATTTATTATTTATTGGTTGTTTGGCGTGCCTTAAAACTCAAATGGGACGTGTAGCATGCCAGATAGCCCATTTGAGTTGCGAGCATGCAACACAGTCCATTTGAGTTGTGTAGGGTGCCACACGGCCCATTGAGCCGTTTACAGATTCGTGTACACGGCTCAATGAACTTGAATTTAACATTACCCTTTCAAATATATTTCTCAATATCAACTGAATATATCTTTTTTTTCAACATAGGATTATTTTGTGACAGAAGAAGATACTCCAGAAGATGAGGAGCTCCCAGATTTTGATGTTATTAAGATGGTGAGATTTCATTTGCTTTTTTTTATTGAGTGAATTTTTATTAATTTTCCCATTTAATCTTTTTTCAGAAGTCTGGAAATTTTTTCACTACAAGGGCTCCTTCCCCAGATTACAACCCTGGGACTAGATTCAAGAGACAAAAGCACAAAAGTCAAGATGATGAAGGCCCTTGCCATCCACCTGCAATGCATTTTTTTGCTCAAACAGCAAAAACAATAAGTGATAAAGTGAGTGAATTTGATAATACCTGATTTTTCAGTTTTTCTGATTTTTCTTTGGAATTTTTTATAGGTTTCCAGAACATTATCATATTCTTCTTCTGAAATCTTTGAGAAAGTTCCAATGGAACAAGTGAGTGGAATTTTTCCAAAATATTTGATTTTAGAATGAATTCTGATTTTTCCTTATAGTTACAATACAAAGACTTCATTTCCCCAGCAACAGCTATTTTTGAAAGTTGAATAGTCTTCTGTCCCACTTCAGTCTCCTTCTTTGTATTTTTGTTTCTTGTTTTTCATGTTTGTTTTGTTGTTTTGTTTCAGCTTCCTCTATTTTCCTCTTTCATGTTACAGATTTATTGCATGCGTCTCTCTCATTTCTCTTCCTCGTGTCATCTATTCCTTGCGCCCCGCTTTCCAGCCCTAACTACACCACAGGGGATCTCCCGGGACTTACTGGATTCTCCTCTCATCCTCTGAACCTTTCACTTAAACCTCTGGACTTTGTCCTCTTCTTTCTTTCTTTGAATCTTCTCCTCAATTTGTCAATCACACCTCTTCTTCTCAAGATCCTCACTGCGTCAACTCCTCCTCTTCTCCTCAACTTCTCATCTTCAACCTTGATCACTAATTTTCCTGGTAAGACTTTTCCCTGATTTTTCTTCCTGCCATCATCCTCAAACTCTCTCAAACTCACCCCAATGTACTTTGGGACTCAAGACTTTCCCCTGCCGGCTCCTCCAATTTTCAAGACTTTCTGTCCCTGCTTAAACTATTACTCAACTTAATCGTGATCATCCTCTTAGACTCTCAATGCTTGATGTTTGTTCCTCATGATTTTTCCCATTGTCTCCTTCTTCTCCAATTTCTTTTTCCACTAATTCCTTTTGTTTCTTAGCCCTCTTAATTTCTTTTTTTTATTACCCATTTCTTTAAAATCCAACACGGTTAAAAGCCAAAGATCAAACCCAACTAACCCAACTGGCCCAATGGAGGGATCAAGCAACAACGGCTTTTGCCAAATCATACTAAAGGCAGAACTTGAAGCTGTTCCAATTCTATCCAAAGGGAACTATTCTATTTGGAAAGACAAGATGACAATCATTCTGGAACTCAAAGGCGTGAAGGAAACTCTGGAAAACAAATCAAAGAATCATAGCCCTTCAGACAATATGGAAATCAGAGTTATCCTCCTCTCAAGAATTGATTTGCTAATGCACAACAACATTGTCAATCTGTTAAACATGTTGGAGTCAAATCTGCTCTTATGCAGACTGCCACCCAAGGGTTCTAAGTCTTGGTACTGAAAGCCTGAACAGCATTGTCAAAAGACACATCAGGTCTTTACAGCTAAATCCAAGCAAACCCTTGTTGAGTGGACAGGCACAATGGCCCATCCGGCAATGGCGCACTGAGCTTAGTGGTTAAAGCATCACTGATGAATGTTGAGGTCATGGGTTCAAATCCCATAGTGAACAACTACATTTTGGATTCTAACATGGTAGCAAGAGTCTTCAGCCAAACGGCGCACCCTAACAGGTGGAAAAAGACAATATTACCAGAACCAACTTGAGTTGTGAATATCTGTATGCACCCTGCACAGAGCAAGGGGGAGTGTTGGAGTCAAATCTGCTCTTATTCAGACTGCCACCCAAGGGTTCTAAGTCTTGGTACTGAAAGCCTGAACAGCATTGTAAAAAGACACATCAGGTCTTTACAGCTAAATCCAAGCAAATCCTTGTTGAGTGGACAGGCACAATGGCCCATCTGGCAATGGCGCACTTATCTTAGTGGTTAAAGCATCACTCATGAATGTTGAGTTCATGGGTTAAAATCCCATAGTGCATAACTACATTTTGGATTCTAACATGTGATAAGTTTCACTTCTGAGCCTCTTTATTTCAATTCAAACTACAACTCTTGTAACAGTATAACTCTTGAGAGGACAAGTAATCAAGCCAAATAATGAAACAAATTAGAATGAAATTGAGAGAAACTTGAGAAACAAAGGAATGACAAATGATAAAATAAGGAGATATTGCGCAACATGTTACCTTTGGTCAAGAGCACAACTAGTGAGCTTGGTGAGTTGACTCTGGAGAAGGGTTTCCTGTGGACTTGCTCCTCCTGAATCTTGCTACTTTGCCGAAGCTTGGATTGTGTGCGGTACTGCTCTTCAGGCGGACGAGTTGATGGCGACCGGGATGAGGATAGACTTAAGAGGAACTCTGGGATTGTAGCGCGCGGGACTTAAAGCAATGATGGCGGGGAAAAAACATGCCGGGGGGAATAAACACCGGGGGAAACAGCGGAGGCTGCGGGATCTTTATTCAACACTCCTCCTAGATGCCGTTGCCGTGAGGTGCAGTTGGAGTCTTTCCTGGACTACTTTAACAAATCCAAGAGGCTTTTTGAGGATGTCCGCAATCATCTGGTCTGTTGGAATGTGCTCAACCAAGATTAACAATTTTGCCACCAAGTCTTATATGTATTGAAATCAAACCTCTATGTTCCGGGAATTTGGATTCAGCTGAGCCTCTTTGCTGATGAAATTGGCTCCCTGATTATCATTCTTTATCTTTGGCTTCAAGATAGAGATTCCAAGGCCAATGATAAGGGTGGACATCCACCTGACTTGTTTTGCACACAGGTTGATTGCTACGAATTCCTCCTTGGTTGTAGACTGGGCAACTATGGACTGCTTCTTGGTGGTCCAGCTAATAGGATTGCCGTAAAGGGTGATGGAATATCCTGAGGTCGACTTTTGGGTAGTGATTGATCATCCGTAGTCGGCATCCGCCCACCCACACAGCTGGTCTTTGGGGTTCGCCAAATTGTTGAACAAGAGTCCCACTGACTTTGTCCCTTGTAAGTATTGGAATAGGTGCTTAACCATTTTCCACTGAGCTTTGGTTGGCCTATTCACAAACTGGGATAAGAGATTCACCGTGAACTGGATGTTGGGCCTTGTATGGATAGCCAGATGTATGAGAGTACCCAGTGCCTTCTGCATGGTCTTTGTATCAAATTCGGGTGAGTCCTGCCCCACTACCTTGTGTATGTTCATGGGGGCGGGTGCCTTGACGGCGTTGAGGTGCTCAAAACCAAAATCTTTAAGGGCCGTCTTGGTGAAATTGAGTTGGTGGAGCTTAAGTGAGCTGTCCTGGTTCCACTCAAGGGTGTAGCCCAGGTGTTGAGTTGGGCGTTCCTGGAGCTTTATCTTATACTTCCCCCCCAGAAGCTGCAGGAAGCGCTCAATTTCCGCATGGTCACTGCCCACGACCAGCCCATCGTCCATGTGCAAGTGCATCTGGATAGACTTGGATTCGTTCACAAAGATTGATTCATTGCCTATCGACGGTGCCATACCAAGTGAATGAAGCGTTTTTGTCAGGTGGGCGCGCCGGCAGCGATGAGCTTGCTTGGTGCCGTACAACAATTTATTGAGCCGCCAGACCCAATTTTCTTTACCCGGGACCTCAAAACCCGCCACCTGCACCACGTGAACTACTGCTTCAATTTCGCCGTACAAGAATGCAGTCTTAGCGTCAAACTGAAAGACGTGCCAACCATGTTGCACTGTTGCCAAAAGCAGAGCCCTGAGCGACTCGTCCCTGCCAACCAACAAGTACGTGTTGAGTTAATGTTGCGGGTACTCTTGGTGATTACCAAAACAGACCCATCTTGACTTCCGTTGAGTAATGTCACCAAATTCATTCTTCTTTTGGACCAAATGCCACATCACCCCGATGACCTTGTCATCATCCGTCTGTGGGACCAGGGTCCCCGTTTCATGCATGAGGAGCAAAGTTTTTTTGGCCGTCATGGATTCAAGCCACTTTGGGCGCTCATCCGGATCCGCCAGTGCCTTCTCCACCAAGATCACCTTGCTGATCAAAATATCGTTGGTATCATCAGCGTTAGTTTGCAAGCCATGTGAGCGTCGAGAGTAGGGAAGAATAGCCGTGGGATCAATATTGGATGAGATATTTCGGGGAGCCTTGTCGTAATGTGGCACATATGCGTAACCCTTGTGAGCAACGAGGGAGGAGCCTACAATATACGGTGAGGAAGCAGTAGCGGCCGTGACTGTAGGACCCGCGAGCTCATTCTCAAGCGGTGAGTCGGCAGACGGTGGCCCGGATTCAACCAGAGGTTTGAGTCTCGGAGAGGGAGGAGGCACAATTTTCTTCTGTCTTTCAGACTGACAGGCTGTCATGGCGACGGTTTTGAACTGGGATGCAACGGAGGGAACAGGCAGGGGTGAGGTGACGGTCTGGGGGAGTGAGGACTGGGATTTCTTCAGGGATTGGGCGGAATCATACTGAAAGACAAGACGAGTGGGTGTGAAGTCCTGGCTTACCACAACTTTGCGTCTATCTGTATCCAAGAAGCAACCAGCATCTGAGTAAGGTTTGTACCCCAAGAACACAAGGGGCTTGGATTGCACCTCCAACTTGGATGGTGGAGAGCAATGCACGTGCACCTTGAGACCAAATGGGATCAGCATTAGCACATTGCAAACAGGTTCTACAGTTGCATTCACATCAAGCAGCATGCTGACCGGTGACTTCCACTGTAACGCCGCAGAGGGAAGAAGGTTGATTAACATCAACAAATACCTTGCGGCCTTGTCCCAGTAGTTGATGGGAACTTCCAACTGAGCAAGGATACACCTCATCTTGGTGAGAATGGATTGATTAAACCGTTCGGCAAGCCCGTTGGTTTGAGGAGAGTCAGCCGGACCTTGCTTGAGAAAAATCCCGCAACGGGTGAGGAACTCACAAAGTTTGGTCGATCCGAATTCGCCACCGCGGTCGCAGTGCAGGAAGGCTGGAGTCACATCTAACTGATTTTTTATTTTGTGAATGTAACTCATGATTCTGTCTTCGGAGTCAGATTTGTTCTTGAGGACGTAGATTCTGTTGTAGCGTGAATAGTCATCAATTATCACCAGGATATATGATGCCAATTGCTTGCAGGGGGGAGTGATCTGAAGAACATCCATATGAAGTTGCTGGAAGGGCTTTGGCGAAATGGGCAATGGATTCAAATGAGACTTGCGCTGAATCTTGCACTGGGAACATACGTTGCAGCGCTCTGAAGATGGGAATGGCTTTGGTATAGGGATCTGGTGAGAATGCAGAAACTTCCTGTGGTAGACATCCAACAGATGTCCAAGCGTTATGTGCCAGTCCACAGGAGAGCCGTTCATCTTGGTTGAGTTGATCTCATGAGGATGAGAGTGGTAGGAAAGGTACAGGTTGCCTATCCTAGGGAATCAATAGATGATCCGGTCCGCAAGCTTTACCAGCACAATGTGATGCTTGTGTACCACTCAAAGTCCGTGATCCTCCAGCTGGGTTGCTGAGATGAGATTCCGGGGACCATTGGGTGCATAGAACACGGGGAAGATTTTCGTGCCGCCAATGTTGAGCTTGCCGACGTGGGTAACTTTGACGCGACCTCCATAAGTGTTCAGCTGCTTATTGACGGGGGTTGGATTGTGCAGCAGCAAGAAATTGCACACTGTTGACCTGGATGCTCCGGAATTGTATACCAGCTCACACCTGGAGTCATTTGATACAGACACATTATAGAGAGCGTCTTTGCAGCTAAGGAATCCACAGTCTTCCGGATTGGTCGATTGATTGGCAGCCATCAGCATCTCATCATTGACCAGGTGATCCGGTGAAGACCCTTTGGGACAATCCTTGGCCACGTTTAGCGAGTTTTGAGACCAAAATTGCTTGAGTTTGCGGTCAAGTCGCTCTATCTTGGAGGCAAGTGACTTGGGCTGTGGACGCAGTTGAGGATTATTCCTTGTTGGAGCTACAGACCTGGGGCGAAAAGGAGCTGGTTGAGACAGCTTTTCTGGTGCCCTCGGTGGCATCTTGCGCTCGCTGAGCCCTGAGCGTGAGTCATGGGTGGAGGCGTAGTAGTTAGCATCAATAGAGTTTGACTCCCATCTGCAGTCTTCCAGTAGAACCCTGGTGGATACTGCCTCCAGAGTGAAGGGACGTATGTCATAGAGTGTGGAGGTGATACTTGATATGAGATTGTCTTGTCTTAAGCTCTTGATGAGAAAGACTGCAGCAAGAGCAAGAAAAAACATTCATGATCTGATCTTCCGGTGGTTGACTTTTGATCATATCAGTGAGAGTGACGTATGCGTCCTTGAAAGTTGAGGTATGCTCCCTTAGACTTCTCCCTGGCTCGTAGGTTAGATTGACAAGACAAATCAGGGCGTCTCCTATGACTATTAGTGAATTTTCTCCGCACTCATTGGCAAGAAGACGGTAGGCTTTGCTGAAACTGGAATTTCTGGACTTGACACAGGACAGTAGGTCTTGCTCTATTGAATTTCTCAGAAGGCTGAGGGCCAGAGCGTTCTTGCGTTGGTAAACTTTTGTATCTGAGTTTGCTTTGATCCATTCCTCGTCTAGTATTTCCTCGTGTCCTTTGCCGACCAATATGTCCTCAAAGGCGCTCTTCCAGTCGTGCCAATTGTGCCGATTTAGTTTTATAATCTTTGATTTTGTAGAGTAGTCATCCTTGTCAGAGCCATCGGAGTGAGGGATGAGTATGGGGTGTCCTTTGCAATGGGCCATTGTCAGCTCTCTGATACCAGGAACCTTGCAGTCCTTTAGCTACAGAGAGTGATAAAAGAATTTGGAGCAATAATATTCCAAAGAATAAACACTTTAAAGCTCCAATAATGGTACGGTAAGAGCAAGTGCAAGGTTTAATTGGTTTGGTTATAAATATTTCAAATAGAATATAAGAAGAGGGGCCACAGTAATATACTACTGGGGGTCTTTACAGACTTGGCAACCTCTCCTCAAGGGGCCTCCTTAGGCAGTTTATAACCTTGGAATGAAGATGGGTCCCTTCTAAGGCCTTATCCACAAATTTGGGCGGGTAAAACAGCACACAAACCCAGAGCAGGAAGGGAAAAAACTTACTTGGGAAGTAATCCACAGAAATCCTGCAAAGATTCAGGTAAGAAGCTTCAGAACAGATGGGGTTGGTGGCTGGATCAAACTTCTGGTTGTGGATAGTTATTTAGAAAATAATAATAATAATACTTCAGACTAGATCATAAGTCACTTTCTTTCTTCTTGATAAGCACTTGACTAACAATGACACAATTTCTGATTGATAATAATAATATTTCTGATAACTGATAACTGATTGGGAACAGAAGGGCAAAAAGAGCCTGTTTAAATATTCCTTTTTTGGGTGCTTGAGGGCCTCTAGAAGGGGTACTAGCCATGGGCTGAGGCTAGGGGGGCAGTCAGGGCAAGATTGGCACGTTCTCAAGGTACTGTTAGCCTGCTGGCCTTAGATCTGTAAAGGAACAGCTCCTTTTTAGCTGCAGGATCTGTTAATCAATAGATTAGTCATTTTGCTGATCCTGCACTGATCCTCAATTTGTACTGTAAGTACTGGTCCAAAGTGAGCAAACGTGGATGTTTATTAATTCTCCATCCTCTGCTAATCCTGTATGTAATTTTTAATAATTTTTACGACCACTCCTTATGTAGTTTTGTGGTCTTTGAAGGTTCTGATCAACTCATGTCGTGGTGAGTCTGGATCTTTATTTAATTAATAAAAAATACTAAAAATTAGTTAATAACTAATTTTAATTGATTTTTAAGGTTTTTGAACTATAATCTATGCTTGTGTGGTAGCTTTAAATATGTAGTGTAGATCCTACTATATTGTAGCTCCTCTGAGCGGTACCTGGCTGTCAGACTGATCACGGCAGGAGGCGCGGGGATCAGTCCATTCAAATGCGCGCGGGGACTGATCCGCTGCTCAGATGCGCGCGGGGGACTGAACCGCTGCGCGCGTGACTAGGTCACGGGATTACCTGCGCAGGAGTTCAGTTGCGCAGGAGTCCAGCGCTGTAGGGACGCGGGGATGCGTGCGGGAGTTGGCGTACGCGGGAGTCCAACGCTGTCGGGACGCGGGGCTGCGTGCGGGAGTTTGTGTACGCGGGAGACCAGCGCTGTAGGGACGCGGGGCTGCGTGCGGGAATTGTGAAAAAACACAATTCCCCGGGTAACTCCTAAACTACACACAACACCTGGATTTCAACTGAAATTTAGGTGTGAAACCTATACATGACATATCATGTGAAATATTAAAATGGCCAAAAGGTGCCATGCTGGTGCCGTGGTCATTTTACCATTTTCTATTAAATTAATTAAAAAATATAAGGAGTAAGAATTCAAGGGTGGGGTCAGTGAGTGACCCTACCGTATTTTGGGTGAGGAATCCGTTTCTGCAATAATATTTTTTGGATTCCCTACTCCTTCATTTTATAATAATTTTATTTATTCATTAATTTTTGTCCTTTTTAATTTTGTTAATATTATTATTGTTGTTGCTTTTTCAGGTTGCTCTGTGCTAAGTGGCAGGCTGACAGCCATCTGATGTGGTATCTGTTATTCTCGACTTCTGTATCTATTCAAGAGTAGTTTGAATTAAGAGTTGACTCTTGCTACCATGATAAGTTTCACTTCTGAGCCTTTTTATTTCAATTCAAACTACAACTCTTGTAACAGTATAACTCTTGAGAGGACAAGTAATCAAGCCAAATCATGAAACACGTTAGAATGAAATTGAGAGACACTTGAGAAACAAAGTTATGACAAATGATAAAATAAGGAGATATTGCGCGACATGTTACCTTTGGTCAAGAGCACAACTAGTGAGCTTGGAGAGTTGACTCTGGAGAAGGGTTTCCTGTGGACTTGCTCCTCCTGAATCTTGCTACTTTGCCAAAGCTTGGATTTTGTGCGGTACTGCTCTTCAGGCGGAAGAGTTGATGGCAACAGGGATGAGGATAGACTTAAGAGGAACTCTGGGATTGTAGCGCGCGGGACTTAAAGCAATGATGGCGGGGGAAAAACACGCCAGTGGGAATAAACACCGGGGGAAACAGCGGAGGCTGCGGGATCTTTATTCAACAAAACATATCATTGTCAAAACTTCTCTGGAAAACAATAAAGGAAATATTTGCTTCATCTCAAACGGCTGATCGCGCCCGAGTCTTCAACAAATTTCTATATCAACAATTCAAACCAGATTCCATCAATTACTTCATAACCAAATCCAAAACTTCCATGAAGAAGATGATTGATGTAGGTATTTATTTACCCAACAATATCCTTGCCTACCATCTCCTGTTCAAATTTCCTTCCTCCCTTCATTCCCTTTGACAGCAAATTATGCATTTGGACAAACACATTATGGTCAATCTGGTCCTGAATCATCTCACGCCACTCACTAACAAAACTCTGTTAAAATACGTACACACTTACGCGGGTGCTACGTATAAGTGTAATCCAAATGGGATGCACAAATGGGCCTCTAAGGCCCATTGGACACACACACGGACCATACGGGCCCATGTGGATGTCACGGATTTGGGGAAACTGGCCTCAAAATGCGTGAAATAGGCCTATTGGTACACGGGCCCTAACGGGCCCGGTGGGGTATATGGGCAGATACAGCCAGATGGGCTTGTATGGGCATAATTGGGCCCAAGGTTTATTTTGGACATACTTGGCCAGACGGGCTGGCCCGCCAAAGTATGTTTTTCTCAGTTTTCGGGCTTGGGGCGGCCCATTGGGGCCGCCGCCAGTGTCGCGGCCCACCCGGGGCCGCTGCCCGCGCCGCGGCCCGTTCGGGGCCGCCTGTGTTCCTCGGCACGGCCCACGCGGGGCCCGACGGCCCGCGCGGGGCTGTTGCGCGGCCGAGGGACCCCGCGCGGTGCGATGCCGCGCGGGCCCGGCTGGTCGCGCCCGGCGACCAGCGCCGCGGAGCCGGGGCTCGCAGCCCCGGCTCGCTCCCCCTCCCCTCGCTCGCCGTTGCGAGGGGGATGGGGGCGGGCTGGCTGGGTTGAACCAGCCAGCGACCGGCCGCGACATCGCGGTCGGTCAGGGCAGGGGGGACCTGACCACCCCCTTGCCCAGGGAGGTGGCGGCGCCGGCCGCGGTAGTAGCGACCGGCAGGTGGGGGGGATTTGATCACCCTCCCACCTAGCGAAGCGATGCAGAGGGAGCGAGGGGCGCTCTCCCCCCCCCTTTACCGAGGGGGAGGAGCGTCGGGCTGAGGGGACCTGATCACCCCCAGCCCAGTCCTTTTCCTAATGACGACGCCCTGGGGGTATCGACCCCCAGGGCCCCTGGTGAGGGGATTTGACCGCCCCCACCAGGGATTTGAGAGAAGAAGGGGAGGGCGGCATGTCCGCCGGTTACACCCCCCCCTAGTGAGGTTGAAACCGGACCCAGGTGAGTCCTGGGTCCCACCTGGCCCATTTGAGGGGCCAGGGGCTGGATGCATGAGGCAACCAGCCCGTAAGTATGACAATGAGGTCATCAGGACCGGTTGTAACAGACAACCGGTCCAGGGGATTGAACAGCAAAGGGGCTGGTTCAGCCCCGTAACGGTGGAAACACCAGAATGGACCGGAATAGGCAGGTCGTAAGGGTTCAGGGACTGATGCCATGTGGGCTGATGTAGTCCAAACCAAGTAACAAGGCTTGTAGAGCCTGTAGAGCTCTTTTGGGGCGGAAAATTTGCCTTTTGTCTTGTTGTATCATGGGTTCACAATAGGCCAATCTTTTGTACTTAAGGAGCTCTTCTCCCTGCTGTTTTCCATCATTCATTCATCATCCAATCGAATTCATCCAACATATTGCCCCATTGTGAGAGCCCCATTAGCCATTATTGACACACAGTGTCCAGCATTTCTTTTGCTTTAAATACTGCTCATTTGCCTAAGCTAATTGCTGGCCATAATTATAACACATTATCAGTACCAACATCATCATTACTTCCAAGCCATCTAGACCTTTGTACCTTACTTTGGAGAACCTCAAAGACCTCAAGTTTTCCAAGAAGATGTCCTATATCCCTGATGTTAGCTCTACCAAAATAGTTCTGAATAGTCAGAACTATAATGCTTGGGCTGTCCTTATGGATAGTGAGCTGGATAACATCTGCTGTGGGGAAATTATGGATGCAGATGACACTCTGATCAGTTCAGAAGTGGAGAAGAAGTCTTACCATCTGATCCTTAGGCATCTTGATGAGAATCATGTGACATGGGTTGCTGATACTCTTAGGGAAGATGAGAGGAGGAGGGGCAGCATCCTTTGGAAGCTGCTTAAGTCCAAGTATGCTGGTGATTCTGTTCACCAGAAGGGTATAGCCTTTAATAAACTGTTCAAGTTACAATATTCGAATTGTAAACAGTTTGTGGCAGAGGCTAGGTCTAGTATAGCCAAGTTCAAGTCATCTGGACTTAACATGGATCCAGAGTGTTTGTCACTCTTAATCCTTCAAAAGCTGCCAAAAGAGTTTGATTCCTTAGTCAGAATCATTTCTCAATTGGATCCTCTTCCTGGGGAGGAGGATGTGCTTAAAAGGATTGAAAAGGATGACCTTCAATTCAAGATGAAGGGGGGTTCTGGAACAGCCCTAGTTGGAAAGACTGGAAAATCTCGCAAGAAGGCGAAAAAGGATTTGTCCAAGGTCTTATGTTACAATTGTCAGAATAAGGGTCACTATGCTAAGGACTGCAAGGAGGCCAAGAAAAGGAAGAAGTCCGAAGGGGATGACAAGGAGGTCAATCTCACAACTGAAAACGTTGCAATGGTGGCGTTGGATGCTCCAATTGAAGAGGCTGTTGTGGAAGAAGGTCCCAACAAGAAGGCCAAAATCGATGAGGATCAAGAAATGGACTTGATTGATTATGAAGTGAGTAATCTTAACCTCAAAGATAAGAACTTATCAGTGACTGATAAAGCTTCTTTCCTACTAGGAGGATTGAAGGAGGATGTTCTTGTTTTGATCGATTCTGGTTGTACAGATCACATGTTTTTTGAACCAAATTTATTTTCAAATCTTAGTGATTATGATGGGGTTGTAAATATTGGTCAGAAAGGCAGAACAATTCAGATTAAAGGAATTGGAAAAGTTATTCTTGCAAATCAACTGGGTTTCCAAATTACTTTTGATAAAGTGTTCTATGTACCAGAGTTGCCTTACAACCTTGTGTCTCTTGGGGTGTTATGGAAAAAAGGTTTCCAAATTCGTTATCTTAAAGGAGATAGGTTTGTTATTGATATGAATGGGAGAACTGTTCTTAGTGGACAAGTTCGGAATAAGCTTCTGTGTGCAAGCTTGTTCAAATTCTCAGCTCTGAGCACTGTTTCTCACAATAGAAGTGGCCATAAGGTAAAGGACAGCAACTGTGAGAGTTGTACCTTGGGGGCCAAGACTAGAAATGTGTTCTCTAAGAGTAGAGATCACACAGATGTTCCTAGAGAGGAATTTTCCATTGATTTGGCAGGGCCATTCACTCCAGAGTCCCTTGGTGGGGCAAGATACTTCATCAATTTAGTTGATACTGCAACTAATTATGTTTGGGTTAAACCGATTCGATCTAAGGATCAGACCACAGAGGAGGTTTCTGTAATCTTCAAAGTCTGGAAACAGAATGGTCTGATGAAGGAGATCAAGAGGGTTATTACCGATGGAGGGGGTGAATTCGTGAGTAAAGAATTTGGGAGGCTGTTGAAAGATTATGGTATCATTCATATAGTCACTACTGCAAGTACTCCACAAAATAATGGAATAGTTGAGAGAATGAATAGGACTTTACTGGACAAAGTCAGAACTATTATGTCTCAATCTGGTCTGCCAAAGTTCTTATGGGCTGAGTTGATGTGCACGGTGTGTCTGTTGCACAACATTGTAAGTGTTAATGGGAAGTGTCCCCATTATCAGTTTTGGAAGTTGTACCCCAAAACATCACACCTAAGAACAATTGGTTGCTTGGTGTATTATAGTGTCCACCATAATGAAATGGTCGGAAAATTAGACCCTAGAGCCAGAACAGGGGCACTTGTAGGCTATGATTTAATAAGTAAATCTTATAGGATCTATTGTCCAGGGACAAGAAAGGTTATCCGTAGCAGGGATGTAAAATTCGACGAAAGTACCTTTCCACTCAAAAGGAGTGAAGATGTTGTTGTGATTAAGCCACAACAAGAAATAGAATTAGCACCTATTTCACCAGCAAAAGCTGTGGAACATGTGGTTCCAGAAGATGAAGAGGTGGCAGACGTGCCACAAGAGGGTTCAGTACCCGCTTCAGGTGATTCTGTGGAATCAGAACCTGATGAGCCTCCACCTCCGGTTAGAAGGAGTGGTAGGGTTAGAGTACCGGTTGACAGGTACGGGGAGTGGAGATCCCATTATGCTGCCGCAGGATATGAGGAAGATACATTTCAGGAACAGTGTATGCTCAATGAAGTCCTGGAGTTGAGTTCAGAAATGGGTAACAGGGTTAACCCAAATAGCTTTGGCCAAGCTATGAATTCTGATGAGAGAGCCAACTGGAAGAGTGCTATTTTTGAGGAATTTGATTCTCTAGAGAATAATAGTGTCTTTGAAGTGGTTAAGCGGGATTCTGTTCCAAAAGGAAAGACCATTGTGGGGTCTTGATTGGTGTTAAACAAGAAGTTTGACACAAACGGAGTTTTGAAAAGGTTCAAGGCTAGATGTGTTGCACAGGGCTTCAAGCAGAGAGAGGGTATTGATTACCAAGAAACTTTCTCACCAACTGGAAGGCTGTCCACCTTCAGGTACATCATTGCTCTGGCAGTGGAGTTGGGTGAAGAAATCAGACAAGCTGATTTTGTAACAGCATACTTGAATGCAAAACTTGGAGAGGAGGAGACTGTTTATATGTCGATTCCTGATGGTTTTCGTGAATGGTTAGTAGAGACTAAACCAGAAACCATGAAGAAAATCTGTGTTAGAACTTTTCTTTTGGCAGATAAAGGGGAATATGTCCTCAAGCTGTGTAGATCCCTGTATGGATTGAAGCAAGCAGCTAGGTCATGGTATAACACCATGAGTGAGAAACTGATAGAGATTGGTTTTAAGACGTCTGAGGCCGATCCTTGCCTTTTTGTGAGGAAGGATGCAATTTTGTTTGTATGGGTCGATGACATTATCATTATTGGTGATGGTAAAGAGAGAGTCATGGAGACACTCAAAAAGGAATTCAAGATAAAAGATCTTGGTCTGGCGCAACAGGTGCTTGGAATGAAAGTCAGCAAGAGCAAGAATGGTATTAAGTTAGACCAGAACCATTATGTGGCAGCTCTTCTTAAGCAATACGGCTTAGAGGATGCAAAGGAGTTTGGTACTCCTATGCAGTCAAACATTCGTTTAGAGAAGTCTACAGATGAGGAGTATCTGGAGTTTGTTCAATCAGGGAATGACTACAGGTCAGCTGTCGGATCGCTTAATTATTTGGGGCAGTGTACAAGGCCCGATATTGCGTTTGCAATTGGGGTCTTGTCGCAACACTTAGAGAAGCCAAGCATGAGGCATTGGTCAGCGTTTAAAAGAGTTATGAGGTATCTTAAAGGAACACACAGTCTGGGACTGTTGTTTACAAAGTCAGCAAACTTTGATTTGGTTGGTTATTCCGATGCAAGTTGGGCAGATGGTAACACTAGGGAATCAACAAGTGGTTTTGTATTCTTTTTAGGTAAGAATCTGGTGTCATGGATGTCCAAGAAGGTGTCGGCAATAAGTCTTTCATCAACAGAGGCTGAGTATAGAGCTTACTTAGCAGCTTCACAGGAAGCAAAATGGTTGAGAAAAGTCTTAGAGGACACACATAAACCACAAGGGTTTGCATTGTTGTATTCCGATAACCAGAGTGCCATTGCGTTGGCGCAAAACCAAGTGTTCCATTCAAGAACAAAACATATTGATGTCCACTATAACTATATTCGCGATGCAGTTAACTGCAAAGAGATTGTGTTGAGGTACATGCCCACTGGAGCAATGATTGCGGATATCTTGACTAAGGCATTAGACAGAAACAAGCATCAAGGCTTTGTGACTAATATGCGGATGTCACCCCTTTTGGATTAAGGGGGTGTGTTAAAATACGTACACACTTACGCGGGTGCTACGTATAAGTGTAATCCAAATGGGATGCACAAATGGGCCTCTAAGGCCCATTGGACACACACACGGACCATACGGGCCCATGTGGATGTCACGGATTTGGGGAAACTGGCCTCAAAATGCGTGAAATAGGCCTATTGGTACACGGGCCCTAACGGGCCCGGTGGGGTATATGGGCAGATACAGCCAGATGGGCTTGTATGGGCATAATTGGGCCCAAGGTTTATTTTGGACATACTTGGCCAGACGGGCTGGCCCGCCAAAGTATGTTTTTCTCAGTTTTCGGGCTTGGGGCGGCCCATTGGGGCCGCCGCCAGTGTCGCGGCCCACCCGGGGCCGCTGCCCGCGCCGCGGCCCGTTCGGGGCCGCCTGTGTTCCTCGGCACGGCCCACGCGGGGCCCGACGGCCCGCGCGGGGCTGTTGCGCGGCCGAGGGACCCCGCGCGGTGCGATGCCGCGCGGGCCCGGCTGGTCGCGCCCGGCGACCAGCGCCGCGGAGCCGGGGCTCGCGGCCCCGGCTCGCTCCCCCTCCCCTCGCTCGCCGTTGCGAGGGGGATGGGGGCGGGCTGGCTGGGTTGAACCAGCCAGCGACCGGCCGCGACATCGCGGTCGGTCAGGGCAGGGGGGACCTGACCACCCCCTTGCCCAGGGAGGTGGCGGCGCCGGCCGCGGTAGTAGCGACCGGCAGGTGGGGGGGATTTGATCACCCTCCCACCTAGCGAAGCGATGCAGAGGGAGCGAGGGGCGCTCTCCCCCCCCCTTTACCGAGGGGGAGGAGCGTTGGGCTGAGGGGACCTGATCACCCCCAGCCCAGTCCTTTTCCTAATGACGACGCCCTGGGGGTATCGACCCCCAGGGCCCCTGGTGAGGGGATTTGACCGCCCCCACCAGGGATTTGAGAGAAGAAGGGGAGGGCGGCATGTCCGCCGGTTACACCCCCCCCTAGTGAGGTTGAAACCGGACCCAGGTGAGTCCTGGGTCCCACCTGGCCCATTTGAGGGGCCAGGGGCTGGATGCATGAGGCAACCAGCCCGTAAGTATGACAATGAGGTCATCAGGACCGGTTGTAACAGACAACCGGTCCAGGGGATTGAACAGCAAAGGGGCTGGTTCAGCCCCGTAACGGTGGAAACACCAGAATGGACCGGAATAGGCAGGTCGTAAGGGTTCAGGGACTGATGCCATGTGGGCTGATGTAGTCCAAACCAAGTAACAAGGCTTGTAGAGCCTGTAGAGCTCTTTTGGGGCGGAAAATTTGCCTTTTGGCTTGTTGTATCATGGGTTCACAATAGGCCAATCTTTTGTACTTAAGGAGCTCTTCTCCCTGCTGTTTTCCATCATTCATTCATCATCCAATCGAATTCATCCAACATATTGCCCCATTGTGAGAGCCCCATTAGCCATTATTGACACACAGTGTCCAGCATTTCTTTTGCTTTAAATACTGCTCATTTGCCTAAGCTAATTGCTGGCCATAATTATAACAAACTCAATCCAATTCAAAAGATGTTCCTATCTCTAACACCGCTCTAGTCGCGTTGAATCATCCCAAGAAGCCTGTCCCTTGAGAACTACAATGTACGCATGGCTATCATAACCTTCTCTCTCCCAATAATCCCAAAGACAAGTGTAGGCACAAGCATGAGCATCTTGCTCCCACCTGGTGGAAAGAAGGGCAGGCTAAATGGAGAGCTCAGTCAAATTCCAATACTAAAAAAAAAGAAGTTGCTCTTTATCACGCCCTACTCACCACTTGGATCAAGGAGGTCAATCCCAGCAATTGAATTATTCTGGACTCCAGCGCTTCGTGCCATATGTTCAACTCCTGCAATTTCTTTGTCTCTCTTTCCAACAGCCCCAGCAACAAATCTATCAGCACCAGGAAAGAAGGTGCTCAATTACCTATTAAAGGAAAGGGGACTGTCATACTGTTGTGGAAAAACTTGGTTGTCACTCTTACAAACTGTTTCTTTGTACCTGATCTAGTTGTCAACCTTATCAGCCCTGGAAAGCTTTTCTCTTTGAAAGAGTGCTTCCTCATATTGTCTCAAAATCAATTCTCCCTTTTTTCTAAACCCTCTCAACTAACGTTTTACGGCTTCATCCAAGGAAACCTATTTTTCATCAACCCACCTTCAACTGTTGAACTCAATCTCAAATTTTGCTATTTGGCCAAAAAGGAAATGACCACCAATCAAATCAAACTACTTCACCAATCCTTTGGGGACGCAAGACCTTCTTGTCTTTAAAACCTCTTCCCCAAACTTAACCCTCCTCTTCTCTCCAACTTGCAATTCAAAGACTGCGTCTTCTCTAAAATAACAAAATTATCCTTTAAGAATACTTCCACTCCTGCCTCTAAACCATTTGTACAGCTCCATGTAGATTTAATTGGCCTGATCTCTCCTCCATCCAGAAACAATATGAACTATATCATGACAATTGTGGACAACTTTTCCGGCTACATCTCAGCCATTCCCCTACAACATAAGTCAGCCGCCTGACATCAGCTCAAAACTACTCTCAACTTTAAAAGGCAGAAGCAAAGCTGTTTTCCTGCTACCATCTGTGCGGATGGTGGTGGCAAATTTGCCTTGTCCAACCTCAAGCAATATTTCCTTTCCAACTCCATCCAACACCTAACCTCCAAACCCTACCATCACAAACATAACTGCAAAGTCAAACGAGTGAATCAAACTCTCACCAAATCAATGAGAGCCATTCTCCGCAGCTCACAGCTTCCCCTCAACCTTTGGGCCAAAATTGGCAAGGTTGCTTGCCTAAGGCTAAATCAAATCCCCAAAACTCCCTCCTCCCTTTCTCCCTATCAACTCTTCACTAACAAGATGCTCCTGCGTAGCTATTTTCATCCAATCAGCTCCAAGGTCACCTACCTCAACACCAAATTTGCTTGTGGCAAAAAGTTCAAAGACCGCGGACTCAACAGAACTCTTGTGTGTTACAACCCTAACTTCCTTTCTTATTGCATTCTTAAAAATGACCAATTGATCACTTCCTCCAAACATGTTAAATTCATCAAAACCAATCTCCTTTCTCAGTCCTCTTCCACTGCTTCTTCTTACACTCCCAAAGAATCCCTTGCAATCAAGTTTGATGAAGACTTTCCCACTTCTTCCTGCCTCTCCCCCACTCATCTTATTCCCAACTGTCCTACCGACAAACTTGCACCTCCTGAGACCAATCTTCCTCCCGCTTCTCCTTCAAATTTGGAAAACCCTTCAGACTCCTGCTCCAACTCCTCACATAGTCTTGAGGACCAACTCAATCCCCACTACTCTCTTCAAGATTTTTCTAACCTCAAACCTCTGCAATGATTTGGGTATCATTACTATTTTGTACCCAGAACCTAAAAGCAAGCCAAAAGATGTCCAGAAGCTCCTAAATGGGATCATTTGATGAATTCGGAACTCAATGGCATCAAAAGGCTTGGAGTATGGGGCAACTACGACGGTCCTGAGCCCTCCAACCCTCTAAACACAACTTGGGTATAACAATTGAAAGGCAATTTCCATGGTGATCCCCTCATTTTCAAGAGCCAACTCTGCGTTCAAGGGTTTCATCAAATCTATGGTCTTGACTACCAAGACACTTTTTCTCCTACAAGCAAGGCTGCCTCTCTACAAGTGGCTCTCCTCTTTGGACTCTATCACTCTCTTCCTATCACCCAACTCAATGTCAAGAGTGCTTTTTTGCGCGCTCCTCTGACAGACAAAGTCATTATCAAAACACCAAAAGGCTTTAATTGAAAATCCAAGTACTTAATCCTCAAAAAGTCACTCCAGGTTTAAAAAAATCACCCGCCAATTGGTTTGAAACTCTTACCTCCTGGATTTGCAAGCAAGGTTTTCACAAGTCCGCCTACAATCCCTGTCTTTACTTCCACTCTAAATCCAACTCCGTCTTGTTTTTCCATGTCAACAATCTTGTGCTTGTTGGATCCAGTGACAACTTTCTTTGAAAATTTCTTTCCAGATTTCCAAACTCCAGTCACCATGATCCCAACACCATCCTGGGAATGAAGTATAAATGACTTGACGACCGTATCCTACTGTCGCAACCCAAGAAAATTGATCACGGACTTGAGGAGCTAAAGATGACTGACTGAAAACCCTCCACAGTTCCCCTCATGGTCAACTTCAACCTCACCCCCGCCTCAGACAAGGACCACAGAGATTTCAAATCTCTGAATATCAATTACCGGTCTGCCATTTTTCTCATGAATTATATTGCCTGCCTCACTTGCCTGGATCTAAGTTTTTCTGTCTCCAGCTTGGCAAGATTCTGCAAGAAGCCTGGAATTCGCCAATGGCAAGAAGTCAAGCGTTGCTGGAAATACCTCAAGGCCACAAGAAATCTCAAACTCACTCTTAAATTCTTGAACACCAACACTCAGATAAAATGCTTTATCAATGCTTTGTGGAGCAATGATCCCAAAACCAGGCGCTCACAATCCAGAAATCTCTCCTTACTTTTTGGCTCACTGATATCATGGAGCAGCTATTGTCAACAGAACATCACTCACTCTACCACTGAGGCAGAGCTGAATCCCTTGTTTGACTCTTTTCTTGAAGCTATTTGGATGAAGGTTCTGGTTGCCAAACTTTGGAGAAAGGACATCAAGCCCAGCCGCCACTTTGTGGACAACAAAGGTCTTGATGACAAATTGAAGAAGTTAGGATGCCACTCTAAGACACGCCATATCAACATCAAAACCAAATTTTTACGCAAAGAACTCAAAATGGGAAACTTAATTATTGAGTTAATTCCCTCTACGGCCATGAAGGTGGACGGTCTAACCAAACCTCTTAATGGCTCTTTTCTCAAAAAACTCATCCTCTTAATTGATCCCTCATTTGTCCCTCCAGCTCCAGTCTTACCAGCCACAGGGGGTTTTGAAATTTGAATAGTCCTCCATCCCACTTCAGTCTCCTTCCTTTTATTATTGTTTCTTGTTTTTCTGGTTCCTTTTGTTTTTTCTTTTCCGCTTACTCTATTTTCCTCTTTCATGTTACAGATTCAGTGCTCGCGTCTCTCTCATTTCTCTTCCTCATGTCATCTATTCCTTGCGTCCCGCTTTCCAACCCTAACTACACCACACAGGATCTCCTGGGACTTACTGGATTCTCCTCTCATCCTTTGAACCGCTCACTTAGACCTCTGGGCTTTGTCCTCTTCTTTCTTTCTTTGAGTCTTCTCCTCAAATTGTCAATCACACCTCTTCTTCTCAAGATCCTCACTGCGTCAACTCCTCCTATTCTCCTCAACAACTCTTGTCAACTCAACTTCTTGTCTTCAACTTTGATCACTGATTTGCCTGGTAAAACTGTTCCCTGAGTTGTCTTCTTGCCATCATCCTCAAAATCTCTCAAACTCACCCCAATGTACTTTGGGACTCAAGACTTTCTCCTGCCTGCTACTCAAATTCTCCTTCAATGACTTTCTCTTATCTTCCTCTGAATTCCCCTCCCACTCAAAATCCCAAATCATCTCCTATTTGCTTGATTCTTTTAGAAGATTTCAAACATATAGTCTCATTGAAGTTCAAGTCTGATCATTTACCAGCCCCCGAATTGAATCCACTGTGGAAAAGCTTTTTTACCAAGGATTCAAAAGCTTTGATGAACATTATTCAGAAGAATCTGGAGCTTGGTGATGATATTTTGTTCCCAAGGAGGAAATCCAGCAGAAAAATAAAATACATAGTAGTGGGATAATATCAACCAAAATTATTGCTATAATATTTGTGATAAAAATTTTTATTTTTATTTATTAGAACAGAACAAAAATTAGAACAAAAAATGTGGACCACACCTTTTATTTTCAATTATTTTCATTAATATGAATAATTTGTGGGGTAAATCCTGTAATCAAAGCTCAGTAAAATTTTTAATCTAATTTTTGGATTTTAATCTTAAGTTTTTCCAAAACAAATGCAGAATGCAGAGAAACATTTATTCAAGAAGTGAAAAAAAAATCTTGAAAAGGATAAGCTATTTTGAAGTTTTTCTATGTTGGATCTAATTTTTGGATGCCAAGGATAAATTCCAAAAATATCAAAAAAAATACTTCAAAGCTCTTTAGCTTATTGATAAATATTGTGAGGTTTCAAATTTTTTAAACAAAACTTAAGCCAAAAGCCAAAGGAATAGCTCCAAAAATGTTCTTATTTTTGGATTTTGATAATTTTTTGAATGGATTTTTGAAGGGGTTTAACTGGTCCCAAAATTATAAAAGATTATCCATAAGGGTCTAAGACACCTATCTGCAGGCCTTTTGTGTTGGAATATCAAAAAAAACTTCTTGAAGTGCCTGTGTAAACAAGGATGTGTCCGTGTATACTGGATTTTGCAGGGACATAGTACCCCATGAGTTTAAGGTTAGCACCCGTGAAAAAAAAAATTCCCAAAAAATAAATTAAATTAAAAATATAAATTTATAAAACAATATGAATATATAAAAAAATATAAATTTATAAATAAGTCTAAATAAATAATATGAAATTAATAAATAAATAATTAATTAATTAATTAATTGATTAAATTTAAAATATAAATATCAAAAAAAATAAAAATAAATTCAATAAAATGAAATGAAATGAATTAATATTTATATATATATATATATATTTATATATATATATTTATATATATATATTTATATATATATATTTATATATATATATTTATATATATATATTTATATATATATATTTATATATATATATATATATATATAAAATTAATTAATTAAAATAAAAAAAGATATAAAAAGATATATATATACATATAATGAAATAAATAAAATCCACTTTTTTTTGCCATTCACTACCCAAAATGGGTTTTGTTGCATGGTTTGCAACGTGTTTTGGGTTTTGGATCGCGCCCCGAAATCCCTTTTAGTTATTGAACAGGGATTTAAAGGTTAAAAATTTAACATTGGCCTTTTTTTTATCATTTTGTTTTTTATTATTTTTTTATATATTTTTTTTTTCGCAAATGGGTAGTGACCGGCCTTTTGCAACCCTTTGGGGCCGCAAAAGGCCGTTCACAACGCCAAATCAAGTCGTGAGCAGCGGTTCACAACTAGCCTAGGTCTTGAACGACTGTTCACAAATTTATAAGGTAGCAAGTGGCCGTTTGCAACCCAAAATGGGTCGCAAATCGCGCCACACAACCCCTTTTAGGTAGTGAATGGGGGTTGCAAAGCTGTGAATTTAAAATTGGCCTTTTTATTTACCCCTTTTTTATTCTTTTCTTTTTCTTATTTTATTTATTTTTGATTTTTTTTGAGGTTTTTCAATGCTTTTGATTTTGATTTTTTATTGGCTTCTAAAAATTATTTTTTTTTTGCAACACTTGAACCTAAATAAACAGATATTATACATTTCCCTGATTTTCTGAACACAAATACATTTCCTTGGGAACGGGCATTTCAAGGATTTTTTTTGTGCAATTTATAACCCTTCGGCCTTGTATATTGGTATGCATATCACCTATAAAAAATCTTTCAGACTTTCCAAATTATTTTGAGAACTTCAAAAAGCTGTCCAAAAACAAAGGAAATAAAAAAAAAGTCTCAATTCATTTTTGCAACTTTTCCTTTTAGAACTCATTTAATTTTTTTTGATGCTTCACAGACTTGGAATGTTTGAAATTCAATTCAAAATCTTTGCAATATTCTTTTGGTTTCTGTTTGATGTATCATAGGCTTCTTAAACTTGGATCCAGCATAAAAGGAATTTGAAAATCAAATCCTCTTCAATATTTTTTTTAACATCAGGAATCAGAGCTTCTTTTGTGTCAAGTATTTAGAATTCAATGAAAAGATTGAAAAAAGATGATTTTTTATTTCAATAAAAGATTTTACCCCATGTAATATTTGTCACCATGAAAATAAGTTTGAATAATAGGGATGGTAAATGGGGTTTTTTACATTTTTAAATCATTTTCTGGTTAAATTTTAATAAAAAAATAACAAATTTTTAAGTGAAATATAATTATTGTTTCAGTGGAAATTCTGAGAGGGCTCTGAAATTCAAATAGATTGGTTTTGAAACCTTTTTCATAATTTTTTCAGTCTTTTTTTTCTTGGAAATATCAAAACAAAAAGATAAAAAGAATTTGCAAGAAGCCCCAGGAAGTCAATATTTTTTTGAAACTGGACTGGCCAGGGGGTCTCAAAAAATAATACATTCTTTGATGCTTTTTTATTTTCTCAATTTATTTTTAACTTATTTTTCCTTGATTTTTGTTGTAGTTCTTAAAACTTATTTCAATCCTATTTTTTTTTTCTTTCAATGGTCATTTTTTTTAACAACAATGAATCTTTTTCCTTATGTTTGACATTTATTTTGGTGAGAGTGAAAAATTTTATAGAATTTTGATGTTTCTCTGTAAAAATTGACTAATCCTCACTACTGAAGGTGTTTTTGAAGCATCATCAAGGATACTCACCACACTGGTATGAAATCCTATATAGTAGGGCAGAACCAAAAATTTCAGCTTGCAGAACCCAATTTGGTCCAGTGGCATTCCCCATCCACCTTGGTTAAATTCACAGCACCAGTATATGTAACCCACACAGGCCAAGGAAATGCACATGTGTGTAAAATGTCATGGGGGCATAAAATACTCATATATTTAAGATTAAGGGTAATGAGAAAAATAATGCTTTTGATTTTTTTTATTTTTGATTTTTGACTATTTTTATTTTTTTGTTTTATTTTATTTTTTGAATTTTTGGATTTTTGTGGAAGACTTGAAAAAATCCTGTTAGAATTTTGATTTTGCTCCTCAAACACAAGCTCATCCTCCCTAAAAACTATGTTTGTGAAAAACCATAAAAAAATTCCATTTTCAATACTTAGTGCACTGGTGTGAGCTCCCATATAGCAGGGCAGGACCAAGAATTTCCGCTTGCAGCACCCAAATGTGTTTCAGAGTTTTTTTTGAGTTTTTTTTGTGTTTTTTTTGTGATATTTTGATTTTTTTAAGGCCAATGTTAAATTTGCGACCTTGCAAACCCCGTTAACATACCAAAAACGGGTCGCGTGGCGCGATTTGCAACCCATTTTGGGTCGCAAAAAGCCATTTGCAACCCATTTTGGGTTGCAAACAGCCATTTGCAACCCATTTGAATCGCGAACAGCCATTTACGACTCAGGTGGTTTATGAATGGCCATTCGCGACCCATTTTTGGTAGTGAATGGCAAAAATAAAAAAATTTTAATTTGAGTATTAATTTAATTTTATTTGTATATTGTTTTTATAGTTTTATTTTTAATTTAATTTAATTAATTAAGTTATTTTTAATATATTTATTTATTTAATTTTATTTAAATTTATTTATTGATATTTTTTGATATTTATATTTTAAATTTAGTTAATTAATTAATTCCTTTATTTATTTCATTCTATTTTTTTATATTTTTTTTTATATTCATATTTTTAATTTAATGGATTAATTTATTTTTTATTTATATTTTATTTATCTATTTATTTTTTATTTTTTTATTAAAATAAAACAAAAAAATAAGATAAAAAAAGGAAATAAAAAAATAAAAAAATCTATATATCCATTGGCGACTCAGATGGGTTTCAAATAGTGTTTTGCGCCCCGTTCCCAACCCCAGGGTTACAAATTTAAGATTGGCCTTTTTTTAATTTATTAGATTGTTTTAGATTTTTTTTTAGATTTTGCTTTTTGTGCTTGTTTTTGCTTTTGATGTTTTTTTTGTGCTTGTTTTTGTTTTTGATGTTCTTTATTTTTATTTATTTATTTTTGCAAAGGTTCATGTTAAATTCACAACCCATTTGAGTTGTGTACACAACTAAAATGGGCCACGTGGCATGCTGCACAACTCATGTTGAGTTGTGTGGACTCTACACAACTCAATTGAGTCGTGTGGGGTTTTACATGGCTTGGATTTAGTTGTGGGAAAAAAATAAATAAAAAACTAAAAAGAAACCAATAAAAATTGGTGGGACCCAGGAATCACCTGGGTCTGGTCTCATCCTCAAACGGGGGGGGTGTAACCAGCCAACATGCCACCCCCCCCCCCACCAGGGCCCTGGAGTTTGATGCTCCCAGGGCATTTGGAACAACAAATGGGCTGGAGGGTGGTCAGATACCCCTCAACTTGTTGCTCCTCCCTCTTGGTAAATGGGGGGGGGGGAGTGCCCCTTGTTGTTGGTGGGAGGGTGGTCAGGTCCCCCCCACTGTTGCTTGCCTTGATTCATCCTT